>JABSTQ010009930.1:0-273154 GCA_013358835.2 Ixodes persulcatus
TACCCACAAAGAGATGACAGTCCCATGCAAATCAGGAGTAGTTATTCGATTCCTATGACTTGCGGTCTCAACTATATTGGGCAGACTGGAAGATGTTTAAACATAAGGCTAAATGAACATAAAAATAATGTAAAAAACAATGCTCCAAACTCAGAGGTCGCAAAGCATATAGATCAATGTAGCGGATGTGTACCAGAATGGAAGAAAAGTACCGTGTTAGAATTTGAAAGAAACGACAAGAAAAGACTTATTCTCGAAACATTACAAATTAATAATTCAAATAACTGTATAAGCAACGCATCGGTTGTTTTTTCTGATATTGAAAAAAGGTTCCTTGACGTGTGAATTTTGTCTCGCGGTATAAGATGTGTAGTGTACGAACAATGTGCCACGTGCCTGGATCGGTGGATTCTACCAAACTCTACACCGGAGTGTTATAGGACAATGTGTACCATCGGGACATTATTTAATGATTGCTTTTATTTTATTTTATTTTGGATCAACCGACAATCGATTCGGAACAGATTTGTGGACAACATCAGTTTGAAATGTCGCGCGCAAAAAGTCGTTGAAATACTGGAGGGGAAGACAAAGACGACGACGATAAAACCCATAGCTGTGTTAGAGAGTCTATGTGTTTGGTGTCCTTTTTATGTGCCTCACTCTCAGGAAGTTAAATGGCGTTATACGTCTTTTGTTTGACTCGTGAATATCACGTGACTAGTCTAAACCTGTCACGTGACATTCTGTATGTCACGTGAGAGGTCGTGCTTTTTTAGCTCGTTGCACGTTCGAGACGCGAACGGTCGTCCCGTTGGTGCCACGATGGCTCACACTTGGATACGCGACTTAGAAAAAGA
Source organism: Ixodes persulcatus (assembly GCA_013358835.2). Classification (NCBI taxonomy): domain Eukaryota; kingdom Metazoa; phylum Arthropoda; class Arachnida; order Ixodida; family Ixodidae; genus Ixodes; species Ixodes persulcatus. The sequence goes on from JABSTQ010009930.1 coordinate 861, forward strand.
AATTACTTTATTATTACGGCTACCTTTCACTACAAATAGTTCAATTACAATTACGATTGCTATGATACAAACCTAGTTCTTACAATTGTATATTTCTTTGAGAAAGTAAATCATTTACATCCCAATTACGTTTTTATTCGAGAACTACAATACGGTGCCTGAAGTTTGATACTTCGATGCTGCTATTCTTGGATCTCTAACTTGAATTACGTATCATGGAATTCAAAAACCGCCTGCTCGCATTGGTAACGGCTCAAGTTCCCATCCATGGTGGAGACATCAGACGCTCCCAACGTTACTAAAACACTCAGTTGTGAAACTCACCCTTGAAACCTGGGCCGAGCTAAATCCTCCCTTTAGCGACGAGTCAAAACATAAATGTTGCTTTATATAGCTACTGCGAGAGGGCCTACGAGATGGCGCCACTGGCCCTTCCGTGACTCCAGTGGACCAGTACGTGCAGCCGTGCAGTTCCCGGAGTAGCCGCTGCGGGATAAATGTCGGCGTTATATAGCCTTAAGTTCAGTTCTGGAGTAGGGATCGAAGCCTCTTTTTAAAGCAGGCTCCCATAACAGTTTCCCAACTGAATATTCTAGTAACGTTGGACGCCCCTTAGGCCGCTGACACAATGCTCATACATGATACAAAAGGAGATCTGCAGTCACTGTCTGAGACTTGTTTCTTTTCTGTATGACGGTCACATTAGTCAAACAAAAAACTGCACACGCACATGTTCGAAGCATACGAAGCTCTTCGAAGATGCTTTTTAGGCGTGTCCGCTGACGTCATCATCTATGCACCAAGCACAGTGTCTTTTGTATGATGTACGAGTAGTCTGATTGCGGGTTTAAGGCTGAATCTTGTGTAACCAATTTAGCGAGCGACGAGAAGGGCGACGGCGACAAGCGACGAGAGTCTGCGGTGAGCGGCAGAGATTTCTCTCTGTCGCTCGTCGCGTCGCTCTTTTTTTATTTGAAGAAAACGTCGCCAGTCACCCGGGAGTGACTGAAACGATTAGCCAATAGAACGAAAGGTTTCGCTTTACGTCACTACCGGTTCGTGCGCGCGGCAACGGGAACAAAAGACCACTGAAAAGGGGACGCTCGCTCACGTCACTTCCGTGCGGTTTGCTTCGTCGCACGACTGACCGAGCGACAGCGAATGCTCGTCGCCTTCGCCTGTCTTGTCGCTCGAAAAATCGATTACATGCAGTTTATACTTTAGGGTAGACGAACTTCCCGTCAGTCGAATAGCAGTATAGAAAAATGAAGCTCTTTTTTTTGTAACCTAGAATTATTTTTGCATCGCAGAAACAGCGTTGTTAGACAACAAAAGTGTACATGACGTACGATATAGTTGCCTCTAGGCGCCGTGTTCCAGGGGACTCGGGACTCATCGAGGCTGTTTGAAACAATGTCATTGCAGTATGGTGTCCGCAACCCTGCGTCGTGCCTCCGAAAAACAATACGAATCGGGAGTTTTAGTAAAAAGTTTTGATTATTTTTGTCCAAAACGTCACGTAACTTCTTCTACCAGAAAAAAAAAATAATATGTTTGAAGGATCTTTGTCAAAGGCACATGATGCTTGTCTGATATGTTGGTGCATTTCGCAGTGTTTCTAGAATTGGAATGCACAAGAAGATCTCGCTGACCTATCAGCCGCGTGACGGTGAACTCATTCCAAGCAGCACAGATTTCGCCAGTCATTGGCCAATGGCCGACAATGGTTCTTTGTCCAGTGGCCAGACCATTGAAACGCGTCTCGCGTTGATGGAAACACGTTTTGCATACAGAGGTTTTACCCCCCCCCCCCCCCCCCCTAGGCTTTTCCAAGTACCAGCCGCCTCGGTGGCTCCGAGGCGAGAGCGCGGGCCTACGGATCACCATGTGGCGGGTTCGAATCCCGGCCGAGGTGCCCGCAATCTGACGGAGGCTTATTGCGGAGAAGGCGCCGTGTAACCGAGCTTTCGGTTGCACGCCAAAAGATCCCCAGGTGGTCCAAATTAATCCTCAGTCCTCATCTGGGGCGTGCGAGATGCCCGTCGTTGGTTTGGCACGTAAAACCCCCAAATTTGACCCTTCAAAGTACCCAAAATGCAGGGTTCGCAATCAAGGATGAAAATATCGTGATTCAAAAATGGTTTGGAGCAAACAAGTTTACTACAGGCTTCTTACATCTGATGTCACTTCCGATTCCACTCGAAATTGAAACCCACATTGTCGTCTGTTATCAGTGGCCTGGCGCCAAGTTAGAGAAATTTGGCGTCTTACTGAGGCAGCAGTGGTGCCGTAATCAAAGAGCCGTCTTTTTATAACCAGATTGCACAATAGTTTGTCGTCCTAGTCAATCGAAAGAGGTTCCTCACCTCATACGAAGTGCAGTCCATAAACCCTCAGTTGGGGTATGAAGTTTTTCTGTCGAGATCATAGAGTTAATATAATCATCTAGAGTAAATGGTCCCATGCATTTGGCCGCTTAGGAACGGTGGTGCATAGACGCGGACATCGGCGGTCCCAGTTGGCGGTGCCAATGAGTATATATCGCTGGCGATGCCTTAATATGCGCAAAGAAGCAACAAAACATCAACTGTAAGGTCTGGACCTCGTTATTTCACTTACATTGCAAAAAAAAAAAAAGAACACCGAAATTGCGCATTGACAAAATTAAAAGAAGTTTACAAGCATTGGAGCAACTTCAACTTGTTGCGGCAAAACGAACACGCCTAACCCTTTGTCTGCTTTCGTTTTATGCTCTTTCGTGCGAGAACAGCCCCAAAGCATACAAAATATAGCACAAGAGCGAAGAATACCTCCAACATGGATTCCGGCAGGTTCTCGTTAGATTTACGAACCGGTAGTAACGGTGCATCATGGTCTCGTGCAAGGGCCCTATGCGGATAGCAAGTCGTCTGCCTCTAGCGCGGGTGTTGTGGTGACGTCAGAACGACGCCGAGTTCTGATTGACTTTGATTGAAAGGAGAGTCGGTAGACGTCAATGCTAGATGCCTTGAGGTCCACCCACTAACTTTTTCAATCAGCCAATAGGAGCTCGGCGTTCTGACATCATCGCAGCCACTGTGCAAGAAACAGACGAACTTGCGCCGCGTATACTCCGCTTCACTTTAAGTCGGACCACAGCGGACGCTGTAATCCTTTGAAGTCAATCGAGCAACGCCAAAAAAAAATGCATCGTCATGGCACTCGTTGTCTTTGTGCGTTTGATATTACCGCCTAAGGGCACAGAAAAACATTTAAGACTGCTTACGTCTAGGAATGCGAAAGCATTCCTGCACGCAGCGCATTCCCACAAGCCGCGCAAAATGTCTTCCTTATTCACACGGTGCTCTGGCGGTGACGTCACGCTCCCCCACTGCGCAGGCGCGGCAAACCTAGCCGGCTTCACGACGGCTTCCGTGACGAAACATTGCGTTACTGTGCGCTTACTTGTGTCTTATTTCTGCAGTGCGTCCGATTTGACCTTGAGCGCACCTTTCGTGACGAGGCATCTGCGTTGCTCTGCTTTTCTTTGTGTTTTATTTCCGAGGCGCGTCCGCTTTTACTTCGAGCGGCCGCGCCGGTCTCCGTGACGAAGCATCTGATATGACGCGTCGCACCAATAAGAGTTTAGCTGCCGTTTTTCGCTGCTACAGACAACGGCTACAGACGCCGCCGGCTTCGCTCCATGGGGCAGTTAATGCTTTCGCATTAAAAACGCACGATTGTGGCGTTTCTATTGTGCGTGGTTGGATTACATGTCCAAACATACAAAAGCGATAAGCGACCCGACGACGCATTTTTGACGACGCTTGATTGCCTCGATCGGAAGGTCATACTTAAAGTGAATCTCAGTTTACGTTTTCTTTGTACTACTTCGACTCTCGCCTACACTTCTACCAAAGCGCGCGTCGTGACGGGGCAGTGGACCGGGCCAGCCCCACCTAGAAGGTAAGTCCTGCGCATGACGTCATTGTTAGTGGATCTCCCACCCGCCCCAAGCGGCAAGCGCGTGAAAACTCGTACAGAGGCGCCGCAAAGCGCCAGACGCGTCTGTCTCGTTGCGAGACGCTACACGACTTGCTGGGCTGCATTCTGACGCAAGTTATAGGCGCTGCTGTTTGGATCCAGTAGTGCTGACGTTTGGGGGACGGGACTGTAGGCCTTGTCCTCTTGCTGGTATTTTACGAGCACGTTAGCATGCTCGCGACAGTTTATTAAAAACCCGTCAAATGCGGAATAGGTACCAATATTTGAGTAGTCGGCGACACCAGTCTCTGATGCAGCAAACGTTTTAATAACTTTTAAATACGATAGTGTATAAAAACATAAAAAGATATAAAATTGACGAATCAAGCGCGAAAGGTGACATTTAAATACCGACACACTAGAGATGGGGCTAAGATTAGTCCGGTGGAAAAGAGTGCAAAATAAGCAGAAAAAAAATATGGGACGTAGGAATGCAAGAGTAATCAGCTTTAGCAATCTTCAGCTCACAAAATCCGGATGTAATGAAGGAAGAGGTGTTTAAGAATGCGCAAGGAAGCTCTTCACTGTTTGGGGACAGAACGTAAGTTAAATCAAATCGAAATCGGGAGTTTTGCGTGCCAAACCGACGAAAAGCTTCTGGCCCGTCCCAACGGAGGACTGAGGAATAATGTTGACCACTTAGGGATCTCTTGACGTGCAACCGAAATCTCGGTTCCATAGCGCCTTCTCCGCGATAAGCCGTCTTCGCGAGAACATGAGTGTTAAAGGACGAAGATATATACCTGGTAATAAAAACCCGATGCTCAGGAACACAGAAGGGGACGAACACAACACAACGTCTCAAACACAGCTTAAGGTTTATTTGTCAGACACTCGTTTAAAAAGGCTTGACCTTCGGGACTGTGGATTATCGGTTGGGGCACGGGGGGCTCACCTTTTTAAACGAGTGTCTGACAAATAAACCTTCAGCTGTGTTTGAGACGTTGTGTTGTGTTCGTCCCCTTCTGTGTTCTCGAGTCTCGGGTTTTTATTACCATGAATCACCATCAGCTCGCTTTTTTTTTTTAGTATTGTTGAAGATATATACGGCTAAATTTCAAGATATAGACACATATGCGCCGCATGCCGTAGTGATAGCGAGATGCTAGAACCTGGATGGTTTTTAGGTACACGGGGCTTCGTCCAGCTCTCCATTAAAGGGCAATGGATTTCGCGAGGGCGCTGGGATCTGCTGGAAAAGATGGGAAAAAAGTAAAACAAAAGACTATATTCACGAAAAAAAGTAGGTTAGAAGATTTGTGGAAAAGGCCTAGGGACACGGGATAATACGCAAAATTGATGGGTCAGTCACTTTTTGAGAAGCACGTGGTTCCATTTACTCGTGAGTCAGTCACCCTTTGCATCAGTCAGTCACACAGGAAGGACGGTCCTCTTTTATGATGGAGAAAAACATTTATGATTTGAACCCGAGAAACAGTAAAATCATAATATTTACTCACAAAACAAAAGGGACCCTGCATGCTTTGCCGGTAACAGAAGGGTGACTAACCCAAAGCTGCGAGCTACGGCTTGTTGTTTACACGGGATATGTTCGGAAGGGTTCTAACCAGTACGTGCGAGATTTACATAAGAGCAACGATTGGTGAATTAAAGATTCGATCGACAGCATTTAATGTTCCGGTTCCACGGCGGTCATCTTGGATGGCTACGAGACAGTTTTTAATTATTAAATTAAATACAAAAATACACGCTCAATGTAGCTTTGCTAACATACTTCCTGTGTTATTTGGTATTCTAGGACAAGCTATTAAAGACCTAAGTGAATTATATCATTAACGAGTAAATGTTATCGAGTGCTTCCGATTTTTATTCGCAAACCTTAATGATGAGAGGGACATTTACACCTCGTATTCATTATTACAACAAAATACCGACGATATCTTTTTTTATGTGTTTCTTTAATAAACAAATGGTGCTGCTAATCATTGCTCTTTAGGAAAAATATGAAAAAAGTAGACACTCTATCGTCTACTTTTTTTATTACACAGGGTTTTATTTATTATCGAATACAAATTTTTGTAATACTATACGTAATTTATGAAACAACATTAAAGGGGTGTGGCGTACATGTTTCTAGGCTCGATAGTACAATTTTCTACCCGATACAAAAGATAGAGTCAGTATTATTCATCCATTGATTCGTCCTACGATAGAAGACAGACGTTTGCTGGAAGTCTTCTGGGGGCTATGTTCGACAAATGTTTGGTTTCTCCTAAAATGAAACGGATGTTACGGAAATGACGATGTCGCGTCTAATTGGTTAGAGGCTCAAATGACGAAAGAGGGAACTTTCGTCGTTTGAGCCTCTAACCAATCAGACGCGACATCGTCATTTCCGTCACATCCGTTTCTTTTTAGGAGAAACGAAACATTTGTTGAACATAGCCCCCCTGGTCTTCTCAATGTCTCGGAAGAAAAAAGTCTTCACAACGCCTCGCATGAAAACTGCGTTCCGCAAGGGACAGAGAAACAAGGTGGGCTAGTGTTACTACGACCCAGGGCTAGGTGAGGGAACGAGGTTTGTCTCAAATGTATCAACGGAGTATGGTCCATAGAAGAAATGCCCGAAGAAAAGCACCGCAGAAATAGCCCCGTTCTCAACCTCACTCCCTCCGGACAAAAAACCGGGAAGCAGCGGTTCTTAAACGCATTATGCTCGCCAGCGTGAGATGCACAATTGCGACATATTAAAAATGCATAACTCTTTTTTTTTTTCGGTAGCAAAAGGATAACAAACAAAACAGACAAAAACATAAGCGCGCAGCATCGTTGGCTGCGCAAGCGTGTCTGACACACGCATGGTTCAAACCCCGCGGGTGAGATCTTTTTTATTCGCCAATCGTTACTCTTCTGGAAAGGTCCAGTTTCCTCTCAACAATTGACTCGTTTTTTAAAAGTTCGCCCCTCTAGTAACTGCAGCGCCAATTCTCTCAGTCCAGCATTGTTTGGCCACGTTCTCCGAGCATGGATTGGACACGATGGCTGCGTCATCATTTGGAGCAAACTCGGCATTACTCGGCTCAGCGCGACTGAAAAACGAGTGCTGCGTCAGAGTTCGGCGAGGAATCGGATCCAACCGCACGCTTCGTGCCCTATGAATGGATGGATGAATCTTTATAGCTATACCTTTTGGAACGGGCGGTAGCTTGCGCCACCTACCCTAAAAATGGCGACCACCAATGTTGCTTGGTGGACTTTTGAAAAGGGTTTAATATAGCCTTTTCAACCATCCTTAAACATAATGCTTTTGTGAAAGCATCCGTAACTCACAGCTTTGAGTCAGCCACCCTTTGAATCAGTCAGTCGCGCAGGAGGTACGGTCCTTTTTTATGAGGGCGGAAAACCCATTTATGATTTTGAACCCACCGAACAGTACAATCATAATATTTACTCATAAAACAAAAGGAATTATACACATCCTTTGTCGGTGACAGGAAGGTGACTGACCCGAAGCAGCGAGCTACTGCTGACTTTTTTTACGCGGGTTATATTCGGAAAGGTTCTTAAGATAACGCGAGACATTAACATAAAAGCAACGATAAGTGAAATAAAGATTTGAACGGCAGCCTTCAAGGTTCGGGTTCCACGGTGGCCATCTTGAATAGCTACGAGACTGTTTCTCATTTTTTAAAGTAACTACAAAAATACGTACCTAATGTAGCTTTGCTAGCAAAATTGCTATGTTCTTTGGGATTCTAGGACAAGCTATTAAAGTCGCAAGTCAATTAGATGAAATAACGAGTAAATGTTTTCACGTGCTTCTCAGTTTAATTCCCGAATGTTAATTGTAAAAGGGACAGTTACCCCGCGTACTCAGTATTACAAAAAAGAAAAGAAAAAACAAATAGAGACGAGACCTTTTTTCTTTTCTCATTTTAAAATGTTTTTGTTAAGAAAAAATTGTGCTCATAATTATTTATTTCGTACGCACAATGTGGAGCAATTATTTTTAGAAACCCTCTCGTCTATTTTTTTTTTATTACACAGGGTGTTTTTTGTGTTTTGTTCTTACCGAATAACAATATTTCTTAAAATATCGTGAAAGCTTCATAAATGTGGAACGCGTAAGTGAGTTAATTCGCCTGGCGGACATTATGTCAAAAAGAATGCAACTAATAAATGACTAATTAACAAAAACTTACTAATTACTTTTTGTTTAGACCTGCTGGGCCACACGTGTATATTGCAGAAATGGAGGCAATCAATGTTGAACGCCAGCCCACTTTCTAAAAATCCTGGATCGGGCACGCATTTCGAGTTATTCCCTTACAATTTTGTTCTGGAAATCTGCCGATACCGAGAACAAACGCGCGATGTCCGCCGGAAGGGCAAACCTTGTTAGACGCCGGAGGGTCACGAATGACGAAATTTGTGTACCTATTTTGCGTGACAGCGCGCCGGAGCCGATTGGAGTCGGTGCCCGCGGCTGGCGAAATAAAACAACGAGCCCCCTTTCTGGCCGCGACAAGTTGCTTTGCCGCTTGATGTTACTGAAAAAGGCGTCACTGCGCCCTAAAACGTCCATTAAAAAAATAAATAGTAAATTTTCGGTAATTAATCAGCTATTAGTTGCATTCTCTCTTGAACATAATGTTCGTGGGGCCGTAAAACTCACTCGTGCAGGCCGCTTTTGTGTAGCCTTAACGGCTTTTTCTAAAAATACCTGTATTCGATAAACAAAAAAAAAACACAAAACAAAAACACGCTGTATTACATAGTATTCGGTGTAAGATAATCACCCTGGTTAAAAGTCAATATTAAAAAAAAAAGTTAGAAGCATGCGAAATTTTTACATCTTCATTATCTAATTAAAGGATAAACCTATGACCAACAACTCCATTTCGTCTTCATCTTCTACACATTTGCACATCTACCACACTCGGTATTTTCTTTTTAATAATAGGTAAAATAACTCTTTCATGTATAGCGCTTATAGAAGGGTTGCTAACGCACTTTTCGTTTCCCTGTAGAAGAAGACGAAATACAACACTGAGCTGATAGTCAGCGCTGAATGCGTGATTCATGTTTACTGGTGTGCGAGTTTCAGTGTGAACTGTACAGTCGCCGGCCATATGAGCTCCCCCGGCCGAACGCCGACCGGATCAGCGAAAATCCCGCACGCGGCGCGTCGAACGTTGCCGCGTTTTGGGAGCCGGGCTATTGGGACCGAACCATTCCGTTATCAAAGGGGTGGACGCATAGCTTTTATCAGGATTCCAGCCTTTAGAAGGGTGAATAACAAAAACATGACCGATTAGAATTGCCGTCTTCGGGTGTCGGCCCCAAGTGTTCGGAGATGATGTTATAACTGCTGATAAACTGGAGCTTGCTTTAGGCGTAGATAAAGCAGTAGTGTTCGATCGATGCTTACAAATGTAAAAACCCTATGTTTGATATGATATTAGGCATGCCCACAATGACCCCGCGGCAAGCGAGAAGTGGCCGACCAGGAAGCCATCTGCGAAATCATCGTGTAGAGAATTACCCTTGCCGAAGCACTACGCTATTGAGCGCAAAACAATAGTCTCCTCGATAAAACGCGCTCATGAAAAGCGCCTGAATCTTTATTCTGCTTCGACAAGTCTTTTTTTTTATCTATAGCATATTCTTATAGATTAAATAAATTATTTCAAAATCGCTTGTCATTGTCTAGTCTAGGTTTAAGAAAGACTGTAAGAAAGGCTTGTGCGTAGGATTACTCTTCGGGTAGGAAATATTTAAAATGACAAACCGGTTTTGCAAATAAAAAAGTAGCATATGACACGTCAGAGATAATATGCAGTGAAGAATTTCCATAAGCCGTCTGCGTTTACCTACAACCGGAAACGGGATTGTAATCGGCCGGGCTTCAGATTCACGTTCCAAAACGCGGAATGCTATTAAACTTCCTGCGTCCACCCCTTTGATAACGGAATGGTTTGGTCCCAATAGCCCGGCTCCCAGAACGCGGAAACGCTCGACGCGCCGCATGCGGGATTTTCGCTGCTCCGGTCGGCGTTCGGCCGGGGGAGCTCATATGGCCGGCGACTGTACCTGTATCCGCCTCTGGTTGTACTGACGTCTTGAGGGTAGAGGCTTTAGATATCCCCCGCTTTGCAGTATAATCAACTTCTTCTTTCATCAGCCTCAAGAAGGCTGCCATTAGTGCAGCAGAGATGCCAAATAGAGAATGGATTGAATTGCCTCCCTTAAGGCTCTGTTTTACTCCGACGTAACGCGTGCGCGCGTGCGAGCGCGTCACAGCGACGTCACGTCGGCGAAAAATCGACGCTCTATACTCCGGCGTCGTGGCGTACCCGGCCAATACCACCTAGAACACAAGGCCTGCGCGTTTCCTCCTCTAAACGTCATCACTAGTAGATCCCCTCAGCGCCCCCTAGGTAGCCCGGATGAGCACCGTCGTCTGCTACATCATCTGCGACATCGTCTGCTCCATCGCCTGCTTCAGTGGTTTGTGTAGCAGATAATGAAACAGATGCTCACGCCGAGTGTCTGTTGCTATAGCATACGATGAAGTTAGACGTTCACGTGGAGCGTCAAATGCATGAGTGAAAATGCCTTACTGCTGTGCGAAGGGCTGCAAAGCCCTTCGCTAGACGCTGGACGCTGGCACTGGACGCCATTTTCGAGGGCGCTGTTTATACTCCGGGTCGCTGCTTTGAAGCGTTCTTCCGCAGAACGAGCGCGCGCGCTAGAAATGCTCGTCTCAAAGCAAGGAGCGCGTGCTAGCTCGCGCTTGTGGCCGAGGGAGTGTTCGCGTGCGCGTTGCAAATGAACTGGAAGCTCGCAATCAGCTCGCGCTCAGCAGTCACGCACACAGCTGTGGCCGCAGGTGAATGCGACGTAGTTGCGACGCGGCCCATACTCTCGTCAAGCCTCAGCCTGTTTGCCGCTTGGGGCGGGTCGGGGATCTACTAACGAAACGTCATGCGCAGGCCTTGTATTCTAGGTGGTATTGACTCTGTAAGTGTGACGTCATGGGTCCAAACAAACCGTTGCTAGGGTCGTTGTTATGGACAAATACATGTGGCTAGGTTTAGCTACGAAAATCCGACCGTTCAAAAATCAGGAGTGGGATCTAAACTGATAAAAATCGCAGATATAGAAAGCTCGAATGTCATATATTTTTCGACAGAAGTGTGCCGGTAATCGCTTGTTTCTGAAATATTTACGACTGAAACTTCCGGTCCTCAAGATGCCTGCAGCAGACGACGAATGCAAGAAGTATGCCGTCTGCCGCACGCCGGCCGGCCAAGCCGGGGCCGTCGTTTGAATCGTGTGAATAAAGACGATATTCTGACATCGCATTTGTTTGAAATATAATGAGTTTAAGACACTTATAAGAATTCATAGTGGGGTGCGATGCAAAATATGGTTTATCGAAAGTCCGAGCGTCGATCGAAATGATCGTCTGCTAAAAGATCGCATTGCACCCGTGAGAAAAGCACTTCAGGCGATCGGTAGACATCCCACATTTTGTTTGCGGACTCGCGCTATGCGAGGGTGCTTCGTACACCTGGTTGTAACCATCGCGTGGTGAAAGACCCTTGCAGCTTCTTCAGATTTCCGCAAGACCCCAAAGCGCGAAAGAACTGGATAAAAAACATAAGGTGAGTTCATTACAGATTGTACTCGCATCGCGGGTTCGATGGAGATCTTCCCCAAAAGAGCACATCCACGGAATTTTATGTATACCAAGGGGAAAAAAGCAAAATACTGCGAAATTGCGATAGACATGCAATTCATTAATAACCTGACAACCACAATAATAACAAACGACTTACCTCGACGGCGTACGATTTGTTTCTCATGCTGGCCTGCACTACGCCGGTAATGCACTTCAGGTCGTCGTCGTAACTGATCTGCATGACGTGGTTTGATTTTACTGCATTTTCACCCCTCGTAACTAAGCTGGCTTCTTCACAAAAAAAAAAAAAAACGCACATTGCGGAGGCCTCTACGGCCATGATGATGCACTTGTTTTTGTCGCTCATTTACCGACGCAAGTCAATGAAGACGCCCGCTGCAACAGAGGCCAGCAAATCTATCGTGAAAAAACAGTGAGTGCGCAGGCGAGCTGGTGGATGTTGATCATGATGTAGAAAACCCGAGACTGTGGTAAAAGCAGGGAAACTTGGTCGAAGAAGAAAGACAGGGGAAAAGAACGTCTCAAACTCAGCTAATGCGTGTCGTCTGCTACCAAAGCAAAGCACAGTGTAAGTCTTTAGAAATGGCTTTCATCGTTGCGATACGACTCTGAGACGACAAGAACATCTTCATAATTCGATATCAAGATGTTAGGTTGCTTACAATGTGTTGATTTAAAACTTTAGTCTGACAAGACAAGTGAGGACTAAAGCCAACCATAGCCAGATTGAGGTGCTTCAGCTGAACCCAGAATTAAGCCGAATTGAGAACGTCAAGCCGAATTGAAACATCCAGCCGAACTGGGTACCCAGCCGAATTGGAGCGTCCAGCCGAACTGAAACATCCAGCCGAACTGGGAATACAGCCGAATTGAAGCGTCCAGCCGAATTGCAACTTTAAGCCGAACTGGGTATCCAGCCGAATCGGTGCATCCAGCCGAATCGAAACTTTTAGCCGAATTGACCCGTCAGCCGAATGGACACTTCAGCCGAATCGGTACGTAACCATGAAAAGCGACAAGCTTTCATGCCATGATGCTTTTGGAAAAAAGTAGTTGTAGTTATAATTAAATTAAATTCTAGGCACTTTACCCACATATGCAGGATATGTCTGGGTCTCCATCGACAGGACGAGTTGCCTGCTTCATGAAGACCTTACATGATGATGTGCGACATGGGCAATTACCGTACGTGTGATCATGGATGCCTCCATCTCCCTGCAAAGGTAACCCATAGACTACAGCAGGTATCACCTAGTATGCAATGCCAGGAATCAATTTCGAGGGAAAGGCTGTTTCAAGCTGCTCGAGAACTTGTATGGCGATGCCCTAGTATATAATACACTGGAGTGGCTATATGTAGGGTTCCATGTTTTCAGAATATGTTTTTTAGTGAAATTTCAAAGGTGTTTTCTTTTTTTGCGCACGTAGAGGGTGATATCTTTGTAGCGTATTAAAGAGTTCACATTGAACGCTGCATCCGTGCTATTTAGGAGCACGGTGATAGTGTGACGCTCTTCTTGATGAGAAGAACGCACGCGAGAAAATAATTTCCGGTGCAACCCAGAGTACTGACTCAGCAAAGAGATACACAGTTGCTAGGCTCGCATATAGAACATTGAGTCTGCACACAGCACCGATTCAATCGAAACATGCAGGGAGGCCATTTTGCTTCCCAATGGATTGCAGCTGACAGATTGCGCAATCTTTTCTCGATGGGCTAGATCCAAGCGATGTTGCGTTGCACCTTGTCACTGTGACGTAGTGATGCCAGTGACGGTTCCTATGGTAAGCGTTGCGGGATGCTCGTTTTATCATACGGTGTGTTTTATATCTAGGGTTGAGAGCATGCAACGACAGATCAAGTTGTTGTAGATCGACATGGATTACACAGTCGGTCACGGAAGCACAACGTCGAATGAGAAGAACATAGATTAAATGCAAATATAGGGTTCACTTAATTAAGCCAGTTAAAGAAGATCAATGATATGCCTCTCCTATAGGGGATTGAGCCCACAGCCTCTTGATTAAGAGCCCGATGTTCTACCCCTACACCACTGAATGGCACAATGAACGGCGTTTCATCTGGGTGCTTTTAACTCACGCAGCTTTTGCGGGACATTCATGTGACTCACGTGACGCTTGCACTCGCCAGTCATGCCCGGCGGCCGACGTGCTGTAATGGCAGGCTTCCTGCCATGCTTTGTCGCTTCCTAGCATGGACTAGCCGGAGTGGCTACAAGTGCGAGCGAGCGCCCTGCGTTTAATCGCGGTTTGGCTGTACGAGAGCTCTAGCAGGAGGGACACCAGTGAAAGCAACTCTCTTGTGATTGTACTATTATCAGCTAGTTCTTGCTAGGGTTAGACAGAAGGATAGTGTTGTCGCGCCTTCCCTTCCATTTGGCAGCGGAAAAAAATGCAATGTACCTTGATTCAATGGGTAAAGTCGGATGACGGATTGTATGCAGGTGCATGTCACGGGACTGATTAAAAGCTCATGAACCCAGTTACATGCTTCGCAAGTCTTACTATACTCTGTGTCATCCGAGTTTTCTCGTAGGATCAAACTGCATTTATTTCTTCGTTGTGTCTAGTGCTTAACAGTGTCGCGCAGTCTATGTACAGCATCCTGCGAGCTTTCATTGGACATGCGCGGCCATACTGCCTAGGCGCCAGGCTGTCCTTTTCAGCGTGTCATGGGCATACTCGTTTACACTTCGCGTTGAGCAACCGTGTGTGTGAACAGTGTTAGTGTCAGCCAGCACTAGGTGCTTTGTTCTTAGAATTGAAAGCCTGCCATCAAAACATTAAAGGACACATGCAAAGAAAAAAAAAAAAAAATTTTAAAGAGCTTAGATGGAAGAAGGATATCGTAAAACGATTTTACAACGAAGAAAAAAAATTTTTAGAGCTATATTTACGGCGCTATACGAATTTGTAGTTGGCGCCCGCCGGAGCCGCCGCTGGTCACGTGGTAGGCCCGCGCGCCACCGCCCTGCGTCGCCGGAGCCGTAAAGCGACGCCGCCACCGCACGCTGAGCGTTGTGCGAACGCCGCTTCAACGCGTTTCTCCACGCCGCCGTCGCCGCCGCCGCCGCACAAGTTCGTCTGGTTCGGGGCACCGCCGCCGATATCTGACCGGCGCACAGGTCTATCACGTCTGCTTGCGCTTTTTCAGGAGTTTCCTTTGGGCTCTAAAAGTTACTTATTCATCTTAGTTTTTTGTTATACTTCAAACAAAGATGAATAAGTTACTTTTAGAGGCCATAGGAAACTTCCGAAAGAGTGCGAGCACCACGTGACAAATATGGGCCCGTCATGTGATAAATAAGGGCCACTTTTCTGCGGCGCCCGCGGGCGCCAACTGCAAATTCGTATAGCGCCGTAAATATAGCTCTAAAAATTTTGTTTCTTCGTTGTAAAATCGTTTTATGATATCCTTTTTCCATCTAAACTGTTAAAAAAAATGTTTTTTTTCTTTGCATGTGTCCTTTAAACGCAAGACACATGTGTGTCGAAACGATGTGAGCCAGCGTGCGAACATTCGGAAAGATGGCTGCTCCGGCGTGCCGCACACAGCAGTTTGTGACACATGCTTTGGATCTTGCATACGTCGGGTCGTTCGAGTGGCTCCGCCCAGTTCAGGCAGATACTAGGAAAACTGAAATTTTTTTACGTTTAAAGGGGCTATGCAACAATTTTTTTACTTTGCGCAAATACCGCTTAGAACGGATCCCTGACGTTAATGACCTATGAAACACGCCTTAGTTTTTCACTTGACGCATTAGAAGTCCCAGAAAAAAATTAAAAAACAACGAGCAGCGTTCACGCCCTCAACTCGCAGCCAGAACAAGCGGCCACGTGATCTGGAGCCGATTATATGCCGCCAATGTTGATCATAGCCACGCGCTGGGGTTGGCAAAGCACAGGACACGCGCTGAGTTCCAGACATTGTTATGGCTCGGCTATTGTCGTCGTTGCAGCGATTGGACAGGGGCCACTACTCGAATGCTTCTCGAGCTATCAATTATCACGAGCCTAAATCGAGTGCCCACGCAATGCTCGTGTCCAATCTATGAACCGCATTCAAATATCGTCATACGGGTGTACTGCGATCCCCGCGTTACGTCATCGAATTTTGCAAGGGAGAGATTGAATGAAAATGATCGCTTTTGTCCTTGAAATTACACCGCAACAAAGGAGTTTCTTGGCCAGTGGCATTGCATGCGAGTATCCTTGAGTCCCACTAGTGCCAGTAAGCTCGTGTAAAGTGAAAAACATTCCAATTGAATATCGTTGCACAGCTCCTTTAAGCTCTTGTTGGAATACTAAGCTTTTGTGGCGTTCCCCGAAAGGCGTGAAATACCTTGTGCTCAGATGCCGGAACCATGCATTGTGTCTAGCTTTTATAGATAATTATTTTGTTCTCAAGAGTCGTTACTTGTGGCTCCTTTGGGCGAAAACTGCGCTGCGGTTCAATGAGATGAGGGTTGCCAAGAGTTGGTGTGGATCTGTTTGTAATTTCGAAGTGCTTTTTGAGCAAAGATCTTGCTTCAAACACGAACAAAGTCTCAAGTGACGAACTGGATGAAGCTCGGGAGTGCGTCGTTTATTTGGCGAACAAACCCTTTATTCCGTAATGGGAGTAACCAAAGCTAACAAAGCCGCGAATGAGCCGGTACAATTTTTTTCAATCGGCGTTTGACAGTTTTTTATGTATCGATATAATCTCAACATTACTGAAATGATGGTATCCAAACATCGTATATCAATCACATTCGAGTACCGCGTACAAACCACCGGTTGCACCACTGGTGGGCTCCCTCGACCTTGCTGTTCACAGGAGGAGAAATGTGAGGAAAGTGTCTAGGGCACTTTCCTCCCATTTCTGACCATTTGAAGCCTGCAATGGTCGATTTATCTCGCCTTTCTGAGTATTTTCTGCCACAGCCACCGACGTGGTGAAATATGTTTGCTCTAGGTGGAACCGAAATATGCTGACGCCTTCAGGCTAAACTGTGCTTCTAATGTACAAAGAAGTGCACAATGAGATTAGCTACTCATGCAATGTGCTGGTACGGATATTGCAGCTATGGATACTGTTTCACAGGAAAATATGTTTTGTTTCGCTGCAGTTTGTGTCATCAGACATTGCAGCACATCATACCCACGACAGACGGTGGTGCCTGCCTTGTGCTGAAGACCTTCCAAGGTGACCTGGGCAGTTATCATACTTGTGAGCATGGGTGCTTCCATTACCTTGCCAAGGTAACCTCTAGGCTTGGGCAAGTCTCGCCTCATATGGAATGCAAAACTTCCCTTTGCGGGAAAGGTCATACCCAAGCTGCACCAGAGCCTGCCTGGCTACCCCTAGCGTGACATGTAGCAGCGTCACTATAGGTGGCATTCTGTGTTTCCAGAATTAATTCTTTGTGGCATTTGAAGGGTGTTTTCTGGAGCTTACCTTTGTCGAAAATTTGATGTTTCTCAGAGCTTGTTTTGAATAAATTCTCAGTTTTTCAAAATAATCCAGATATTAAATTTGCTTGCTGATTTTCCGATTCTCAGAATATTAAAAGAAAGAGAAATAGTAACCAGACACAAGTGTATTAATTAATTGGTAGTCTCAATGATTACAGAAAGACTTGCCTGTGTCTAGACGAGGTTTCTTGAGCTGAATGTGGCGGTGTGACTGTAGATGCTCTACAACTCGCAGTGCACCCTAGTTAATACCAACTCTCTCACGACAAAACTTGCAAACCAGGGTTACTTATTCAGGTGTCGGTACATTAAGCTATCAGTCTCCTCGATTCGGTCCCTGAAAAACTTTGTTTTCCACCCACCTTTTTAAAGGCTTCTGACATACTTGCTACTCATAGCCGTAGGTGCCACGGGAACGTGCTGCGCAGCATGGCTGTGCGGGGTGAAGGCTGAAATCTAGAACGTTCCGCTGCCTTTGCTCATCCCGCAATATCTGCGGGCTATTGGCTTCCTGCATGATAGAAACTGTACCCCTCTTCACGTTACGAAGCCCAACTGGTTCGTTCTAAACTCTTATTTGTTTGGAGCATGGCTAGCACAACCACATCAGATAACAGAATGGACCATATTTCTTTCGTGCTGCTGATCAAACGTTGGGGTTCCGCAGGCTTCATTTGTTGCCATCGAAATTCTTCTAATCAGTTGGAAACAAGTTCTACTGCCAAAACGCAACCCCTCCCCACCCTCGACGTCACATATACTGATGTCACATAGACTAGGGGGAACACAACTACAACATAAACAGAATCACTTCCGTACACTTAGGCATACATTGCAGAGATTGCAGATGTCAAGCAGAACTAAAGAAAACTGCCCTGTAATGAGTAAAAGTAATAATCAACTAATTAGGGAAATTATTGAAGCTGAAAAGATAACGAGGTTAGAAGAAAACTGTGTCACTAAACCTTGTCTAAATTAATCAGAAAAATGAATTAGATTATCTTGCATCCAGATGAAACCAAAAATAACAAAAAAACGTCTTATTGTTTAAAAAGACAGGTGCAGGTAGAAAAGAAAAAATACAATTCTGAGTTTCAAGTCAGTGCTTCATGAATGTCTTTTCTTTTTGTATGTGCCTGTGCCTGGTTGCAAATTTTTCACGCTGTGGAGAAGTATGCAACACCAGCTCGCCCAAACCTCCATCTTAACTTATTTGTAGTACTGCCAATAGAAACTTTCAATTTGAAAATGCGATGAGGACCGAATTTGAAAATTAAATGTCGCCAAACAAATTTTTGCGGACGTAAGGTTTTGGTTACGAGGTCAGTCATAGCTACTGGTGTGTTTAGCGAATTTTGAGGCGAATGTGTGACCTTGAAAAAAATTATAGGTCTACTGTTACATTCGTCTTAGCCTCCTGAACATGTAAATCGTTGGATTGAACCTTTACCACATTGTTTTGTCTCATAACTGATGCCGGTATCTTCTTTTTTTCCTCAACTCAGTTCGACGTAGGAGGTGCCAAGGCATCCTGTCCCTTTCACGTGAACAGTGGCCAGCACTGGAAGGAGCAATCTTTGGACTGCTGTAATCCATTCTTTGGGCAAGTGAATAAATTACTTTGCAGCAGAGACCTGGTGCTTGGACAGCAGCTCCACAGAACAAACAACACAAACACAAATGTTTCTGTGCCAAAAACCTTTGTAGCTGCTTGAACTTATTGATCTGAGCTTGCAGGTAGCGATGTTAAGGCAAAAGGCAGATATAGTTAACGTCTCTCTAAAAAAACAATTGGGGGCACCTTATGCTTGAATGTCTAGCTTGATCAACTTGGAACGTCCAGCCGAATTGAAACAAGGATCTAGCCGAACTGAAGCATGCAGCCGAATTGAAACTTGTAGCCGAACTGAAGATTTAGCCAAACTGAAGCGTCCAGCCGAATTGAAACTTCTAGCCGAACTGAAGCGTCCAGCCCAATTGAAGCTTCTAGCCGAATTGAAGCTTCTAACCGAATTGAGGACGTAGCCGAACTGGAACGTGCAGCCGAATTGAAACTTCTAGCCGAATTGAGGCAATAGCCGAATTGAGGCTTCAGCCGAATTGGGACGTAACCCTTTTCGCCGGTCTCTACTTGGGAAGACGAGTCGATCCGATGACGAATGGTTTCTAAGCTCACATGCGGATGGAAATAAAAAAAAAAAGCCAGCTTTGCTTTGGAGCTGACAGCGGAATGGAAGTTTCAACCTGTCTGGACAAATCACTGCGTTATCTTCGACCACGTGACTACATTTCTTACCCGTAGACAAGTGACAGAGTGTGGTCACGCGAAGAATGACACACGCACTCTCTCAAGAGCATAGCTTTTTCCCTTCTTTCAACCCAGCGCGTAAAGTGAATCATCCTGCACCTTCCATGCCCCCCTCCCCCTTTTCTAAGCCGTTTTTTTTCTTTCGGCTTACTTCCGGTCCACCCAGCACACCGCTCCCTGTACCGCTCCTTCCCGAAGCATGTCACTTGCCCTTGTTGTTCGGCGTGGGTACACCCGGAGGGCAAAATCACATTACAACTATTGACTGCTTAATTATTGGCTAAAAGGTTCGTTAGCGTCCCCAGCAGTTCAGTGGTTCCGCTGGGACAAGTAAAGTCCTAAACGTACCTGAACCCACAAGTTTAGATGCAGTAAAAAGCAAATAAAAAATCACGGCAGTCTTATTAAAAAAAAAAAAAAAAAAAAACATAATCGGTCAGGGCTTCTTTTCTTCGCGCTGACTGATCAGTGATCGTCCTTTTTTATATTCCGCATATTCCGTATTGTTATTGTAAAGATATCTGTGTCACATTTAATTGTGAGCGAGCTTCATTTGTAGAAAAAGAAATAGTATCAACGGTCGACGTTTATGTAGTGTTCACAAAAATCAAACATTTGGGCATTTTTTTTTCTTTTTTTTTTAACCTTCTCTTGGTTTTTGACAGAGAGCTACGATCATTCGGCGCACGGACGTCGTGGTTACATTACTTGTTTTTCTTTATGTATGCATTTTCGAAATGGCGTCATGACAAAACTTGATTTGTGGTATATTCCACTCTTAGATTTGGTGCGGTTTTATAGCTCTTTAAGCTCCATTCAAACTGGCGAGTAGCAGCTCTAAACAGTACCTTTACGGTCGCGACGCGATAATCACATCATCAAATGCGTGCGATATTTCACTGGTTCTTCGCCGTGATGTGTCTAAAATTAAATATACGTGTAGCACACAGACATGGAAGTAATCCGTTACAAGTAACGGGAATCCGTTACATTTTTTTTTTGGAATTTAGTAGTAAATCTATTATTTTTTCGAAAATGCGCTTTGACGTCACTTCCGGCGCCGGGACAAAACGCAGCGTTTTTTGGCGCTTCCCGACGTATCTGGAGGAGTGAGATATTTTGCTTCCAGGCGTCGCGTCTCCCGCTGCGTCCAGAAGGCAACGACCAATGAACGGCCGTGTTCACTAATTGCAAGGAGCGTTTGAATTTTCTCCGTTGTTTTCGCCACTGTAGGACTGCAGCTTTCGCCACGGACCTCGCAACAATAACAATAATAATAATAATAATAAAAATTTTTATTTGGAGAGGTTGCAATACCCACTCGGCAGCGTTCAAGTCTAGGCATAAAGGTTGAGACCCGCGCCGGCTAGCCCACCGCTAAGTGGGGAAAGGGATACGGGAGAGGAAAATAAATACGCATTCAAAACAAAAAGATACACATACAAAAACGGGTAAAAACCTTGTGCTATTCCAAGGCAGAGCGCACGCACGCACGCACGCACGCACGCACGCACGCGCGCACAGACACACACACACACACACACGCACACACACACACACACACACGCACCGGCGGGCGCGGAGTTTACAATATTTGCACGTTTTGGTCATTCTGCAGGGGTTGCAAGCCGTTTAGTTTCCTCCTCTCTGGGACAGCGACGGGTGGGAGAAGGAAGAAGGAGGAGAACGTCTCCGCGATCTTGTCAAGCGCGGACGCAGGAGAAAGATGCCGCGGAAAGATAATTCCAAGCCTTTCAAAGAGTGACCTTAGCTGTCAAAATGAGTGCCCCTCGACCGATCTTCGCACATCCTGACCAGCAAACGCTCCGTCTCAACTGTACCCCGGGTGCGGTGGACGATGCGAGCAATCCCAGCCAATCCAGCGCCGGGAGCGTGTCACGTGACCATCTGGTTGGGTGAAGAGTTGGGAAAGGCACGCCGAGCTCAAGATCACATGGCACTCTTGCCGGTGCTGGATTGGCTGGGATGGCTCGTATCGCCCACTGCGCTCGGACTGAAGGTGAAACGCAAAAGGTGACCAGTGACCACGTGATCACGCTCTCTTTGTGAACTGCGCGCAGAAAGTGGGGTTACACGACAGCAGACCGAAAATTGATAGACTGCCGCAAACGCAACCTCCAACGCCCTGTCCTTCTTTTTCATTTTTTTTTCCTTCGGAAGAGCTCGAGATAAGGAAAGTTAATGTAAATACGAAGTAATCTGCACACAAACAAAAAATCTTGGGAAATATCACTACTTATTATTTTTGTTTGCTATTTACAGTCTCAGTGCGTAACATCCATTCTTTTGTTAGATTGTTTTGAGGGAAAATTATGAGGTAGCTATTCAAAGCCTGCTTTATAAATTTGATGTTTTTCGTAAAACTGTTTTCAACATTTTTTTGTTGTTGTTGTTTTAGTCTTTGCGCTCATCAGCGACCCGGAAGTGTATTTTACGTTACGAAATAAAGGGTGAAGAGGGGGGGGGGGGGGGGGGGGAAAGGGAAGGAAGAAGGGGAAAGGGGGGGAATTAGAAGTGAAAAAAAAACAAGTTATTACCAAGATTTCACAGTTTATAGAAGGTTAATTATCATTTCGTATACCATGTGTCCCTACTTTAATCCAAAATTCTCGTCACAAAGCAATGAAATGTTGACACACACAATTATTTTTCTACATTAATAGAAATGCGACGTTCTTTAGAACGTCACCCCAATGCAATGCTTTTGGAAATTAAATCCCAAAGCCAGCCGTTTCGGTGGCTCCGAGGCAAAGCGCCGGCCTACGGATCCCCGGGTGGTGGGTTCGGATTCCCGCATTCTGACGGAGGCTTATTGCGGAGGAGGTGTAACCGAGCTTTTGGTTGCACGTCAAAAGATCCCCAGGTGGTCCAAATTAATCCCAGTCCTCCGCTGGGGCGTGCCAGATGCCCGTCATTGGATTGGCATGTAAAACCCCAAAAGTGGTCAGGGAATCTGACATACTTTACCGGGAGTTCACATACGATGTTTCGTTAGCCCTTTGAAGTGACTGCGCAAATTGGCTTGTTTAACGTAGCGTGCTACGATTTAGTACAGAGGTGCCCAAAAATGGTGGACTCTTTTTTTTTTTTTAAGAATGAAGACATAAACGTTTTTAGTGAAAGAAAAGAAGCATTTTTCTATGGGTAAATTTCCGCGGAATCTCTTTTTCGCGAATCTATCAAATACTTTTTTGGGCAACTGAGGCGTTTATTATGACTGAAAAAATGGGTGGAATTAAAATAAAATACAATAATACATAACATTGCCTTCATTTCGCCAGAATTAACGCCACAGTGGCTTAAAATATTATTTGGTGTTTACACGCAAAATTAAAAAAAGCGTTTTTTTTTTGTGTTTACGTAAACTAACTTTACTAAAATTTTACTGATTACTTCTACTATCTAACTAAGTCTGTGTGCGAAATACCTTCGCAATCTATCGCAAAATTGTTTTATGCGGTTATTTCATAGGGCCAACGAAACATCGTGAACTCCCTCCAATGCAGTCCATGCGACCTAAGATTTCACAATCCCCTCTTGCTTTGCTACGTATGCACACACAAAATTGAAACAAAACCTACCAGATTTTTGTAAATTCTGGGTGACTCTTGCTACGATACGGTCCGCTGCTGCCGTGCCGATATTTTTGGATATTTCCGGTGGCTGCTCCCCCTGACAAACTGCCAATTTCTTGGGTCCTCGCAACCACGTATCAAGGAGCGTCATTTTGGTCGCCATAATGATTAAAAGTGTAAAACTTTAAATACCGTGTTTTTTTGTGTGTGTTTTTTTTTAGCGTCGCACTCGTTGAAAAGAAAAATATCCTCTGATGTTCAGATGTCCAAAGAAACCGTCCGCGGATTTCAGTGACAGATCTACAACTGCAGTTTCAGTGGAGTGACAGGGCGAGGAGAAGGAAGGCTGGGGAAGAGGAAGCAGATGAGCTGCTGGAGACGAGGAAAAAAACATCCCTCTCGTTCCAGCACCTCCACTGGCGATGCCTTTTTTTTATTTCAGATTGTTTCCTGTTTTTATGGTCGTCTTTGAAAATAGTGTAAAACCTTATGGGTGTATAATAGTGCGCCCGCCTGAACATAGCAGGCTGGCTCGGCAAGAACCAAATGGTGTTTCGGAAACCAGACATAGAAATACAGGCGGAAATGCCGCGATTCTTTTATGTCTCCGACGACCACCGTGGAAGCAGCGCTTCAACACAGACTGCAGTGCGATGTCTCCCCTTACAACCTCTGTCGCCCGCCAAGGCCTCCTCTTGCCTTGGGAGTTTGGAAAGCTTTTTCCCCTCCACTTGCTACATCTGTAGGCACTCCCCCGTTCAAGAAGGGCTTTCTTCTCGCGCAGACCGTCTCCCCGCCCCGCGATCGGCTCTCCACACGGAAGCAATTACCCGACCTTCGTGGTTACTCAGACCCCCAAAATAACAACAAACAGAACAACAAAAACGCAGATGAAAAAAAAAATAGCTAGGAAAAAATGTTTGTACTTTTTTTGGGAAACGTCATTGCCCAAAATAGAAGCAAAACGAAGAAGCCGGCTGGCTGGGTGGACAAAAACAGTGCGCTGCGCTTTCCCCCGCATGGCCAACACGCGAGTGGAGATGGGAGGGCCCCAGTCCCTGACTGTGCTATGCAGGCCGCAGGCGCCGGCTTTTTTTTTTTTTTTTTTCCTCCCTCCATTTTTTTTTTTTTTTTGAGCTGCCGCGTCGTCCGCTGTTTACTGACACTTTGCTTTACTTCGTTTTTTTTTTTTCTGGAATTTTGTGGGCGAATGTCGTGCCGTGATTTGGTGGGTAGCTAGCTACCCGTAACAAAAACAGAGCCGAGTGCTTGCCCTTAGCCAAGTACGTGGCTTGGCGGAGCTGAGCAACAACGGGAACACGGAAGGGAGGGGGGAGAGGTGTGCAGGCATTGTTCAGTACGCATCGAGCCAAACGCACGGGGGCTCATCATATTGCCCAGCACCCCCTGAAAAATGTCAGCGGGTGCTCAAGCCCCCGTTGCCCGCCCCCCCCCCCCCCCCCCCCCCCCCCCGGTTCCGGGGTCCCTGGCAACCAATAAGTATGCATACATCGTGCTCGCGCCTTTACATTAGTGTTGTTCATCAGGAAGTTTGTTAGTTTCGTGCGTCCATAGACGAAATATTACTTTTTGCAATTACTGTTTTTCTTAATACGCCTGAGTATGCGAGGTAAAACTCAGAGGCGCCATTGAAAAGCTCAATTTTAACACACTTTTATCTCTTATCTGTACTGACCCGCAGCACTGCACGAAGTGAAGTCCCTACCCGCTTGCATTTCACTAATATTCAACATCGCGTATGCGCATAAAGTTATCCTGCAATCATATAGGCACATTCGCACATACAAACCGTTTTAAGAACGCAACTTCGAGCACTTGTTTGAAGAATGTCGCACCGTTCGCCGGTATTGCGCCGGGCGGGCATGAACCTTTATGCGGTGCGCCAAACGAACGAAATTATTCAAAGTGCGTTTGACGGTTCCTAATGGCCATACTTTTTGTTATATGTTTGCTTTTTTCCTGCCTCAGTATGCCGAGATAATTTCAGACACACCGTTCAGGCACAGATCTTGGGCGTCAGTAAAAGCTCGTCCAAAAAGGCTTAGCGAGGAGTAGGGGACGCTTGTTAGGGCCTCCGTCGTAGCTATAGCCGATTTTAGCGTTTGCGAAAACTTAATCTTCCATCAGCATAAAATTTGAGTGGGAGATATATGATGACACGAGGAAGACAGCATAGTAACTTTTGTGCAGTAGTGAGGTCGAATTTATTGCGTTTCCTTAAAAGTTCATGCGTCAACGCTGGGCTCAACTTTGATACTCCTGTGAGGATGCGGCTTGCTTTTCGCCCCATTAAGTAACAAGAAGCGGACGTTTGGCAAAGAAAATACGTGTAAGGCTCCAGGTAACCAAATTTCAGTTGTAGTGCACTGGTATTAGACGGGATTATTGAAATTGAACTCAAAGATGCACTCGTGGGGTGAGGTGACTAAGCCACGTCTTACTGCGTTTGCATACGCACCCACAATACCCGGTGTTTCGGGAACCAAAGAAAGTGCCCCGGTTTTTGTTTCGTATCGCTCGATAATTTGTGTATTGCACGTTTGTGACAAGTCAGATAAAAGAAAACGCAAGCAGCGCGCTCGGTCGCGGCGTGATAGCATGAGATGAAGCTGCTCAGTCGAAACCGAAACTGAGTGGCCAACTAGTTCCCAGAGTGCACTGCGTAGTATTTTGCCGCGATGGGGCGCGTCGGTTTTAGAAGAAGTCCATTGGTACATGGTCAATGATGGTGGTGAAACAGCTTGAAAATTAAACGATTACACAGAGACAGGACAAGACACACACACGGAGACGCAATGATGGTGAGGAAACAGCTTGAACACTCAACGATTACACACAGACAGAATATTAGACGATTGCACATAGACAAAGTAATCACCCAATTTCGTAGTGGAGCGCTGCAGTCGTGCTGACGTCAACGATTGCTTCGTAAACCATTATTAAATAAAGTATTTACTCAAAATTTGCGTCGTCGCATTCACAGTGACCTTCGTCGTGAGTCTCATGACGAATGCTGTCGCAATTCTTAGACAACCAACAATAGTGGTTTCTGTTTTTCCCAAATCGTTTATTAAGGCGGCGGTCCCACGGCGGCCATCTTGAACAAGCCATTAGTTCAACCACTAGATGGCGGCACTCATCCGTGTGGCCTAACGTCCCTGGATATTAAAAACATCGAGGGACTTTAGTGTGGCCAGAAAACAAGCTCGTGGCAGTGATGTTCCTCCTCTGCTCTTAATTTCCTCCTTTCTGCTGCTCGCCCGTGCACGTTCAGCGCTCAGCGCGTGCTCCCGCTGACACAAATGCCAGCAAACGTGTCAGTGGTGGTAGCAGTGCCCAGTTCGCTCAGAAGCGGAGCCCAGCTAGCTCATCGACCCGATCGAGAGTGCCTAGCTCGAGATCGAGAGGCTCACAAGCCAGTAGCTATCGTTTTAACTATTCAAGAATTAAAAACATAGTCAATCAATCAGTGAAGAATGTTATCAAACGTTAAAGAACATATATAAGACATGCCTTGTCAGCATTTCGTTAATGAAAGATCTTTTGCACGACAAAACGTTTAAATTCATTTTCGCTGTAAGTCAGAGCGCAGCCGACATAACAGGTCAATGAGGCCAATCAAGCAGAACCAAAAAACACTATGTCACGGAGCTCAACATCCTATAGTGCGTTTGTTGTCACCGGTCAAAGCAATCAAGCGCAAACCATGCACTATGGCCTTGCGCTTTTAGTGTGCGTGTTTGTTCTTGTGTATCTTATAGTCTTTGACTGCATTTTGATCTATAATAAAACAAGCAATAGCAGACTTTTTTTTTTTTTTTCAAGACGGGTGTTCAGAAGGGTGCTTTATATAACTCATCATTTTGATGGTAGTTTGATTAAACTTGAATACCAATTATCTGACCTTATAAATAACCACCCTAATATTGTTGAAATAGTACGCCGAGGTCGAAGACTCTGCATGTTCAAGAAAAGAGGAAAAGTGTATTTTGTAGCCCAAGTGGCTTAAATTTTGTTAGGCGAGTGGGTAGCAGATTTCAAAGTGTATTTTATGGTGCTTTTGATATTTTTTGCATTATTATTTAGGTCTTTTTATAATTTGATGTTGAAAAAGATATACCAACCTGTTACATGTATCTTTATCGACGGTGTGGTTAATAAGTTCCAGGCTTCCTTTCTTTTCAACACTTCTCTCTCTTATTATATATATTTTCTGTTTGATTGCAACAGATATGAAGAATTTTACAGTAACGCTGACATTGTATGTTAATTAATGTGATCGCAATGATTTCGATGGGAATGATTTCCATTTGAAACGTTTGATGACGTTGATATTAATTATGATAACTACGATGTTTAGCTGATGTCAATTTTAATATTTTATACTTGCTTGAAATAACTGTAGTGAGCAGATTGAAATAAGTTTCGGCTTACAATAATTAAATTATTGTCTATACAAACTTGCCAGGGGGGGGGGGCATGGGGCCCGGCCTTCCCCCGAAATCTTCCATTTTGCTGAGACCTCCTCTCCCCCCTCCACCTCATACAGCATTTTGTCATGGGCGCCCCCCCCCCCCCCCCCCCAAACAAAATCCTGGCTACGTGTCTGAACCGAAGACCACATGAAGTGGTGACAACTCAGCCATTTCTCCGCCCAAACGTTTTTTATGCATTTTGAAGTGCGCGCAATCCGGTGTCACTCAGCTCGAGCCCGTAGCTTTGGCTAGTGCATAGACGCCATTTTACCGCCCAAATCACGCACCGAGTGCGCGAGAGCGTCACGCGCTGGCACATTCAGAGCAACAATGGATGTCTTCACCCTGAGACTGACAGACATGTAGACAACCTAGGCTAGAGTGAACAGGCATGATCTCTTACGGCAATTGCACCGGGAGTAGTTGCTCCCTGCGGCGGCAGCTTGGAGGGGTCGCTGTAACCCTACCGCTCCTACAGTGCTTTAATTCCTTCTGAGAGGCACGTCCTCCTCACCGTGTTGTCCTCTTTGCTCGGGGGTTGAGTTGGATAAGTTTCTAGAGTAATTGGACCTACAGGTCGGGAGGCCAGCTGCCTTCGGGGACTTATGCGGAACACGTCTTTCTCTTTGTCTCCTTAAGAAACAAGTTTGTATAGACAATAATTTAATTATTGTAAGCCGAAACTTATTTCAATCTGCTCACTACAGTTATTTCAAGCAAGTATAAATGCACACATTTTCAATCGCATTGGTCGGGGAACAGCTGTTCAGGATGGCTCTGGCGGCGTTGGGCATGGTTGTGTGGTCGCACCCCTACGCGGCTAAAGAAGTTCCATTGCTCCTCGGCGAGAGTGAAGGCCACAAGGAAACCGCTCTCTAGCCCGGTCATGGAAGAACATGTCAGGGCAACACTGAGCATCTCGCTTGATTTTATTTCGCAATACTCATTGCGGAGACTCAGAAAAACGAAAGAGAAGCGCGAGGAAACTTCACGAGTTGTGATCCTGGACCGGCTTGCTAGAACAGCGTCTCAGCTGAGACTGTGTGAAAGAAAGCACTGCAAAAGGTCGGGCGCACGACTGTCTTGAGACGCGGCTTGAGTCCCGCTCAGCTCGAGCGCTGGTTTTGGCATTGCTTTCTTTCCCAAAGTCAGCTGAGACGCTGTTTCTAGCAAGTCTGACCTGGCTGCTTATAATTAGTGGCAAAGGACAAGAGTCCTGGTTGGTGTAAACGCAAAGTGGAAGGCTGGAGTCGTTGCATTATTAAACCAACACCATGAAAGTTGATCGTCTGACATTGTTCTTATTTGAAAAAAATGAAATAAAAATTAATCCAAAGAAAGACGACCGTAGTGAGGGTTTCGCACATGTGCAACGCTTTTGATAGGGCACTGCATGGAAAGGGGGTTTATTAGACCCTTTTCCTGAGCCTCAGATTTGAACCACGATGACTGGCTGTTTGTTGCCTTACCATGAGGACCAGTCACTGCGGTTTACACATAGCACTCTCCGTAAGTTTTCTACAAGTAGAGTAACGTTAAAACTGAAAATCTAAAATTCCTGCACGATGGCGAACAAAACAGAACCAGAGCGGTTGGAAAGCTGGAACCTTAAAAAAAAAAAAAAAGTCGGGTAAATATCTTGGAGTAAAGAAAAAGAAATTCCCCTTTGTCGTCACCATCATATGGAGCTCAATATTCGCACCTTTCGTGGTGTCGGAACATGGCAGGGAGCACGAGATGTTTTCAAGAACTTGCTCGTGACCCTTGTTTTTTTCTTCTTTTTCTTGCAAGATTATTTACTCATTGCAACAACGAGGAAGTAGCGCGAGGAAATATTTGAGAAAAGAATCCTCTGCATCAGGGACAGAATCCCCCCCAGCGCCACTTTTCCTGAACTTCTCAACCTCGAATTTCAGTCACCTTTCAAAAGATGGCGCAAGTGCGCGTCGTCTGCTACAACATAGGTTCTTTTTAATATTTAGGACAATTAGTATGCTTTAAAAAAATTACAATCATAGAAAGTGATTTTAATTAGAACGAGAAAAGCACTAATTGAAGAATCGTTGCTTAAATAGCTGCCCTCTTTGAAACCGGTTTCTTGCGTACAGAGTCGAGCTTCAAAATAGTCCCATGATTTAAACACATTTTAAACAAATATGAATATGATTACGAAAAAATCACGCTTCTAGTGAACCAGCTCAGTT
This sequence comes from Ixodes persulcatus, assembly GCA_013358835.2. NCBI lineage: Eukaryota > Metazoa > Arthropoda > Arachnida > Ixodida > Ixodidae > Ixodes > Ixodes persulcatus. The sequence goes on from JABSTQ010009930.1 coordinate 30,635, forward strand.
CCTCTAGCATACAATTAAAAAGAATTTAGGTCAGATGCCAGAACGTTGTCTGAGAAAACCAAGAACGCGTTAAGGGAATTCTTAGACATTTTACCATAATCAAGTTGTGTTTACAAGAAAACGGCTGGCGTTGCACTTCTAATATTTTGTATTCTGAGTTCCTATGTTTACCACAAGCATGCCCTTAAATGTCGTTGCAGCGTTATGATGTGAAACTGAGTTACGAGACTTCAAAATCACATAAAAAAGGCTCTTTTTGAATAAATATTAAAAACTTTGAGCGTGCTAATTAACAAAAACACGTATGCAGGGAACTAGACGAGTCTTTCTTCTATTCAATAAAAAAATAAGAACGCGTCTTGGATGCATTGCAAGTCTAGAAACTTGGAATGCATAGCGGCATGTCTTTGAAAATATCAAAACTTGCACTTTTTGTTTTCTTATTGTGCGTTAAGTTTTGAAAAATGGGTATCATATTTTGCACTAAAAGAGTGACGATGAATCGGAAATTCATTTGCAAAAAGAACGAAATACGTAACACGCGCACAGACGCGATATTTGCACAGCAAACAGGAGCGTTAGCAGAGCTGCCACCGATATTATAGTTGGGGCCGTGGGACCGCCGCCTTAATTGAAAGAAAGAATATGCAATTATTATTTATGTATTACACATGCTCCTTTGTGCGCTAATAAAGCAACCAATTTTCAAGGTGTGTTATGGGGGAGGACTTGTTCGTGCAAGATATGCACTGCGTGTAAACTATCTATGGAAAAACTTTTTGTTTCAGTCGAAATTTGTTTTTGAATTTATTTACGTGATAGTAATACTGAAGACTCCGTTTTCAGCTTTTTATTTGAAAGAAACTTTAAAGAATAATTATTTTCTATGCATTTTTTTTATCAAACTCGGAAAATGAAGTCGCCAATTGTATTCAGCTTGGTCTAAAATTTCTAAACTGTTTCTATGAAACTCCAGCGTGCTTGTACTAACGGTTAACGGTGGCTAGATAAGGTCTCCATAATCTCTGATGAAACAAACTCACTATATTCTTTCGTGACTATAAAGGGTATAGGTTGAAGGGGACAAGAGAACAAACAACAGATCCCAATCACGAACTACAGGAACTTGACAGATATATTCTTCTTAGCGAACGCACGCCGCTATTGCGACATATTTAAATATCCTTATCGTCTGCTTGGGCTCAGAAGTTAGATGAACTTGACCGGCCCACGACGGGATTACTTTAATTCATGAAATGCAAGTCGGCGCCAGCGTGAGTGCAACGCTGTCAAGGATAGAGACTCGAGCGCGTATACTTTCACCTAACCTCTGATTTCCACGAGAGCGCGTGTAAATCAAACGCTAAACCAAGACGAGAGCTGCATGCCAGCAGATTTGACAGAGTCATACAACGGAGTTTATTTTGGCAGAAGCAAGCACCCTTTTCAGTAGCGCATAAAAGCTTCGAGCACTCGAACTTCCGAAAACGAAACTGAATTTTGCTGCATTTTGACTAGCTCGTAACGTGTTTCTTTTTAATATATGGTGTTTCCTGAAAAAATCTATACTAAAAGAAATGTCTGCCTTTTCGAATTCAATTTATATCACTGTATTATATAGGTAATAATAGAGTAATATCATTGAATTCATGTAAAATGCAGTGGGGTCACCTGCCGTTTGTGCAAAAACAAAATGTCTGATATATAGGGTGGTCCAAGTCACCAGGCTCGATCTAAAATAAACCGTAAAAATGGACGCCTGCACGTAGAAATCTAAACTTGTCGTAAAAGGTGTATTTTACAGGTCGGGTTTTCCTTGTAAAATTGCAAAGCGTAGTTCTCTTTGTGGAAAAAATAAGGCCAAGAAACTTGCTAGGGTCTACGGCGGGCAGCGACGCAGACGACAGGGGTTCAGTAGCGGGGTGTGTTTGGCGCTCGTATTGATAGATGGAGCTACCTCCTTATCGCGACGGCTCGCGACCACCGTGGTTTATTAAAATGAACATAATATTTTTGAAATGTACCTTCGGTTAAAAAATAAATGCGGACATGATAAAAGCAAAACTTAAAGTAAAAAAAAAAAAAAAACGCGTCTGCATAACGGCGGCGCTTTTGCTGCCAACAGATTTCATCTGCGTGTCGTCTGCTTTCTTTCGCTGGTCGGCTGCACCTTCGGACGCTGCGCCCGACGCCATCTGCGACACGTTGCGCCATCTAGCTCAAAATATTTGCAACAGTGAGAAGGCCCTTTCGCCAGCCTGCTTGCTCGTGGGACTGTTCACGCATCAATTTGAAGGCGTTGATTCATCCATTCTTTGGTCTTTTGTTCTTAACATTGCTATTGGATGTCGCAGAAGAGCAAACGCCGAAGCTGTAGGCACTGTTGCGTACCTTACGGTCGCAACCCTGGAAGCTTGGCAGACGTGAAGCTCCGCAGCTTTCCGTCGAAATCGCGAAAAATACAACGCCGTCGGAGATGAATAAATGCCATAAAACGTGTAACATAAACATGATCCGTTCACATTGCCTGACTTGAGATGCATTTCTAAATGCGCTATTTGACTCGATATTTGGAATTAAAGGGCACATGCAAAGGAAAAAAACATTTTTTTTTAAACAGTCTAGATGAAAAACGAATGTTATAAAATAAATTTACAGCGAAGAAAGAAAAATTTTAGAGCTATATTTACGGCGCAAAACGAATTTGTAGTTGGCGCCCCCGGGAGCCGCCGCTGGTCACGTGGTAGGCCCGCGCGCCACCGCGCTCCATCGGCGGCGCCGCAAAGTACCCCGCCGCCGCACGCTGAGCGTAGTGCGAACGCCGCTTCAACGCGTTTCTCCACGCCGCCGTCGCCGCCGCCGCACAAGTTCGCCTGCTTCGGGGCGCCGCCGCCGTTATCTGACCGGCGCACAGGTCTCTCACGTCTGCTTGCGCTTTTTCAGGAGCTTCCTTTGGGCTCTAAAAGTTACTTGTTATTCGTTGTTTTTTGTTGCACTTCAAACGAAGATGAATAAGTAACTTTTCGAGACCATAGGAAGCTTCCGAAAGATTGCAAGTACCACGTGACAAATAAGGGCCAGTCACGTGATAAATATGGGCTTCGTTGTAAATTCGTTTTACGACTTTTTTCCCAAACCGGCTGTTCAAAAAAAAAGTTTTTTTTCTTTGCATGTGTCCTTTAATGCGCTCGAAGCCCGGCGTTGTCTTTGAATTCGATGCGATGACTCTAGAATCAGATCAGTCCTCCGACACTCTCACTGCTCTCTGCTCCACGGACACATCTTGATCGAACGACGTTTTGTGGACGTTTGATCGTAGTTACCGAAAACCGAAGTGAGCGTTTTCTCCGCTTCGCCGATTGACCCCGTAAGTGATGACGTCACAACAAGGCGTCTGGGTCCAAACAAACCGTTGCTAGGGACGTTGCTATGGACTAATTGGAGACTCCACATGAGGCTAGATTTTTGCTTACAAGTAAATAATTTTTTTGTTAGCAACCTAACTTCTTGATATTGAATTATGAAGATGTTCTTGTCGTCTCAGTGTCGTATCGCAACGATGAAAGCCATTTCTGAAGACTTACACTCCGCTTTGCTTTGGTAGCAGACGACACGATAGATTTGCTGGCCTCTGTTGCAGCGGCGACGAGCGACAAAACAAGTGCATCACCATGACCGTAGAGGCCTCCACAATGTGCGTTGTTTTTTTTTGTGAAGAACCCAGCTTAGTTAAGAGGGGTGAAAATGCAGTAAAATAAAACCACGTCATGCAGATCAGTTACGACGACGACCTGAAGTGCATTACCGGTGTAGTGCAGGCCAGCATGAGAAACAAATCGTACGCCGTCGAGGTAAGTCGTTTGTTATTATTATTATTGTAGTTGTCAGGTTATAAGAATTGCATGTCTATCGCAATTTCGCAGTATTTTGCTTTTTTTTTTTTCCCCCTTGGTATACATAAAATTCCGTGGATGTGCTCTTTTGGGGAAGATCTCCATCGAACCCGCGATGCGAGTATAATCTGTAATGAACTCACCTTATGTTTTTTATCCAGTTCTTTCGCGCTTTGGGGTCTTGCGGAAATCTGAAGAAACTGCAAGGGTCTTTCACCACGCGATGGTTACAACCAGGTATACGAAGCAACCTCGCATAGTGCGAGTCCGCAAACAAAATTTGGGATCTCTACCGATCGCTTGAAGTGCTTTTCTCACGGGTGCAATGCGATCTTTTAGCAGACGATCATCTCGATCGACGCCCGGACTTTCGATAAACCATATTTTGCATCGTACCCCACTATGAATTCTTATGTGTCTGAAACTCATTATATCTCAAACAAATGCGATGTCAGAATATCGTCTTTATTCACACGATTCAAACGACGGCCCCGGTTTGGCCGGCTGGCGTGCGGCAGACGGCATACTTCTTGCATTCGTCGTCTGCTGCAGGCATCTTGAGGACCGGAAGTTGCAGTCGTAAATATTTCAGAAACGAGCGATAACCGGCACACTTCTGTCGAAACATATATGACATTCAAGCTTTCTACATTTGTGATTTTTAGAAGTTTAAATCCTACTCCTGATTTTTGAACGGTCGGGTTTTCGTAGCGAAACCGAGCCACATGTATTCGTCCATAACAACGACCCTAGCAACGGTTTGTTTGGACCCATGACGTCACACTTACGGAGTCAATTGCAGAACGAACTGTCGTTTGCGCCTTTAGCATGATCGCGTAGCTACCCAAGACGGTTGCTCTATTTCGACCCGTGTCTATGCGGTCCTAACTTCATCCCTGCTGCGAAAAAAGTCTACCCAAGAAATAATTTAAAAAATTCACTTACCCCGCGAGAAAAGGTTATCCATGTGGCGTTTATTTCTGTTCTATGTAAAAGTGAACAACATATTCAGTCGACGAGAAGGAGCATCAGCTTGCGCCGAACAACTGCGTACGATACCGTCTAAACTACAGCCAGCTTGAACGAAAAACACATTCCTCGGACTCCACAATCGTCTTTCACACGGCAACGAGGGGACTGGGAACAAGCTGATCGCCAAAATGAGGTCAGCTATTCATGCGGGAAGAGTTCACTTGAAAAGAAAAAAGGGTGGGTAAGGATGAGAGGGAGGGGGGAAGGGCGTTTTAGTTCCGCTTTTGCAGTGCGCTTTTGTAGAGGAGGGAAGCTCGACAAAGTCTTCGCTTTTGTTATCTTGAAACGCGCGCAAACAACGTAAAAAAATGTTTTTTATTTGCTCTTACTAATATTTGGCCGTGATATTATGACGTTCAATTTTGTTCTGCTAGCTCCCGTTTTTGGGTCGTCTCTACCTATCGAGGAAGGCACCTACGCGTACTAAAACTCCCTAATGCTAGAACGACACAACCACACACGGATGCACATTTATATACTTAACCTTTGATAGATTCTTAAAACAGTCCGTAGTGTAACGCGCGACAACACAACGCTCGGAACTGGTAATAACGCAATCTCGCAAGGGTATGCCGGCGGGGCTGTCAATTTTAGCCGTCCCAGTATTGCCTCATTTGGCCACGGTGGCGCTGATGACCAACCGACGGTGGCGCTCTCTAGAACACTGCCCAGAGCCTATATTGAGATCCCACTGCGTCGGGAAAACTAGAACCCGTGAATTATTCCAAAACTTCAGCTTTGACCTAAATCGCGAAATATTGAGCCTGCGAAAAAATGAGTCGTTTACAGTATATATTTTTCTTTTTTTTAAAATACGCTCGACGCCTTTGTCTGCGACATAGCGCTCCGGAGGAGTAATACGCAAAACCGCAATGCCTTCTTTGCAGTTCTCGCTTCACTGCAGTGCCCCAAAGTGCGGCGAGAAGTGCACTCAACGAAACTAAATTATATGCCAGAACAGACCACGAACGCGACAAATAATGCGAGACGAGTGCCGTCAGTGTTTGACACATAAATCCAATCGAATAGTACATTATTCGAGGTGATAGTCGAAAGTTTGGAAAATTCTCCCGAGCCTACCATAACGCTCTGGGCGTGTACCGGGCCTCAAGCTATTACATCTTTGTAATAATAAAGTGAAATTAGTTCAAATTACGTTTTGGCGCAATGTTGGTGCAAATTCATACTTTGGCGAAATGTAGCCATGTGTAGTGTGGCAAACATTTTGCCACAGTCCGGCGCAAATTGCGCAGCAATCGTTTCACCGAGCCTCTACTCTTTCAATTGATTAAAAATGACCTATGGTTGTTGTTTGTCGGCTGCCACACGTGAAGTGCACACCAGCGACTAATAAATGCTGCATGTTTGGAAGGTCGGCCGCCGAAACCGACGACAGGCGCGATAGTGCGGCCCGTGGGGCACGCAGTCACTCGGCGGAACTTCGAAGTGCAGAAACCTAGTTTGCTTTATTGCGGCGCGTCGAAACGGAGGTGTGTCCGACCCCGGGCGTCGAGACTGTGCCCGCCGGGACTAGGGAAAGCCGTCGTCTTCCTCGTCTGCCATCTCTTTGGCGTACTCCAGGTCCTGCTGCTCCCGCTCCCGCCGCTCCTGCCAGGAGAGACCGGGGGGTCAACGACCCGAAGCGAGCGGCGGAGCGCGCAAATGCACAACACGCTCACAGAGCCTCCGGAGTACCTAACGATCTACCCAGGTCGGCCCTCGCCGAACGTGCCTTGTCCGGCTTTTGCTACGAAAGTTTTCGCTTTGTATAGACCGGTGTATGCTATGTTCCGTGGGTGCTACCATGTTTGTTTATGCCGGCGCTGTAGGGGGGGGTGCTCTCACTGCGAGACTCCGTTTCTTTAGAAACCTTCGCGGCTATCGAAGTGCAAGAACATTGGAAATGCGTAGTTGCGGAGCTCCAAGAACAACACCCATGTTGAGGTTGACGAAAAAGCAAAACTGTCATTTTATGTGCAGCCCCTCTCTTTGGAAAAACGTGCACTTGAGGTTATTATTTCCCATTTTTATCGTGGGGGGGCTAGGATTTCGGACACCGGTCTCTAGATGCACACAAAATGTGATGGGGCCTCAAAAGGATGCTCAACTCCCAAAACAAATTTTTTGAGTACCAAGATAGAAAAATATTGTAAAATACTGCAGAAGTGCCCACTTCATTCATGTGCCTACTGGATTTCTCAAACTTGGGAAATCAGCAAATTTCACGTTCAGCGCCCAATTTCACCGGACAAGCGCCCGTGTCTAGATTAACCCAGTTTTCATTGAAAGTAGGGTGGGTGCCTTCCAATAATTTACAATAATAAAAAAAAAAAAATTACATATTTAGGTTGCTAAATTTTTTGAGAATTTTGAATACTTTGAAGTACATTTCTAAATTGCTTCTACCTCGAAACAAGTTTCACGACACGGACACTGCGCTAAAATTTTGTCCTTATTCGGCAAGTTTTTTTTAACGTGCGTTTTACTGCGCTCAAGTTTTGTCCTTATTCGGAGAGTTTTTTTGTGACATGCATCCTATCTAGGCACTTTAAAAAATGCTTTTTTAGGAGTTTAGTGTTCCTCCAAGGGTCTGAAAGTAGTTGCCACTGCGCCATTTGTTTCGTTAAAAGGTGTTGTCAACAGAAAAGCTCGAGTGAGCATGTAGGTGGTGTCGGGCCCAGAACCCAGCAGAAGGTCTGCCTCCTGCTTGCGCTTGTTGCCTTCCGCAGGGCTTTGGCTATGCGCGCGATTAGTTGTGTGATCGAAGGCAGAAAGCTCGCGCTCGAGTCGGAGCATCTACCAAGTTCTAAATATCACGTGTCATAGTAATTTGGGCTTCACGATTTTGGATGCACCATTCGATTGGGAAAACAAGGTAGCTCGATTTCAAACCACAACATTGTTTATGCAGAACACAGTATTCAGAAGCACATGAAGAAAACTTAATCAAGCTTAAAATAGATAAAAAAAAATTTATACATTTTTTGCATGCTTTTTAAATTGTTTAACGCAATACTCAAAATGATTCTGTACCACTCGCAGTTATTCCAAGGGTATAACTAGAGCCATCTATACTGGGAGAGTTTGGCATTATTTTGAAGATGCTGACAGGTCTAGCAACCATGACCGGAGATCTGGCAACCACATGTTTCCCCCGCCATATTGCGTTACTAATTCATAACCCATTCTGGACTAGCCACCCCCTGTCTGCAGCGACGTGTTGTCGCACCGAAAGGGTCCCTCATTAGAGTAAGCGCCGTTGGCTCTTTCCACACAATCAATTGCTCACACTTCCTTATCTGCAACAATCTCCAAAAGTATTACCATCATTGATTCCTTTTTTTGGTCTAGAAAGATACTTTTTTACATTCCCACCACCGCCACAATTCAACACTGCGGAGAATGTTTGCTATGCAGAAACTGCAAACACATGCTCTAAATTGCCTGACCTTTTTTTTTATTTAAAAACCATGTTCTTGTTTGAAAAAAAAAAAACAGAAAAAAGCTTATTTGTAAGTTTTGTTATTGGAGATTAATAAAAGTTGGGAGGGGAGGAGGGGGGGGGGGGGGTTTGAATGAAGTGACCCATAACTAGCGTAATAGAATACAGATGAACGAGAAATGTTTTCATAGTGCTACTTGTAACCACTAATTTAAGTGGACTCGCTCAGAGTGGAGCGGTGAAACGAAAACGAATCTCCATATCGTGTTATCGCGAGGTTGGCTTATTCTAGCCAGATTTAGCGGAGTCACAAGCTCCACCCATCCGCCGAACTCTCTCAGTATATGCAGCCCTGGGTAGAACCATTCAATTAATTCCAAAGGCCCCCATCGGGCACATGGAAGTCCAATGGATCAGCCGATACCGGCACGGGCGACCTGCACGACGGGAGGAAGCCACTTACCTCCGCAGATTCTAGGTCCTTGTTGTAGGACTTGGGTGGGAAGCGCATTGCCTGCAAGCAACAATGGACAGCTGTCACTATCATTCCCTCTCAGTCAAAACAACTTGCAAGCACGACTAAATGCACCCAAGAGGTCCCGATGGATCCCCACTTTCATCTGGACAGCCCGGCGCGGCTAGATGTTACAAGACCACCCTGAACACGCTAGCCTTCTCTGTGTAGACTGATAAACCAAAAAATAAAAATAAAAATATGTGGCATGACCGTGGTGGCATGGCCACCGCGAGGACGAGGGGAAGGAGGAACTCCCCTCTCCCCGAGACTCTGTTTTGTATGTCCCAGACGTTGCTATTGTCCTTCCCTTCTACAAGATTAAAGAAGATTAACCCATCACTCAGAATTATACAAAAGTAGCTTTGGGGTAAGTTGCGGTGGCCCGATCGCTGGCGTGCTTCGGCCGCTTCGGTGGCTGGAACGGCTAGGACATCCTCTGACGTCAACCTCACCGCAGCTTTGCTCGTCCAGAGACAATCTAGGTATGTCACGATTGCGGCAGATGTAACATACTCTCTGCTGGCTGCTCTCCGAGCGCTTGCCGGAGTAAGCCGTTTATAACGAAAAATACAGCCATCAGGCTCAAAATACAAACGTGCGATTGTCATTTACGGATATTGTGGATCAGTATTCAGCCCATTTCTGAACACGACGGGTATATTTCAGATTTCGTTGAAGTATCCCTTTAAAAGGATGCACATGCGCACTGCACGGTTCTCGGCAGCAGGCACGGCACGCTGTCAGGGAGCGCAGCAATGCAAATCGGTCCGCGCTCCGGTGTTATCTGTGTGACGTCACTTCCGTGACCAAGTTTTCGTGACACTGATCTGCCAACTTTGCACACCCTTCGAAGCGCGGAGAAAGACATAATCCTACGTTGAGAAAACTCAATCATTGGGAAGAAAAACAAACACGCGAGGTGCTAGAGGCATTTAGTGCCCTGTTGGGTTTGGCCTGATTGCTATGTCAGTCAGCCGTTGGCGGCTTCAAGTGAAAAAGAAGTTGCCCTTTGAGTGAAAAAGAAGTTATTTTGTTGCGACTGAACTGCATTCCCCCTGGTGCCAGTGTCCCCTGTCATAAGTCTTGCTTCATCTTTCTTTTCACCTGTTAGTAGGCATGTGCGAATACCGAATAGTAGTTATCGAATCGAATACCAAATCGAATTAAGAAAAAAAAAAGCAGAATATCGAATAGTGATTTTATTTGTAGGAATTTTTCAGTGTGCGCTGTGAATGAGATTATTATATGTGCAGAGTATGCGCCTGGTGCAGAATATGCATCTCGTACAGAACAAAAACTCGCATAAAAGTTCTAAAAAAAAAAAAAAAATCTTTTAGCCTTTCCACTTTGGTGAAGAAGGAAGACCAGTGAAGCTGTACTATGGTGGGAATGAAGTAATGGCCGGCCGCAAGTCGGCAAGCCAGAGTGGAAAGGCTCGAAAGGTTGCGCCATCTATGAGCGATGGCGGCAAGCGGACAACCGGCATATACAACACTCTGGACAGCTACCGCTATCCATGAGCGATGGCGGCAACCAGAGTTTTGTGTCGACATTTCTTTGAGGGGGACACGATCCTAAAGAAAATAGCCCTTAACAGCTCCGCTGTAAAACAGCTGCTGATGGACGTTGGGCACTAAAGATCCAATTTTATGGCGCAAACATAATCTGTCTACCCTAAGCATCACAAAAAAGCCCAAGTTACAGCCACGCGTGGCTTTTTTTCTCCTTAAAAGCAAGACCTAACACTGCGACATGTCCTTTTCTTTATATTTATATATCTCTCAAAAGGGGTATTCTGCTATATTTGGTCTCAATTTTAAGGGAAAAAAAAAGGGGCACCCGGGATTTTTTTTTATATAAAGAAACAGATAGCTGTTAAATCTGAGTAAATGGGCATAAACAATACAAGCTGAAGTAAGAAAAAAAAATGTGGTTAGGTGGCGCAAGTCACCATCCAACTGCTGCTATGCATCCATTCCTCCATCCATCCATCCAGTTTTAGAGAGCCTAGATCCAAAAGAGGGAGCAAGCGAAACTGAAACAACGGAGGCAGCTCCTGTGCGGATCGGTCTAATGGCGCGTTCACACTGGAAGCGGATCCGCAAATGCGAAGCGGATCCACGCGTTCTCAATCGCAAAGCGGCTAGGATTGAGCGGTTGGAGCGCGTTTTTGCCAACCGCTTCGGGATCGATTTCTCCCAACCGCTTTCACAAACTGCAAAGCGGCAACCAATCGCAGCGCGACGCTGACGTGACGTCAGTGACTTTCGAAACAAGATGGCACCTGTTGCCGGTGAGGCGTCCAAAGCGCTGTAGTCCTAGCGTTACAGCAGACAAATCAACGGAGAAACGTGTTGTTCACGTTCGTCACTTGACTCCGCCACGAAAAGAATTGACTCGTAATCGTAACGGGGTTCGCACCGGTGATTTGGTTCGGGTAAGAGTTCCGTTTAAGCAGTTTTGAAGGTGTTTGGGTCAGGATTAAAATGCCTACTGTTCACATGCTCGTCATTGCGTGTTATAAGCCCCCTGACCTGTCTGATTTTTCGCTTTTACTTCATGAGTGTTTAGAAAACCTTGCACATTCTTATCCAAATGATATCTATGTGATTACAGGAGACTTTAACTATCCTCAGATAGCATGGACTGTTTTTCCGAATCTCATACCCTTTGACACGTGGTATAACCTTTCCAAACAAAGCCGCGACTTCGTCGACGTGATAAGCGCATTTTCCCTTTCTCAAATGGTAGACCAGCCAACCCGGAACTCAGCTTGCTTGGATCTTTTCTTTACTTCTAAACCTGATTCTGTAGTTTCAATTAATATTATGGAACCGCTTAGTGATCATGTATCTGTAAACGTTGAAGTAGGTATCCCAATCCAAAAACACGGTCCACTGGTCAAATGTATCTACAATTACTCTAGGGCGAATGTACAGGACATGAGTCAAAGCCTAGAAGGATTTTCAAGGGCATACAGGGTAGACTTCGACTCTAGAACAGTGGAAGAAAATTGGAAGTTATTTAAAGATAAGATGCTAGAGTTATGCAATCAATTCATTCCAAAAGTAAATATTCGGTCATCTGCTGAAAAACCATGGTTTTCACACCATATTAAAAAACTCCTCAACAAAAAGCAAAGACATTTTCGACAGGCTAAAATATCGCGTTCTTTGATTGCATTTGCAAAGTACGACGAAATCCACCAAATGTGTGTAAATGAAATAAAGAAAGCGAAAAATAAGTTCTTTAATGAAGATTTACGCGGCCTTATAAAAACTAACCCGAAAAAATTTTGGAATGCAGTTAACCCTATGTACACTTCCAATCAATTCGACTTTACTGATTCTTCGGGAGACGAGCTGGATGCTGCTGACGTGTGTGAACGATTTGGCAATTTCTTCAGTGAAATGTTTTCTGATGAGACCTTTCCCTTGCCAATACTCTCACCTGAAGATAGTATACTAACTCAAATGGCTCCAATTACCATGTGTGCGACTGGCATTCAGAAACTAATAGAAAATCTTCCAACCAATTCAGCTCCAGGCCCTGATAATATTTCAACAAAACTGCTTAAGCTCTGCAAATATGAAGCTTCCACTCTCCTATGTTTACTCTTCCAACAATCCTTACAAACTGGTATAATTCCTGCCAATTGGAAAGAAGCAAACGTCACCCCAATTTTTAAAAGCGGTCAAAGGAATGAGTTGACGAATTATAGACCAATCTCTCTGACAAGTGTACCTAGTAAACTGATGGAGCATATAATTTTCTCAAATATTATGGATCACTTGTCGGTCAACAACTTGCTCTTTGTAAACCAGCACGGTTTCCGGCGGTATCATTCTTGTGAAACACAGCTTTTTGAATTTGTCACAGACCTCCATCAAAACTTTCACTCTAAAACTGAAACCCAAGCAATTTTTATCGACTTTCAAAAAGCATTTGACAAGGTACCACATCAACGACTCCTTCTTAAATTACGCGCTTTGCAAATAGAACCATCTGTTATACAGTGGATATCGAACTTTCTCGTCGACCGCTCGCAAAGTGTCTGCTATAAATGCGAATCTTCATGTCAAGGGAAAGTAAGATCAGGAGTACCACAGGGAACCGTGCTGGGCCCATTACTTTTCCTTTTATACATAAACGACTTGTCCGCAACTATCCAGTCTACCATCCGTTTGTATGCCGATGATTGTGTGATTTATAGAAAAATATCTAGCGTTCATGATTGTATTGAACTTCAGAACGACTTAATTAAAATTGAAACATGGTGTCTAAAGTGGCAAATGAACATAAATATTTCAAAAACAAAATTTCTAAATTTTAGTACTAAGCGAAGTCCAGCTGACTTTAACTACACTCTCTTCGATGGAGTTCTTGAACATGTGCATACATATAAATATCTTGGAGTTTATTTCGCATCAAACATATCTTGAGAAGCCCACATCAACCATATAAGTGCAAAAGCAAATCAAAGCCTTGGTTTTCTAAGACGAAATCTTCACATGGCGAACTGGGAAACAAAGCTTGTAGCATATACTACCCTGATTAGATCTCAACTCGAATACGCTTCGATAATATGGAATCCACATCAGCTTTTTTTGACACAAAAACTCGAATTAGTGCAAAACAGAGCCACACGCTTCATTCTAAAAAACTACACGCGTACAAGCATCACCTCACTAAAGGAAAAACTTGGGCTACCACCTCTTGCAGACAGAAGGAAAATCTCAAGACTTGCATCATTACATACTTTGTATTACCACTGCCCATCGAAGAGAGAACTGTATTGCCGGGCTGCACCGCATATTTCCGCGCGTACTGACAATTCGCAAAGACTTCATTTGGTCACTCCACGAACAAACCTCTTTAAATTTTCACCATTACAGTTAGCTTCATACGAATGGAACTCTCTTCCTGATAATATTGTAATCATCCAAGAATCCTCTGCTTTCAGAGATTCTCTTAATACTTACTTATACGCATAGCAACCGTAACACCTGTTTTCTTGTTCTATTTCTTTTATGTTTGTGTTTTGAATAATGTTGCACTTGCCCCCCCTTATGTAAAGCCCTACGGGCGCTTTAAGGGTATAATAAATGAAATGAAATGAAAATATTATTCCAGGTGCCACAGCCCGAAGCTCGCTGCCTTGTTAGTCTCTGCCCGTAGAACGTCGGAACCCGCCCCTGATCGACCAAAATGTCAGCTTTTGTACCCACTAAGATAGTCGAGTGAACTATTGAAAGCTTTCGACACCGTGCATGACCACCACGAAGGCCGAGAGAGACCCCGTAAGCCTGATTGCGTAGCCAAGACACTACCGCAGAGCTGGCAGGAAACCTGCGCTAGCTCGACCTGTAACGTTTACTAATAACAAAAAAAATAAAGGGAACATACTCAAGGAATAAAGTGTATGTACCAGACGATGCAGAGGTAATCCATACAGCATTTATTTGAGCTTAATGTCAAACAAACAGTAGACTTGATTGACGTGAGAGTAACGAGGAAAGTCCTGCCACCAACGAAGCCATGACCGGCTAGCGTCGAATACATTCCCCGCACCACGGTCCTCCCCACTGCTAACAACTTCGAAAATGATAAGAGCAAACACAACGAGGCAGGAAAACTGGCCCTCTATCTCGAAAACAAGGTCAGCTATTCACGCGGGAAGGGTCCACTTCGAAGGAAAGGTCGGGGGCGTCCTGTTCTGAGTCAGCAAGGTGCACCTAGCTGGGCTTTGCTTGTGGGCAAAGTAGAGGGAATCACAGGCGAGTTTTGCGGGTCCATGACTTTTTTTTCGCTCCCTCAACTCGTGATGCGTGCGAACATCCCGAAGAACAATCTTCACAGTGCCAAAATAGCAAAATTTTGGCTTTGGATCGTGGATTAAAGTGGATTTTGGATCGTGAAACAGGGTTGCCAAACGCAAGTCTCAAAAGATCACGCGTGATCGCCGAGAAACCACCAACCGCCTCTCCGTGTGCCTGATTGGGGTCGCTCGCGAACCGCATCCGCAACCGCTTTGCGAACGCAGATCCGCTTCCAGTGTGAATGCGCCATAAGTGCGCATGTGTTGTGTTGTCGCGTGGAAAGAAGGCAAGCAAACGGAAGAGCGTTGACGCCTGTCAGATCGACGCTTTCGTTCTTTCGTCGCCTTATCGCAGTTCGTAAGTCAAACGCGGCTGTCAAACGCGGCTATCGAACAGTTGGAAACTCTCTCAAATCTAGGCACACTATTTTTCCCGTTACGTTTTGTTCCGAATCAGAATTTGCAGCTAGCACAGCTTACAGTTCCAAAATAACGAAGGCGACGACTCGGCCGGTTTCATTGGCGTGGTTAATCTTCTTGTGATCTTGCTGTCGCCAATTTCTGTGAGTGTGGCAAGTGTGTTCTACATCTTTGCTTCAATTTGAAATGAGGGGCTTGACTCGTGAAAAGAATTAGGCATGGCGCGGAATTCCGGCGTCCCAACAATTCCTCTCTGGAAGCGGTGCAAACGGGATGCTTCGGTTGTGATTCAAGGTTACATAGCGTCACGATCATGAGTAAATATGCGTGCTATAAAGTTTGTGGCGTTCGTTACTTTACTTTTTTCTAACCTGTGCGTTAGGTTTTTGTGGAATGGTAGGTCCAAGATGTGTTTCTCGCATGGTCTGTCGAACATCACAGCACTAACATCGGGAGAAAAAACTGCTCTTTTGTCAGCTCCGAGCCGACCGCGCGTCTTTGGCCGAATATATAGAATATTCGAGTGACCGAATACTAGGAATTCGATTCGCGAATCGAATTATTCGGGAACTTTCTATTCGATTAGAATTTGTATATCCGAGTATTCGCACACCCCTACCTATTAAGTATACGAGAGGTGTGAGTACAGGCCTGTCTGTGTTCCTTCCTTTTTTGTCCTTGTCTCTTTGTGTGCAAACTTTTATCATGTTCAACATTTACCAACTTACCCAGCTTATGACCCTACTACGGCAAAAAAAAAAGAAAACGACGATACAAAAGCAAAATATGACCAAAGATAAACTAGGGGTTCGAAGTATGATGACGCAACCTTTGCTTACACGCTCAACCAGTTGGAAGACTTTTTTTTTTTTCTGTGGCTAAAGAGTCAAGGCGGAGTGTCCAGTTTCCCCTCTGCTTCCTCTCAAATATTCAAGCATGCCTCCTGCATCCATTGCGTGACTTGGTGGCTGTTGTAGCGTACTATGTACTTGCCTCGCACAGCCTCGGCACGCGCAGACAGATTGATTGCAGGAGCAGCGATGGATGCCTTTGGGGAAAGTCTTCCTTCCAGGGGGACTGCGGTGCCCGGTTCGACGTATCGAGTGTCCAGGGGGGTCGGAGTTTGATACAGACGCACAACACTCCTATCCTTTTACATGAAATTTTCAAAGGGATGCTTAGGCTGGTTGAAATGGACAATAATTCGAAATACCTCGGTTCAATATAATGGGGCTCGACAGTGTTACAATGTCCGAATATGGACTACTACATTTGTCCTCCCAAGTATCCAACTATTAAAAATAACTCTAGCCTGCAGGTCAGCTATTTCTCCACAGACGGCTGGGCACCTGGGAAGTCCGTTCCTTTCGCTGTGCTGAGAAAAAGAGAAAGCCCGTCGAGTGAGCGGGGCGTACCTTGACTGACTGGTTGTGTATGTCGAGGCAGAAGCAGATGCGCTGGTGGAAAGCAGCCTGGGGCTCCCTGGTGCAGTAGATGTCCATGTTCTCCTTGGACTGCATGTAGCCCTGATCATGGTCGATGCTCGCCTCTATCACGCCGTCGCGGATCGCCTGCAGGCAAGCACGCCAGTTGCGTTTAGCGGATGACCACGAAGGCTGCAACGGCATTTAGAGAGCCGTCGCCTCTTAGTATTTCAAGTAGCTCGCAATCTTGACAGCCTGCTCAAAATGTTTTATTTGGTGCCGAAAATTATTTTACTTTAAATTTACTCTGGAGGAACACTACTGCCGTAATATCTGAGTCACTGAATCGACACCTTACCCCCTGGGAACGTTTATAAAAAATAAGTTGTACAACCATTACATAAAATCCGATGCATATATATACGCGACGAACAGTGCCAATCGCCACCTTTTCTGTTGTTGCGTGGCACAAAGACTGGCGTAAATCCGAACGAGCGCTAGCTGGACGCCAACTATGTGTACCCATGTGCCGTTTTGAGCAGGGAAGGCAACAAGCTTGAGCTAGCCTGTTTTTCTTACTGAAATGTGCCTGAAATGTGCGCAAACGGTTGTCCCTAAAAGCGTGTCTTGAAACCACGATGTTGCGCCTATTGCCTTCACCAGGCACGTTAGCCTTTGCTGACCCGTAGGCTCAGAAGTAAAAAAAGGCTTAGGCTAGGACGGCAGTAGACACAGAAGCCACGTTCCAAAATGTACACTATCTCACCCAGAATAAAGGTTTTGCACCTCGTTATTCGAAAACCTATTGGTGTCCAGTATCATTCATCTTCGTCATAATATGACACGACCCGCAAGAGTAACTCGAATCCACTTCAGTAAAATTCTAATTTAAACACAGTCCGAGCGAACAACGGCAACGTGATCTGACGTGGGAGAGCGAGAGGCCACAAAGAAGAAGAGGGGATGGCGGGCAAGCGCACCTTAGCCACGATGAACTCCGCGTCCTCGGGGCTGTCCAGCTGCAGCTTCTGGGCCACGTCTGCCAGGGAGATGCGCAGGTAGGACAGGTTGATCATGCGCACCCCGGTCTTGATCACGTTGTGGCGCAGCCGAATGATCAGCGTGAATGTGTGGTCTGCCTGGAACTTGGGCCCAAAGTTCTCCAGCACCTCGTTGAAGCGGCCCAAGTTGCCCGCACGAACCGCTGCAAAGGTCGGAGACGCGCTTAGATCAACCACCACAACTTCTGCTTTTTCCCGCTCCCGTGGGGCTTCGCTACTGGAGGGATGCATCTGTTTGCGCAGGATTTTTCCCACCAGTCTGGCTGACTGTCCACCTCTTATTTTAAGAATAAACTGTTTTTGAGAATAAACCATTTCAGAAAGATGAGCTAGTAGTCTCAATGCCATTCAAAGGTATAAGAGCATGTTTACAGTGCGTAACTGCGTGTCTAAATAGTGCGAGGAAAATAAAATTGAATGATGATGATGGCAAATCGCAGCAATTGGCTGCTGCGTGTGAACGCCGGTGGCCTGTGTTGCTGGTGATGCGACGTCAAGTTGCCGGGAGAAATTTCCCCGTCTGAAGCGGGTCTAAGCAGAAAATATGCGAGACCCGACGCCTTTTTCGGTTCCCAAGGGTGGCACGAGTGAGCCCGCGAGCACGGCTGCGCAGACTGCGGCACGGCAGCTCGTTGTTGAAAAGAGAAATGAAAAAGATTGAGCGGAGCACGAGAGAAAAGCAGGACGTGTCGCAGGAAAGTAAAGGCAGGCGCAATTGGAAGGAAGGGAAAGGGCAGAAACAACTAGCAACTTAAGATACCGCCCAGCAAAGGAGATTGAATGAAGAATGGCTTCCCGGGCAACGTGAGAGGAGGAGGAAGATACGTTTTTTGCGTTTCAACCATTTTCACGTCGATGCGACGAGCCGAGATTGTTGTATTGCTCGGGATGCGTGTACCATATTTTCCGGATCATAGTGTGCACCCGGTGTATAGTCCGCAGAGGCGAATTTGGGGTCAAAAATAAAAGTTTTTGCTTAGATAGTCCGCACTCGGCGCATAGTCCGCACGCGACGCATAGTCCGCACTTACCGCTCATTCACACTAGAAGCGGATCTGCGTTCGCAAAGCGGTTGCGAACGCGGTTGTATAAAGATCCAGTACAATTTCACGCGCACTTGACGACATCAAATGCGCGTGAAATTGTACTGGATCTTTATACAACCGCGTTCGCAACCGCTTTGCGAATGCGGATCCGCTTCCAGTGTGAATGAGAGGTTAGGGACTACTCTGAACGTAACAATTATCATTCACCTTGACAAAGGCCTGCTGTATTTGCTGCCAAAGAGGCTTGTGTCATATATAAATCACTATTAATATACTCTGTAACTCACAAAATCCTTCGTGTCTTGTCACACTGTACGATCTAGAAAAATAGAAAACTTTGTAGAGACCGCACCTGTAGATAGTCCGCACCGGGTAAAATTCCAACGTTTAAACATGTATAGTCTGCGGACTATACACCGGAAAATACGGTAGTTGTGTGTTGCAAAATCTGAACATATAATACATTGTTTCTATGTGTAGCTCGCCGGACCGGCACCAAATCGTCATAATATGTGGGACATCGCACAAAACGAGGGCGCATAATCGGGGTTCGACCGTACTCCCCTTTGAGTAGAATGCACTTGAGCCACCGTTATGCCACCCTCTCCACGCCCTGCCAAGAACACTTTTTGGAAGTGCACCTTCAACTATGCCGCCGGAAAGTTAGCCAAACCCAACGAGGTGCCAGCCAACCACAGTGCCGAGAGAATTCGTGCTGCGCCGTGATTGGCGGGCGCCCCCCCCGGCACGATTGTGGTGCACTTCCAAAGAGCGGTTCTGGCGGGCCACAAAAAGATCGCCGCACCAGTGGAGCGAGCACATTTGGCTCCGGAAGGAAAAGGAATGTGTTGAGAAGAGGAACACATCTGGTGATTTCTCAGTGGCTGGTATCTGCAGCAAAACGAATAAAGGGAAAATTGAAATAACGCGCCCCTGTCGGAGCAAAACGGGGCTGTCGAAGAGGCCCACCCACCCTGCGTGAGCTGGAAGTAGGGTGCCAGGGTGCGCCTGAGGGGCGGCTGGCGGAAGATGGACCGGTCCGGGATGTCCCCCAGCAGCAGGTCCACCGTGATGGCCAGCTTGTGCACCTGCGAGCACCGCCCCGCCTCATGGTCTGCCCTTGGCCCAGGGCCCCCCGAGAAAGCCCACCGTCTGCTTGAAGCCCAGGGCGGCGTGCTGGGGGGCCTTGCGCACGGCCTGGAGCAGGTGCCTGCGGGCCTCGGAGTAGTCCAGCTGGATGGCCCGGATGCGTCCCAGGTAGTACAGGTAGCGGGCCCACTCGTTGTTGGAGGCCGCCTCCGGGTAGGCCGACTTGGAGACCAGTTTGGAGGCCTGCTCGTACAGGTTGTAGTGCAGGTAGTTGCGCAGCAGGCAGTTCACCAGCACCGCCTGGCCCTCGTAGTCCGACCGCAGGGTGGCCGTGCGCAGACGCCCGTGCAGGAAGCTGCGCCGGAGGGGCTCTCAGACCAACTTTCCCAGAGTACTGTCAGGCTTCCCGGAGCTCTCAAATTTCCTCGGCTGTTTCTGCCGCCAAGTGAGGCGTTCTTCGGGTTTAAGCATTATTTTAGAAGGTTGCGGCCATCCAGCGATGCCCAAAAGTGAGCACAGCACTCCCTAGTATACTGTTTACAAGATCTCCCAAGCTTCTGCATTGCTCTACTGCATCAATGCCGGGATCATCAACCGAGAAAGATGGGGGATCCTCGAGATCAAAAAGTTTGAGAAGCCCCGTAGAGGACTACCGTGTGTGTCCCTGGTTTATGAAGTGTCCCGCATTGTACAACGATACTGCGCAGGCCCGGCATACTTTCCATAGAAACAATGTATTAGGAATTGGGATCTCACAACGCACAAATACACACATTTCGTGTCGTACTATACAATCCTGGCGCGTCGCACCGCCGGGAAATACAAAACTGCACGCTGCGTCGGCAGACGTATCCTCCCCTTCTCTCCTCCCCCTGGGAGGCCGTTCTTCGTGTCTTCATTGAACCTCCATCGCCGCAGGCAACGCTGGCTGGTTGTTTGGTATTTTTCCGTTTCGCCTCCTTACAATTGCGTCCTCCTTTGCTTTCCTGCAACACGGCCCACTTTTCTCTCGTGCCCCACTCCTTCCTTTTTTGAGAGGGCGCTGTAGTACTGTGATCGGTCGATACGTGCAGTCGGGCTCATGCCGTGATTTCAGAAAGCGAAAAGGCATTGAGCCTCGGCATATTTTCAACCTGTGATTTCCGCGTGCGCTGTAGAAATTCGTGTGCTCACTTGAATGGCAGTGTGCCAAGTCAATACGGACTCATCGCGACTTGCGGACCGCGACAAATGCCCACGACATTGCCATTCACAGTGCAGTGTCACTCGAGCGAGTCGCCAGAAAGGGAACTTCACAACGCCTATACCTTGGGCGAAAGTGACGGCGTCACAGGCACCAAGCCGAGTGTGTCGACATACGTGGAAATGCCACGTTTTGATGGCGTTCAACGATTTCCATACGCCCCCAACAGCAGAGATGGTTCACTTGCTTCTAGGGGCTGCGGCAACCCCCCAAATAATTACTCACCAGGTTTTTGAGAATAACGTAAAGTGAAAATAAAATCTTCTCAGTGCCTTTATCGCGCCACACTTTGATTTGTTCCATTTATTTTAAGGGCCTTATCCTCTTTTTCGCCCAGCAGGTTATTAGCTTAGATGTAATCATAAAAGTTCAGCATACTTTTTGTCGTATAGGGCCAAGCACCAATGTCGTAATCATAGCTTTTTGGATGATACGACTCTCAGATTATGTGATGTTTTGGTGCAGTCCCTTGAGTTGTGTATTCACTGGACACCATATTTAAGTGCACTGTTCACCGGGCATACTTAGAACAAGCTCATACTCATAGGTTCCCAAGGCCGGCAGTCTCGACGGTGCAGAATGCACAATTGGAAAAGTTTCGTGGAAGCTGGCCGTCAGCACGCGCAGAGCAGCTAAGCACTCAGTTATGGCTGCCAATGGATACCTCCCTAACCGAGGTTCCACTGTATGTGCATTACTATTTACAAGGGATGTAGGCTTTCTGCACTGCCTGCCATTGATGCAGTCTTGGCACTTAGCAAATTAATATCTGTATGTACGCACATGCAGTGATGCGGCTGGCTCGGGTCATTTTGGAGCACCTTTCGAAGTGGCTAAAAGCCCATTTTCGAGCAGCAAAAATAATTTTCGGCATAAGAGCGTACACTTCATTCTCCTTCATTCCACCACAAATACTATGATAAGATTCACGAGTATTTTGCATTTATTTATTGTGCAATATTACCAGCCACCTGTTTAAGGCAAGGGTTAATCACTGCTTGCTTGAATATAAAGTAAAAAAAAACGTTGTAATTCACAACAAAGCGCCACAAATGAACCACACCAGATGTTACGCATCCACGAAATGAAATGAAAAAACAATGTCCCATTTACCTTCCATGTCTGGGAATGTTTTTTTTTAGGT
This sequence comes from Ixodes persulcatus, assembly GCA_013358835.2. Taxonomy (NCBI): domain Eukaryota; kingdom Metazoa; phylum Arthropoda; class Arachnida; order Ixodida; family Ixodidae; genus Ixodes; species Ixodes persulcatus. Next base: position 52,764 of record JABSTQ010009930.1, read on the forward strand.
GTAGAATCGAAAGCATATATAAAATAGGTAGAAAAGAATAATTCGGAGCACCAAAATGATGCTTTGTTCAAGGTTTAAAGGAAAACTAGTGTCAGGCGACGCTAGTTTTCACGTGTGGGTTGCTGTTCATGTTCTTTGACGACGAAAAGAGAGGATGTCCAACTTTAGGGAAAACCAAAAATGGTGCTGTTTATTTTCTCCTTCTTGGGGAGCGTCCCCCGCGGAGGAACCTGTTCCCGGAACGGCTTGGTCGCAACCGCTTTCCCCTCGGCATCGCCCCCGCATCTTTGTCCTTCGGCAACGCGCCACTCTCGTCTCGCCCGCACGAATGTTGCTCACTGCTTCGGAGCTTGGTGGCCGCTCGTTGCCGGCTGGGCGGTCCCCGTCGGGTGATGGCAGAGGCCGCCACAGATGTACTCCCATTCCGTTGGTGTTAGGTCACTGAACGGAAGCCCAAACTCGCTCGTGAGAGCGGCATTGTCGTCGATGTTGACAGATTCGACGAAACGACCGCGCCACCGCGCTGCTATAACCCACCGCAGTAACCAGAGTCTCGATCTCCTAAATACTACCGATACCAACTATTCACATTTGACGTCACCTCCGTTTTCGGAGGCCCAGAAATGAGAATGGAGATAGTTCAGTTTCGGTTTCTTCAGTTCTTTCGTAGGCACAGAAATATGCGTCACAAATGTCTACAAAAAATTAGGCAGCATGCTAGGTTCCCAAGAAGCCTAAAAACACTATTTAAAAAAATTAAAGAAGGGCTACTCCCAACCATCTTGGGAGGTTCAGATTCAAAAAATGTTTTCAATTGCAACAGGATAGACGCAAGAAACACTCTGTCGGCTTTCGCATCCACCACTGCTATCGTGCTTGCAGACAAGTTACACTCCACCCTCCCAAGATGTTGGGCACAACATTTACTTTAGGGAGCCTGTCCGTTGAGAGAAGAGGGGCGTCGTCCGCCTCTGGTCTTCGTTGGAAAGACGTCGTTTCCCCTCCTCGTAGCGACGAAGAGGTCCCGGTGTTGCCAACAGCGAGGGATACAGCCCGAAGCATGCCCGGGCAGACCCACCTGCGTATGGCGCTCATCTGTCCTGTGAGCTCGTAGCAGCGGCTGTGGTAGAAGTAGCACTTGGAGGCCAGCAGGTCCAGCGTCCTCCGGTTCTGGGCCTGGATCTTGGCCATCAGCTGATCAGAGCACTTTACCGCCTGCAGAGACCCCCACAAGGGATCAAGTCACTTCCGAGAGTTGACGTGGGCCTCTGCGTGTTATTGTGACCGCTAAGGGCCACTTTTTAAGGAATGGAATACGCGGCCCAGCGAGACCTAAATGACTGCTATTACCATTTCTTAGAGCGCAGCTCTTAGGCGCCCGTTTCCGGCTTGAGCGGCGTCGCCGTCGGCGTCAGCGTCAGCGTAACCGCGCGGTGCATTATGGGAAAGATCCCATAATGCACCGCGCGAGCCCCCCCCCCCCCCCCCCCCCCCCCGGGTCCCGTGACCCCGGGAGGAGGGCTCGCGCGGTGCATTATGGGACATTTCCCATAATGCACCGCGCGACCCCCCCCCCCTCCCCGGGGTCACGTGACCCCCCCCCCCCCCCCCCCCCCCCCCCGGAGGAATTGAAGAATGAGGGGAGGAGGAGGAGGAGGGGTATACCCTCCCCTGAGTACCCTTCCCTCCTCCTCCTCAAGAGCTGCGCTCCAATTCGGCGTTACAGGGAGTTGTAAACGGCTTTCACTTTTTTTGTCTCGTTTGTTCGAAAGTAACTCTGTCAATCTATCTAAGGAAGCCTCAAGGAAAAGCTTTGCTAAGGCTGCACTAGCCTTGTCAATTCTTTTCTTTCTTTTATTTAATTGGAGTAGGTTTTCACTTGAGTTTTTTTTATACGATGACACCGATCTTACAGTAGAACCTCGATAAATCAATATAAATTTACCCAAATTCCCTGATAAGTAAAAGAATTTTTACGGTCCCATAATTTCTTGCGAAACTATAACCGGAAAGTATGAGCAGCCCGCACATGCTTTCCCAGCTACCACAGAATAATGCGCATCCGCCCATTCCTCACTAAGCGGCCATTCTCAAATTTGTAAAATCTGAGGAAACACGTACGGTACATTTAGATGTAAAATTGATGACGGGACAAGTGCCATCCCCCGTTTTTTTCGTTACTATCTAGAAATTTTGAGTGGGCGCTTGCCCCGTATTTTACGGCAGTTCACTCTTATTTGACTTTCCATTTCAGCAACAAAAACTAATGTGGCACCAGCCATTTCCTATTTGGTAGTCCAAGAACTCGGCAGTCTCCAACTTTTCCTCGGACCCTCAGCGCTTAGGCATTGTTTACGGCGCCCATTTATCTCAAACTCTCCGTTCCTCTTTTTCGCTTCATGCCACCGTGGTGTGTGGAAGCAAGCATTTTTCCTCGTGAATCAGATAATCCCGCACGCAGGTTCGCGGCGGAAGAAGCGCACGCAACTTTCGTAGCAAAGCTGCGCGACCATAAATGACAGAAACGGTGAGCCTGTCGGAATGAGCTCCTCCAAGTACTCGAACATCAAAAAAAAAATGATCACACCTGCTACGCAGACACTGCAAGGGATCTGAAAGTCAAGTAAGTGGAACCGCGACAGCCGCGAGTGATAACAGCGACGAGCCACGTTCGACCCTCGCTCTAGAAGTTCGTCGTAGATTGTCGTCCGCGGCTTCGTGGAGTGCCACAATGTCAATTCTGAGCGCAACAGTCGTGCGTAATGATTACTTCGTACGATTGTGTCTTCTTCTTGACATAATGTTTGATTCAACCTTGCACAACGTGGCTTCCTGCAGTTTTCGTAATTTCGTTTTTCTTATTTCATAGTAAGAAATGTCGCTCAACTTGAATCCTTTTCGCTGTCCGACCAACTTGGAATCTACGAGGTTCTACCGTACGTCCCGGCGTGAGTGCCCTCAGCGATCCGAGGTTGTGCCGGTGAGACCTGGACTCGGGTGCCGCCTGGGTCCTACCTGGTCCAGGCGCTCCGAGTCAATGAGGTGCACGAGGACCAGCAGGTGGATGTAGACGTCCAGCTCTGGCAGCAGGGGCAGGTGGGACGTCTTGGCACTGCGGATGCGACCCTCCTTGGCCTCCGTCTCCATGGGCTGCGGGGAGGCGCCGGGAGAGGCGTTAATTTGGGGCCGAACTTCACCAAACTTGCAGCCGGCTCAAAACTGAAAATTCACCACTTTCCCAGAGACCTGGCCCCCTGTCGGAGACACGGTTCTAGGATATCTCAGTAGGAGACTCGAGTAAACATAGGTTGCCATCAGGAAGGGTAAAGGAGGCGCTTCTCTGTGAGAACTCGAGGGCCAACGATAAGCCAGAATGAGCTTGAAAGCGACGTTAAGGAAGCTCAGTCAAGGTCACCCTAGGTTGTGGGGCCAACAGTTTCTAGCTTTGTTGCTGAAAGGAATGTCCGCCCTTGGTCGTGCCATGCCCACGCAACTTCGTACCAAAAGTCTTCCAAACCGAGAATTTGGATAACGGTGGATTGACCTTCCTTCCATCCTAAAACTCGCAACTCGCTCGCACTCACAGCCGCACTCACCTTCGGTCCCTCACTGAATCTCCCAAACTCGCTAAGGAAATTGCTTGAACTCCTGAACTCGGTAAAGAGCTTGGACTCCAGATTCACTAAGACCAGTTTTTGGGGCTTACAAACTCACTCACTCTCACATCTCAAAGTAGTGAACTCACGAGGAGAGGTGTGTGCCAAGGTGTGCGTGCAGGCAGGGGGCTCACGCATTTCTACCGTATTGAAAGCACAGAGCTGAGGACAAAACATCTAATGCGGTTTCGAATGCAGCAACTGTGAGAACTTCCACTACTGAAGTGACGTTGGGCGGTAGCCGCACAGAAAAGTTGTTGAAGTCGACATTTTTTGGTTACAATTACAAATCCACCCGTAACTTTAAAAAAGTTCAGGACGAAAAACAGTTGACCTACATTAGAATATTATGGTAGTCGTAAAAATCCGCATGAACAAAATTTGCAGTGAACTTCAACACTGAAATCCTATAATTTATCAAATGCATTATTTAGATGACAATATTTTAATTGTTTGATAAACATTAAACAGTTGTTCCGGGAGTAAAGAGTCCTATATTTTTATAAATTTTGGGGAGACTGAATCGTAGTGTCATGTGACCAGAGAGGGGGAGGGAGGCAGCTGGGGAGGAGGAGAGTGAACTGGAGGACAGTGAACTAAGGAAGGGGGCGGGGAAGGGGAAAGAAAAAGAGGGAGAAAGAGGATAGGAATGGGGAGAGGGGATTGGTGTGCCACGTGACATATACTTCCCTGCTAAATTTAGCGGACAAACTGAATTGATGTTTAGGTCACATGCCGTCAATTTCCCCACTATATTTAGCGGGGAAACTGAATTGATGTATAGGTCACGTAACGTCAATTTTTCGGCTAAATTTAGCGGGGAAACTGAATTTGTGTTAGGTTTAAAAGACATGAATTTCCTGCTAAATTTAGCGGAGAAACTGTATTGACGTATATGACACATGACGATTTCTCCACTTGGCTTATACATCACATGACGTCAATTTCCCCTCTAAATTTAGCGGAAAAGGCACGCACGGATGGGCAAACTTTCGGGATATATCGATGGTCATCTATTTGTACAAAATTTTCACCATGCATTAAACATATGAGTATGTCCAAGAAATATCTCATCAAAATGTTAATTTTCTTTCGAGAGAAGAAATTCTGATGTTTACGCGTACACCTCTGGATCACTGGCTGCCACTCTACTGGCAACAACGCTAGGATCGCTTGCGACGTCCAATGTTGCATTCGAGAGCAGATGCTCCCCTCTCCTCGGCGTTGCAAGTTGTAGCAATAGTGAGCATCTGTGGTTTTGTGGATTGTCTGGTTTAGGCTATTCGTGGCATGCAAAGAAAAGGGGGGGGGGGGGGGGGGGGATTTGTGATGTGCTGTGGGGTGCAATACCACCACGAAGAATTGCAGCGTAGTGACATTTTGTCAGTTTTCGAACGATAAGTCTCAACGACGGAAATGGGTCCAAGCAGTCGACGTTAACGCCTGGCTCCCAGCGTTCTCGTCGTGCTAAAAAACTGTTTCCACTGTGCTAGAAAACAAAGCCTTTCATACCACTCTGTTTCTGAAGCGGCATCCGAGTCCACATGTCAGCGTATCACGAATGCAGCCGCCACGGGTTGCCCCCCGGAGGCGATGTCGGCGAATGTCGAATCGTCTCAAATCTTGCGCCGAAAATCTAAAAACATTTGGTCGTCTTTGCTCGACTCGGACAAGCTCGACGAATCATACTTCATTATTTCCCTGGGACAATCGCGACGGCCTTCCAACAACTTCGGATGCCGGGTGAAACAGGCTCAAGCTGCCGACGTGCCGTTTATACAACATTTGACGTTGCGACAAGCTGGCAGACCGGCGAAGTTGCAAGTTAGTTTCGGTTTCGTTATACTTCTATGATTACAAATTATTTATTTAAAACATTTTTGGAAAATTTGTTTGCTGCTCCACGCTCGATTTCTCGCTCTCTTTCAGAAAATATGTTTAGTTGAAAATGTTCAAATCTACGCCAAAGCTCCCCCTTAAAAAGCATTTCACCCTTTAATAAATTGCCGCGCAGGAGTTGCCATCTCTTTTGTAGGTCCCCAAAAGCGTCGTCGGGTCTTACGTTTTCCTGGATCACGGGGATTTTCCTAGGTCCCCCAAAAAGCGTATCAACAGGGCTCTAGCGCACCTGCTTCTAGGCTTTCGTCCCGGCCAGATTTTTACTGCAAACTCGCAGAGTGTGAAAGCAGCAGGGGGAACTTCGGCCATCCCGCCTCCAGCGCGAGCTTCCTACGTTTGACGGAGGCATCCGAGAGCCATTCTCACAGTGTCAGCCACTACAGCAGAAAGCACCGTTCCTAGTTCCCTTCAATGCCGGAGCAGAGACAGGCGGACGATTGGCACCAGAGATGAAACCAGAACAGAAACTATTTCATAAGTAACTGCATCTAGCTTCAGTGTTGCCACTGACAGCTCTCCCCTAGAATAGTAACCCGACTAGTTTTCAACTTAAACATTCAACTACCGCTTTACCGTGTCCTTCGGTGGGATCGGCGACCATGCACCGTGGCTCAAAGCGTGTGCAGCAAAAGCTTGCGTCCCACGACCCAGGAATCCCGGGTTCGATCCTCGCTACTGTGTGCTGGAGACCCCAAGATGGCGGTGGTACCACGCCGACTAAATTTCTCGTCTACGGCAGAGATGCCGGACGCCCACTGAGGCCAACTAACTTCCGCCGTCTAAACGTACACGCAACACAACTGCCATCCCCCTTGTACTGCGTCGCATCATTTGGGGCACCGATGGCGTGGCGACTGCCCCCGCTCAACAATGCCCCGACGAGGAGGCCATAGTGTAGGAATTTCTACATCACCTACTGGAGGCAGTCGCGGGGGCGGATTGAACGTGAGTGCCGCGACGGAACTCGGTTGGGACTCGCAATCTTGCCGATCTAGCACGAGCTCCAAAATCCGGCGCGGCAGTCTCTGGCACGGCGAGAAGGAGAGTCGAAGGCGTCCTACCTCGTCCAGGAAGGCCAGGAGTGCGTCCCTGCTCTGGTTCGAGTGGGTGTAGAAGCCGGAGACGATCTTGCGCATCACCTTGGCGTTGAGCCGCTTGCGGGTGGGCATCAGGGCCCGCAGGATGCGCAGGATGAACCGGGGCTCCTTGCTGTTCACCGCCTTCTCAATGTGCCGCGCATGCTCCTTGATGTCTGCGCGACGGAGAGTGCACCCTCCTTGAGACGCTGCAAGGCTACGCCGCGTCCAGGGGCCCGGAGCGGGCCGTGGAACATTGTCGCGGTTAGTTGTGGACGACAGCTCGGACCATCGTACCAGGATCACACCGCAAACTATCGTGGGGGACCCGGGCACCGCCAGAATGGGTAACAATCTCATGCGTGCTAACACAATCCTGTTTAAACCACATCCTATGGGGAGGTTTCGAGCGACGCGATTCCGAATCGAAATATTGCCGGAATCTCCAGCCGGAAACCTTGCGCCCATGTGCGCTACGCGCTTCTAGGCGTGGAGGCGGTGCTTTCTAGCTCGCTCGAGTTCTCTAAAAAATGTGATTGACTGTACCTGCCAGAGGAGTCAGTGACACAAATAAGCAACGGCTGCTATTTGCTTTTTAGAAGTACCGGCCCCGGCGGATTTATTTATTTTCGTATTTTCGAGGCCCCTTCCTAGCCACCGGCTTCGAAGGAGGAAAAGGGAGTAGCTTAGGCTTAAGTAATCCAAATACATCCCCCGGTGTTACTTCTTGGGTCCTCGGAAATGAACACTCCTTGGAAATAATTCTTCTTAGAATGAAACATTCATGCAATGAAATCAGTGGAAAAAATTTGCAACGGCACGATTTCGCAATTGAGGGCTACGCAGTGGAGGTGTGAGCCTTTTACCATTTGCAAAAGAGACTGCGAAAGTACCCGCACGAAACTAAGTTGTCGTTACAAGTTACTGGGAACTGTACGAACACGCGGTTCAAGTTTCAAAGGAATAAAGGTTGCACCGTTCATACCTCAATCAGCAGTTGTTTGCATCTAACCGCTTGACAATTCTGTACATCCCTCTCAGTGCCACAGTGGTTGTATCCTGACAGATATGCTGCCTTCCTCATCAACCCGGTGCCGAGAAGGCACTACTCCAGTTTCATTGATTTTTCACAGAGAGAAAAGGACAGAAAACATGAAACCAGTGTACTTTCCAGACTTGGAGCATATAGAAAGTGGACTCGGAGCATTATGTGGTTGAGAATGATGTCACTTAATGCCCCAGTTGTTTCTCATCATATGCATACAAATTTGCAGCACTGTTTGAGGTTCATGAACTATGCCCTCTCCACCAAAATTAAATAGAAAAGTATACAATGTACAAGTATTTCTGGGAAATCTGTCATTTTTTTAGTTACTCAAACCAACACAAGCTGGAAATCTTGATTCCAAAGAACTCTAAGTAGTACAGTCATGTCTTTTTAATATGGACACCTCCATCCCCCCCCCCCCCAATGAGTCATAATAAAGAGAAAAAAAAAAGGACATTTACCCAGTTCATCCTCAAAAATTCTTTCTGTATAGGGGGGTATCCGTATTATTGAGGTCCATAGGAATGACACATGACTGTAGCTTTTTCATTTCTTTTAACCTAAACAGGCAGGAAATCTCTTCAACAAAGGCTTTTTGCTAATGCTCTATGTTCTGTTTGACACGTGTTAGGGCTGTAAAGACTGCTCAACTTGTAAAGGTGGCAGACGTTTCGACATTCACGGTTATAGGTTGGGTTGGGGAAAAGAGCAAGATGTTTCACCCTCGATGGTCAGCGTGTCTGGGTCGGCCTTGGCAGGCTCCACCTCCCCGCCGGCACCTGCCGCGGGGCTGTCCGCACTCTTCATCTCCACGTCCTCAGCGACCATCTTGCGCTGCACAGACAACCTCAGCGTGGGAACGTTGGCGGCCGTCTCTCGGCCATCCTTACGCTAATGCCGTCTGTTTCCGTTTCAAAGTTCCACATCAACTTCTTATTGCGCCTTCCTCATACTAGCGTGCGGTGCGCATATTTTCTGTTAATGCATTCGGTGCTGCAGGCGGATAGATGTTATCAGCAGTATCCTTCATGATGTGCGGTAGCTCGTGCCGCCTAGCCAGGAGGAGGTAAGGAGGATTTTATCCTTTATTGTTGCCTTCGGACAAAAGCTACGAGCAGGAGCTCGCAGTTTTTTGGAAGTCTGTTTCATTCTGCGTCACCTTGTGATGTGGCATCTGGAATGCAACTTTTACCGGTGCGTTTACAGTCTCCCACTGCCCGTGCGTCGGAGCAGTCTCGAAGCGACAACAAATTACCTTACGGGAGCTGGCATTCATGCTGTTCGACATTGCAATCCTGGCAGTTTCTCATAAATCTTCAGCCAAAGAAGACCAGCGGGCGTGGCATCTCCCGTTTTTAGTTTCTGTCGAGCGTCGTTCCGCAGAACAAACCACGACAGAACAGTCGTCTGCCGTCCCCCTTCCGTTGCTGTACCACCGCATGATTGCGGCAGTCAACAGCACGACGCAAGCGTGACGTTGCGAGGCGGAAGTCGAGGAAGCAAAACGAAGACGCCGCGGTAAACTCGCCGGTCAGGGACGCATTCCAGGTGCCGTACTTGCACTGCAGACTAGCTCAAAAGGGGGTTCACATGTCAACAGATTCAACAACCCCCACAATGTGGAGCAATAACAGTGACGCCCTCCCCGCCTGTTTTCGTTATTCTCTATCTCTCTAGTGGCACGCGGCATTACATAAGGCACAGGTTGAGAGCCTTAACGTTAGCAGTTGAAGAGGAGGGGAAGGACGAAGGTCTCTCTCACCCTCTTTTGTTTACCCCTTCGGAGATTAGCCCACCACAAAATTCATACAAAAGGAGCTTTCTTCTCTCTCAAACCTGTGGCTTTGACAGCACTGCATGCCAGCTAGTGAGATTCGTCTCCCTTTTTTTTTAAGTGTTTGGCGATGTTCAACTCTTCATTTCGTGATCTCTCCAAACTATTATCCTTTCGACTGATGCGGTGGAATGTAATATTTCTTTTCTTCAAAAGCCTTAACTGCTGTAGCTTTTTTAGCTCGAGTCCAGAATTAATAAAGCAAACTGTGCCCGATGATATTTCGTTCATTTCATATTAAGTTTAATATTAGAATCAATGGCCAGTACCATAAAAAAGGTCACTTGATCGGTACTGCTCGGGTTGTAGCGTTTGTCAGGTGTCCCACATTCTCCCCTGCCCCGAAGGTGAGCAGGTGAGAAAAGTGATCGCAATGCAGACGAAACAGCTGCTGGTTATATCGCGCATAATCCGAGGATGTGAGGTCCCAACTGGCAATGAATATTATTCCTCAAACCGGCTTGTCATCCAGATGCCACAGTGGTAGCGAGGCGCCGTAGTGGGGCTCGAACAAATCGGTGCCTACGCTTGCTTTGGAATTATTTGCCGAGCTCACATTATTTGCGGAGACGGTCGAGAAATAACGCGACGGTATGAAGTTCGATGAGGACTGAGTTGACTCGAGCACTTGTCACCGATTTGAGACGTGAGAAGACGGCGGATGATGCCGACATCCCGAACGCTCGTCGGGAACTTCTCAGGATTCGACTATACCGTCGATACCATCCCCGCGAAGCACTTGCACTGTCACGTAGAACGCGTATATAAATTTCGTATACATAAATTCGGGTCCTTTAATAGCTGGGCAAACGAAAAACACGCAAAGAAACGAGTACTCACCGGCTCTGAGAAACACAGCGAGAGAAACACCGAGTAATGATGGCGACGTCCAAATATTAGCCACGCAGCAAATACAAACATTGAAATTTTAAACGTATAAACAAATATAAATATATGTAAAAACTTTCTAAAAATGTTTAGATATTTATTCCAAAAAGTATTTATTTTTAAGCTACAACAAAAGTTTTATTTATACTTTGAACGTACAGTAGTGAGCCAACATGGCAGACGGCAAAGGTGGCTCGTTTACCAAGGTCGTCCAAAAACACGCCGGACGTGCAAAAGAACGAGTGAGTTTCTACCCTTTTTATTTGGAACTCTTCCTATGGTGTTCCTCTTCCGAACCGAGCACTTTTGAAGGGTACCGAGGCTCGGTCAGTGCCGTGCGGGACGCCCTACCGATCATTGACACCGCATCAGTTCCTGGTTCGGGCGAAAAATAGCTGCCCGGCCCGTTTTGGGGACATTCGGACGTGTTCGGCCTACTGGGCCCGAGTTTCCACTTGGGTCAGGCAGCGCTCAGAGCAGGGCCCGGACCCTGACACCCCGTGGGTCGAGGGAGACGCTCGGACGCGGAAGCCGAAACACCGAAAACGCCTCCCTGGACGGTTCCCCTTCCCAAAACATTCCGGGCAAGGTGTGCTCGGAGCGCTGAGTTTCGTTCCTGGTGACCTTCGCACGGCGCTGGTGCTTGGCTGCCACGCCGGTGGCCCCTTTGACGACACCCGCGGAGGGCCGCCGCGTTCGCCGAACTAGGTTAGCGCCGGGCAGCTGCGGCCGCGCTACGCCCAGCGTCTTCCTCCCGGTGCGTCTAGGACGTCGTGCTCTCGACCATCTCTCCGCGGCGACGACGACTCGGAGGGTCCCTTTGCACGTCTCTGGCCGACCGATCAGTGATCGGTCGACGTTCGAAAGAGATGAGGGACGGCCGCTGCTGGATTTACCCGAGAACATCAGATTGAACTAAAATCAACTCTAAACCGCCCACTGTTGGGCGTGAAAAAAAAAAAAAAAAAAGGAAACAGAAGCTTGAATTGTTCTCCAAGTTCAGTAAATGCCTATAGGACGTCACCGCGGTCATTGACCCGCTGTTGTATGCAGCTTTCAGTGAAGCGCAGTCTGTCTTTCACATGGTGCTGTTCCCTTGGAGATAGTAAAGTGCGGCATGCACTCTGTACGTGTGGCGCTCTGAAAATGTTGGGTGGAAACTTTGCATATGTAGCTTTGAAGGGCGCACGCGTATCTGGAGCACTGTCAAGGTTAAGACAAACTGGCTGCAAGCCGCCGTGTACCGCCAGATAAGCTCTTTCGAGGCAAACCGCAAGTTTGTACAACCGTGGGCGTTCCTTGGGACACACTACAGGTGGTTGTGTGCATGGGACTTTGTGGTTGGCTATCGAGCACAAAAATCAGTTTTTTGATGCCCTTAGAAACCTCCAGAGGTTCTAAAAATGTTAGATTTTGGAGATTCATGTGCCAAACCAAAGAATGCCATCTGACATGTCCTACCAGCCAGGGGTTGGACTGTGACCCAACTTGCAGACACAAACAATGAGCTTGAGTTCAAAGTGTGCCAATACTTGCAAGTTCCATCGTTGGTGCCAGCAATCCAGTGATCATGCTGCCTTGCATATATTTCAATGTGGTTCAGTTTTGCTTGCCTTGTCTGTGCTTGGGAGAGAGGGGGTGGGGTGTAAATACTTCACAATTCATGAACATCGGTGAAAGGAAGGCTATGCGCCTTTCCCTGCCGCATCGAATACGGTCTCGGAGACAGCAGAAGTTGCGTTTGCCCGTCGCTGTGTCTCGTCGTACAGTTCAGTTCATTCGGCACAGGTATGGCTTTCAGGCTGTTTTATGTTCGCTCGGTTCGTGGAAGCTCTTCTAAACGGAACATGGCTACTGAGCAGTCAAAGTTCCCATACTTGCATTTTCATGATCAGCCCAGCAAGCAACACCTGTATACACGAGTGATTGGAACCTCTCAATTTTTCTACTTAACAACTTGAAAGAAATTGCAAAACATAGTGGGACTGTGTTCAGTGAATGCAGCACATGCCGGGGGGAATCTTTGTGGCGATTTTGTTCTCTTTTCAGCATTATAGATATTTTAGTCCTCGTTTCTGTCAGAGAATCACACTCTTCCTTGTGATCACCATTTAGAGCTGCCGTTTTGAAGCACAAGCGAAGAAAGGTTCATGCTGCTGCTGAAATATTCTTCCAGCGTGGCCTAGTCTTATTTGTACACTTGTGACCACTCCCGGCTTGTAGACGCATCCTTGTTGCACTAATTCAAGTTCAAAATACCCGTCTCCTAAGCCTCCTCCATAAAACCGAAATAAGATGAATGTGTAATCATTTTTATGCTCTGTACAACTAGCAAGAAGCTTATTTTCATTTCATTAGGAGTAGAAAACGAAGTACAAGGAAAACATACACCATATAACGATTAGAGCAAGATGCAGATAAGGCATAAATAAAAAAAATGTTTGATATTTTATTAACTTTTATTTGAAAAAGCAATGCTAGGCTTTTTAAAATGCAAATAAAATTTTACACATTCAAAGTTTTATAAAAGAGAAAATTGTTTGTGTTAGCTGCAAACCTTCATTCCATGCATCCATCTAATCTATGTGCAGGTAATGTCTAGTACTAAGTGAAACATCGTCCATCTCTGCCGGACGTTCACTGGATAAAGATGTGACAACGTACATTGCAACATGCTTTGTTCCCTGTCACCTCGAAAGCTTTGTCCCCAGTGTTACAGCCAAAACAGACCACAACATGTTACAAAGAACCAGTAAAAGTAGAGGTTCAACTCTGACTCTCATTGGAGTCTGACTTTTAAATATGACGCGTTTTCTGGCAATCTGCGTAATAATTTAAATTGCCTGGCATCGTGTGAACCAGCCTAATGAAACTGGAACTACATTAAACGATCTATTTTTAAACCTACAGGCTGGGTGGTTTGGTGACCTCGTGGGTGGGGACAGGAACAGCTTGGCCGGACACCTGTGACGTTACTGATCACTGACACGTGAAGCAAAAATACATTAAAAAAATTACCAGCTTGCTTGATTAAGACAAACGTTTACGATGGGACAAAAGGTGACTAGATTCCACTGACTAGGCCCCACCCCCTGTACAGTTGAGCAGCCCGGCAGCTGCTGAACTGTACAGGGAGACGCTTTCTCGACATGATTGCGTTGTTTTGCTCGTTTGTCATTCTGCGACCTGGGGTAAACGCCTCCTGTGATTTTATCTTTCTGAGCGTCCCATGGCCCTCTGGGATCTTTGCCGAGTCATGCCTACTGATTTGTGAACTTGCTAGCATATAGAAATTCTGGCTGAGGGCTCCCAGCACTACTATCGCGGACAATAGTCAAAAATATATGCAGAGAGGAAGCAAATTGGCTTAGAATGGCGAGGAGATTAATCATACTTTTGGTTTCTAGGCTAGGTGGCGCAACCTATCGCCCGTTATAAAAGGTTACAGCCATTAGCGTCCACCCATATGAGCTCCAACAGTAACTTGGTTATTTTTCGGCGTGCCTGCCAGTTTCAAGAAATGCTTCGGTTAAAACTGTTTTATGGGACGCGGAGCTTAGATCTCTTTCTTTAAACTCTTAGAGGAATTAGCGGCGAGATGTTTTGGTGGCGCCCTCCTATGGTTTCCCCTTGTGACGTCATTACCTTCCAAAAAACAAGTTCGATGGTGTTTGTAAATAGCATGTTGGAAGCTTGAAATCATTGCGCTCTCAAAGGAACACTGCCAACACCGTCAAAATTAAAGTTCTTTCATTCCTCTTATTTCCGTCGATGATAAATCCTTTTCTGACGTCATAGTCAGCGTTCGGCCAATCGTGGAAGGCCGACCACAGCGACGCTTTCGGTCGCGCACGTCGCCAATAGACCATTTGCTATATTACCCACGCATCAAGGAGAGTGCAGGGATTGGTGTTCCACGCGCCGCACGCGCACTCCTTCGCCGTATAAAAGATGCGAAGTAAATAACGAAAATAAAGCGTTGACGAACGCACGTGCAAGATGCCATTTGTTTTAGGTATTTGCTTTAGAAAAGTCACTACTGCTGAGGCCACCACGTGCGGCGCGTGGAACACCAATCCCTGCATTTTCCTTGATGCTGGGGTAATCTATACTCTGTTTCATACTTAGCGTGCAACGCTGTCAAAGCTACTGGCGCGAGCGCGTGGCTTCATCGATGGTTTTGTTTGCGCGAGAACGCGTGCAAATGATCAACGAGATTGAGCCCCACGCTCGCGCCAGTAGCTTTGACAGCGTTGCACGCTAAGTATGAAACAGAGTATAGCAATATATTATTGAGGGATAATGGAAAGTTGAGGGGATTGCAAAAAAAAGTGCCGGATTAGCTGTTGCAGATCATATTGTCCGTGGGAGTACGAAGCCACTGGTACGGAACCTTTATTACTGTCAAGAGGAAGGACCTAGTGAGACCGTTAGTCGTGGGAAATATGCGCGGAGGCAGTGAAAAATAACATTGCGCAAGAATACAGCAACGTGGATTAACACTACACTATTTTCGTACCTCGCATGCGACAAGAGACTATGTCGGAGGCGTTAAATTGGCCTGTTTTCTCTAGTGTGCAGGAACTCGCTTTATGTGTAGAGGGGAAGGAATTGATTAGTAGTTTTGACCAAAAGATCTACAAAGGGAGCTAAAGGTGGAAACAGCAGAGGCTTTGCAAACTGGATTGTAGCGCGAGGCGTGTTAATGAAGCCCAGTTCACGCCGAATGCCCACGCAGCAACCTAGTGCAGGGGGGAGGACAATAGCGAAAAATTAGCAGTCGTGGCTTTTGATAGTAAATGGAGGTAAAAGAACTCGTGTTTGAGAGCGTCGATAGGTAGTACAAGTACTACAGGGATTCGGCAGGGTACAAAATACCCCCTTGAACATAAATATATATATATATATATATGTGTGTGTGTGTGTAGGGCGGTAACAGGTATGATGATGCTCATTCGAAGGCTGCGTAGCTAGAAAGAAGTGAGGTACTTATATTTTGAAGATGGAGTGAAAAAAATGCACGAGAAACGAGGTGCACGGAGAGCCTCCAGCGATTCGCATATGAGGGGTTTCGAAACAACACGGAGGAGGCGAACTGGAAAACTCGTATCGATCATTTTGGGCGGTGGTTAAGATCAACGTAAGGTCAAATGCATTTCGGGAAAAAAAGGGAGATGTGGGGTGGGGGGGGGGGGGGGGGGTGCGAGGGCTCACTTGCTGGCTGGCTGAAGTTACGTAAGCAACCGTATCCATGTCCCCGTGTTGCGTCTAAACTAGAAGGAATTAACTTTAAAATTGCTAGTGCTTCGAATCGTAAATCTTTCGCGATGTCTTTTCTTTCCCGTGTTTTCTATTTGCATCTGTTCTGGCTGGCAATCGACAAACCGGCGAAGGGCGAGCGAGCAATGCTGCGAAATTCAGCTGAGTCAATTTTGTCTGGAAGCCCTGTCCGGGTTTCGCAATTCTTCTCACCTCGATTAATCGGGGCCCGAGGAGGGGGGAGACGAGCAGTCGTTTGATATTCCATTGAGTCTCCTTTTAGAAACCGTGCAGGGGAGAGGGTGCGTGTCGTCGGAGCCACTTTTTGGAAGCGAAGTTTTCGGCTTCTAATTGTCTGGAGGGCCGTTTTTATTGTCTGCGTATCATACAGGGTATAAAAAAAAATTGTGTACCACATTTTTTTTTTTTTTTCGTTTAGCGGAGTCCGTGAAATTTTAATTTATTACTTCGCACGATACTTTTTGTCTACTTCTGGTTTGCTTTCCGTGTGGATTATTCGTGAATATAACTGTTTGATTTCCGTGTGGATTATTCGTGAATATAACTGTTTGATGCATTTATTTTCGTTAATTTCGAGGACGTTTTTTTGTTAAGGCTCGATTAATCTGCGTGTTTAGACTGCCTTTAAGTGCGATGCCTTTCGACAACTGTGCTTTATAATTAAAAACGAAGAGACAAAAAACATATATCTTTTTTTTTTTTTTTTTGCACGAGTAAGCTGAGTGCCGATCGCGTCATTTCTCCGGTTTCGTTCATTTTTTTTTTTTTTTGTCGCCCAGCTTTACGAAGTGTGTCTCATAAACTAGCAGATTTTTTTTATCATTGTTATCATTTAACTTTATTATATCCATAAAAACGCGTTTATTAAAGTTATATTTTTCTTGGCATTCTCCGATTGACGCTCTCCGCGTAACATCGTTCTTCTATTTAAATGTTAAAAAAAAAAAACATGTACGTGCATTTTTTTTTTGTTTTTTTTGCGAAAGCGTAGATTGCGTTTGCCGCCACCACTTTCGCACGAAGCCCGTGGAAATTGGTCGTTCGCTCGGCTATTCAGCGCGAAAGCAAACTTCGTGCTTCAGCGACCCCGAAGCGGTGAGAGGACTCGGCTGCTTGAGACCCTCTCTGCGCCTCAGTCCGGTGCCAAAGCGCCGTCTCAGATGTGCACAGGGTTTACATACCGCAGCGTAATAGCACCAGGTATATTCGAGCATGGACATCAAAAATCGAGTTGCGATCGCTGTCGTCGCCTCGTCGTTCATTACGTCCAAATTAGAGAAGCCCTGCCGCTACATTTTTTGCAACAAACTTAAAAAAAAAACAAAAAAAAAAAAACAACGAATGCTCTTTAAAAAAAAAATATAATAGGTGAAAGATGTGCGCAAGTGCTGTACGAGCCTGAGAGTTATCCGGACGCAAATAGACCTATTGCTATAGACGTTTCCACTGTTTACAAAAATCACAGTCCACACGTGTTAAATCACAGTCCAGAACGCGCACGTTCGTCGCTTCGGAAAGCGAGCAAATCACGCGCCATACGCACGAACACTGAAAATGGAACCTGCCAAGTGTCCTTTTTTGGAAAGGTCTATAGACCTTTCCAACAACGAGCTTGTGGCTGGTGCCATTTTGAGCGTTCGTGCGTATGGCGCGTGCTTTGCTCGCTTTTCGAAGCGACGAACACGCACGTGCTGGGCTGTGAAGATCGCACGCTGGACTGTGATTTTGTAAACGTTGGAAAGGTCTAGGAGAATGCAGGGATTGGTGTTCCACGCGCCACACGCGCACGCCTTCCCCATATAAAAAAATTCGAAGTAAATAACCAAAATAAAGCGTTGACGAACGCGCGTGCAAAATGCCATTTGTTTTAGGCATTTGCTTTAGAAACGTTACTACTGCTGACGGCAGCACGTGCGGCGCGCAGAACACCGATCCCTGCATTCTCCTGGATGCTTGGGTAATATATATCAGATATATATCCATAGGTCTATTGCTGGTCGAAGCGCCTGGAACTCGAATGGTCGGCTACATTCGATCAGCGAGTCGAGTGATCGATAGACCTTTCGCTAAATTACCCGAGCATCAAAGATAATGTTGGGAACGTATACGTACACGCGCTGCACGTGCTCGCCTTCCCTTTAGAAAATATTCCAAGTAAATAACCGATATAAAGCTTTGTGGAACGCGCGTGCCAAGTGCCATTTGTTTTAGATTTTTGCTTTCGAACAAGAGCTCGAGTCAAGACGCTAACACGCGCGGCGCGTGTATGGGCCTCCTGCGTTGCCCAGGGGGTGCTGCGAAAAGGCCTTGTTTTGGGTAGTACAGACTTTAGCGTCTCAAACTGCCACGCATGCAGAAGCGTGCCAGCTCTGGTGCCGAGCGCGAGATCACGATGAAAATACAAAGAAACAACAAAAATTCGAACGCCGTCAAAGCTAAGACGCTAAGCGCGTGAGCCAAGAACAGCCGTTCCGCGCGTTCCAAAGTAGACATGACAAAGAAAAAGAAAAATTAAAGCGTCGCTTCACAGGTGTTTTGACGTCACCACCCAGAGATAAGAGACGCGTACCCTAGCGGTGGTGTCATGAATTTGGCACTTCTGATTGTCTTGCGGCGTTGAGTCTGGCCGATTTCTTGCGTCCAAAGGTGTTTTTTCATTCTTCAGCACAAGACAAAATTAAAAAAAGCTCAACCAACGTGCCATAAGTAGTGCGAGGCTCAATCAGTTGAGCTTGTACTACCCAAAAGGAGGGCGCTACAGTTTGTTCGAAGCTTCAGCGCAGGAGGCCTATTTCCGTTCCCGGGATTCTTTTTGATGCTCGGATAATTTCGGCAAAAGGTCTATTGCTGGTCAAACGCACCCAGCGCGCTCAGCGAGGCTGAATCGCTCAAAACATGTCACCCCGCACGTTTAATACTTTTTTGTTGTCTTGTTTGTGAGGACGATGAACGACTGGAATGCACTGACCTCCGAATAGGTACGCATTCTGAATATTAACTGCTTCGACTCCTCTTCTGTCGGAAATTTGATGTAACCCTCTCCTTAAATGGTTAAAAAAAATCGTGTTTTCTAAATTAAAAAAAAAGTAAAAACGACAAATTACTTTTTTCAGTGCTGCAGGTGAATGGGGTTTGGTGCTTTCGGGGCCGTAGTGATCAAAATATATGTGACCCCCCCCCCCCCTCCCCCCCCTTTTTTTTTTAGGCCATAGTTGCGGCTTATTATAAGGGATAGCGCCAGTGGGTACTGCCGTTAATATCCATCCATCCATCGATCGAGCACTCCCTTTGTTCCCCCGGAAAGGTTCCCGTCGACACGAGGAACGATCTCTTCGGAGCGCACACATGTGTGCCCGACGCGGTGACCTGTCGAGCCACTTGTCGTTTCCAATCGCTGTCTGGGAGGGCGTCGGGCATTGCCGCTGTCGGAGTGTCATTGTTTCGCGAGCTCGTGACGAGCAGCCTGCTCGAGATCATTGGACCGCGGCGGTGATCATCGACCCGCTGGGCCTTTGGGGGCCGCTTAGCGGCGCCGACGATACGTTCTCTCGGTGAATCTAGCGCAGCGGTCCGGCGACAATTAAAACTCGTTGGACGTTCTCACAGCGCGGATCCGCGCGTACTAAGTGTACCGGATAGCCGGCGGCGAGCGACTGGGTCCAGGCAACACCTCCTAAGTGCTTTCCTTGCGTGACCAAAGAAGGCCACCTGTGGCTGCTGATTGGATCCGACTACGCCGTCAGCGTTCGAATAGAAGTTGTGTCCAATCAGTGGCCTACGGTGGCCTTTAGTGACGCGGAAAAGCACTGACCTGGGCTTTCTTATCTAGGAGGTGTTTAGTCCGGGGGCGAGTTTTGTCGCCGAGTGACGCGTTTCGCCTGCCGCGAACAAGAGCCACTAATTAAGCTTTACTCGGATGTTTTCGTGGGCGCTGCCGCAGATGGGAAAATGCGGCTTCCTGAGCTTTAGATATGGCACTGTCTCTCTCTTTCGCTGAGTGTTTTAACGTTTCCGGAGGACGGAAAAGCGGCGATTTTAGATAAAGTGTGAGATGTGGTGCCTGCAGCGCGTCTCCGACTTTAGCGTCCCGTCTGCGTACATCAAAAGTGGTCCCGATTGAATGACGTCACAGAAGCCCTAGTGTCCTGCTGGCGGCTGGTCGTAGCATAGAGTTATCATAATGTACGCTAGAGGTGGATGGATGGATGCTACTGCCTATACCCTTTGTAGCGGGCGGTAGCTTGCGCCACCTAGCCTAAGTCTAAGAAAGACAAACATTTGATTCCCCCCGCCCTTCTAATTTTCTACCCCCTAATTATCACCAGGTAGTGTGTTATATCGCCAGGATGACCTTTGGGGCATCGGGCAAAAAAACTAAAAACATCACCCCCCGCCTCTTCCCCCCGGCGAGGGAGTCGCCAATTTTCCTCTGGTCAGACCTTGTCGGCGTTACCTCTGCTCCGGACCCACTGGGGGACAGGTTCAACTGGCGCTAGTGTCTATGCGATTTCCGTGACGCAAATTGAAGCAGACAGCAACCAGTCTACTTTTGCGGTGCTCCTGTGCATTCCTTCGCCGGAAAATAAGACGAAACACTTTGGTTATTTGGGTCGTATCGAATAGTATGTACCTCGATTAACATTGTAAAAGTGTAATTACTTTAGTCAGCGCATTTTCCTTCATTAGTGAACGATGTTTAACTTGGCTACATTTCAATCCCAAACGTGTGTTCCGCAGCACGTATGTAAAAACAAGCGACGATTCAAAGCAAAATCACAATCGAAAGGAGTATAGAGTGTGTTCAAGGCTCGCCAGCATTCCGGTGACGCCTCTATATATCTAATTTGCCAGTCCTGTCACTATATGAAAATGACCCCGTCGTGCATGAACGGATAAAAACATTCAAACCGTAAATAATAAAGCACGTGGGCTGTGAAAGGTGTCTCTTCGTATTGTTTTCTCTGCCAGGCAGCTTTTATCGGGCGCTTGTTCTCAAAGATTGCGATCGTGCTAGTGATATTTTGAACGTAGAAGTTCGCGCAGAGCAGAAAGAATAAAGCGGTTCTTATCTTATTTAAAATTGGAATATATTACGTGGTCTTCCATTTATTTTGATCGTACATGCGCGGGTAGTTACTGATCCAGTGTTACTGCGTAGTTCTCGCCGTCTCCCTTAATTTCCAGATGTCCTTCGTTCGTTTGGCACGTATTAGCGCCGAGATGTTTTGGTGGCGCCCTCCTGTGGTTTCCCCTTGTGACGTCATTGCCCTGCAAACAACAAGTTCGATGGTGTTTGTTATTAGCATGGTGGAAGCTTGAAATCATTGCGCTCTCAAAGGAACATTGCCAACACCGTCAAAATTAAAGTTCTTTCATTCCTCTTATTTCCGTCGATGATAAATCACCTTTCCGACGTCATAGTCAGCGTTCGGCCAATCGTGGAAGGCCGACCACAGCGACGCTTTCGGTCGCGCACGGGGCTAATATCAGGGTGTCTAGCGACCGGGAAAACTGGGAATTATCAGGGAAATTTTAATTGTCCGGGAAAAATCAGGGAATTGTCAGGGAAATTGTCAAAAAACGAGCCCGGTCAGGGAAAATGAGCCGGAAACGCCATCGACTTCTCTGAGCAAAGGCTCGACGACTGGGGGGCAGAAAAATAGGCAATACTGCTTAGAGCGGAACGCGGGCTCTGCTCACCCGATGTAGTGTGCTACCCGATGCGCAGGGAACAGCTGACAAATTCAGTCCAAGCCATGCATTGGATTGGATTGGATTAAGGGCACGACACTAGGCTAAATCCAGTTAAAGCCACTAGATTTAGTAACAAATAGGAAAGCCGCGGACCGCAATTTAATCCAATCCTATCCGAAAGTGTGCGTCACAGTGGTGCGCATCTGGTGGCCATGCGGCCATACATTCGGTTATTTGACATGTGTCGTTGAGCGTCGTGTTTCCGGAAGTGGCCTCTTCGTTGACGATGTCGGCGGCAAAAAAGTGCTTGTTTAATCCGGACTGGACGAATCCGAATATATCGGAATATGCAAGCTGGATTAAGCCCGTGCAAAGTGATCCTCACAGTGCTCAGTGCTCAATGTGCCGCAAAATGTTTTCTTTGAGCGACATGGGAAACACGACAGTTTCCAGTCACGCATCGAGCAAAAAGCACCTTGCTGCTTTGAAGTCGCAGTCAATCCGTTCCCAATCTGGACATCTGTAATTTTTTGCGGCAGCAACGAACGTTTCGGTCGGATGTTGCGGAGACCGCGCATGTGCCCCTGAGGAGCCTGCAGCCACCACAACAAGTGTGAAGACGTTGATGAGCGGCTTTCTACTGAAGAGCGCTGTGACAAAGGCCGAAATAATTTGGTGCTTAAAACTCGATAGCGATTCACGGATCCCTTTGTTCTAAAGCAGCATCGGCCTCAGTCGTCCCTCTCATGCTTCCCACGTGGGAAGTCGCTGCAAAACTTCAGTTAGCGAAGGACAAGGTAGGATATACCGTCTGCCATGGTATTGTGCCCTACTTTCGGAATAAGCTGCTATCAAGCCTCGCCAGTGCGCATTTCGTTGTTGTTTCGTTTGACGAGTCTCTCAACAAAGTGACTCAGAAGCAACAGATGGATGTGCTTGTCGAATATTGGGATGGCACTACCAATGGCACTGTTGAAGGCGCAGTACCTCCCTTCATGCTTCCTGGGCCACACATGTGCGGGCGCGGACACCTCTACAGTGGTCGGGGGATTTCATCTCAAATTGTCAGGGAATTTCACCTGAAATTGTCAGGGAAAACCTGGAAAAGTCAGGGAATTTCAAGATAATATTTTGCTAGACACCCTGGTATTTCCCTCATGCTGAAAAGCGCCGACGTCGTGTTCGCGCTAAGGGTGTCCGACAGTGCACATAAATACACGTACGAAGCCGTTTTAGCACCGTTTTGAATGCGATGAATTTGAAAGAAAAACGCCGTAAGTGACCAATTATTTCGTCGGCCTGACTGAGAAATGTTCCAAGCTACCTAGTACAGAGCGCGACACTGTAAGCGCGAACAAGCGATCGCCGGTTTTTCCAGTTTTTCTCTTTGAAAGCAAGGGATGTCGTCCAAGTTATTATTGCTACGGAAAGAGCTCATTTAGTTCTATAATGTAAGCGATAAAATTTCGTGCTCGCTAATACTATTTAGAAGTAAAATGTGAAAATGCGCCGATGTCGTGTTCGCGCTAACAGTGTCGCGATGTGTACGTACGAATTATTCGGGATATTTGCTTTTATGATCGAGCGCAGGGAGAAAATGCACTCACTTTTCCCCATAGAAATGCATTACCGGAAGTCAATTTTGGACTGGTTGCTGTCTGCTTCAATTTGTGTCAGCACACTAGCGCCACTTGAACCTCTGGCGTACATTATAATAACTCTATGGGTCGTAGAACTGCTCGCGAAAAGCAGGAGCGAGGGTCGTTGTCGTCGCGGACTCCGAACTGCTGGCCGCCGAATCTTCCGTGGACTGTGGAGCTGGAGAGCTACCTGCAGCGGAACAGGCCTCTGCCACATCCGCTACTGCGATACCGCCAGCGTGGCACTTGTATGACGTCAGCAGGCGGAAATCCTGGGACCAATTTTCCACTGATGTCCGAGACGCTTTCCCAGATATAGCCCAGATAGCCGCGAGCTGGTCGAAGCGTCATTATTCTCAAGCTCATTTAGTGACCGCGAGCGAATCGGCGCTGGCCGAGAGTTGTTTCGCGCGACGCTCCTTTCCTGCCTTCTGGGCAGTAGCGTTGCCCGCGGCCCGCGATGGGCTACCGAATATCCAGCTGGCACGAGCGAAGAAGAGATAGAGCTTGAACGCCTCCGTCTTCTCGCGAACGTGGGCGAAGCCAACCGCCCGCGTTGCTGCTTCTTTGGCGCACCTCCGCATCTCCCGCCGCCTGGTACGCACACACTGCCTTCGGCCACGCGACAGAAGGATTCTGGTGGTCTTCTAAGGCAGTGGTTCCCAGCCATGGATGTGTCGGGGACCCCTTGCGGACCGCTGGCAGTGATGGGGGACCCCTTCCAGCCGGGGGGGAGGGGGAGGGGGAGGGAAGGGGAAGGGAAGGGAAGGGAAGGGAAGGGGGGGGGGGGGGGTACGTAAGTAAGTTAACAGATCTGGAGCATGAAACAGGTGCCTTTTATTGCTACGTGGCAGAAAAACATAAAACAAAGGTGCCACATCACTTCATTTTGGTCAGTTCATCAATACGTGGCACAGTCGCGCTTAAACAAAGTTGCATATCTGCGGCTAAAAAAAAAAAAAAATTGTTGAGGGTCTCGCGGACCCCAGAAGTGGCTTCGCGGACCCCCTAGGGTCCGCGGACCCCCATTTGGGAACCACTGCTCTAAGGGGCTAACAGTACGCTGGGGGCTACGCGATCACAGGACCAATCAAACGCTTCCTTTCCACCACCTGACCTTCTAGTTTCAGACCGTCCTCGCAGAGGGCATTGATAAGGTCTTGAAACTAGAAGGTCTTTGTGGTTGTAATGGAAAGAGAAGCTATCTGTGTGCGTTTGGCAGTAACCTTTTGCCGCGCTGTAGTCTGTCTGTATTGTTCGGAATGTTTTTTTGTCAAGAGGTCACTCTATGTAGTGTGAGTTTCTAGATTAGCTTTTAGACGGTTCTTGTTCTTTTGACTTTTGTTCAGAACGTCGGTACAGAGTACAATGGTTTACTCTTGCGGTTTAGAATGTCTTTGTGGAAAGAGAGAAGTGTATCGGTGAGAGGTGACGGTGACCTTGGGAGATGGCTATAAAAGCTGTGAACGGAATAAATTTTGTTAGCTGAGTTTGAGACGTTTGTCCTGTCCCCTTTTTTCTGTCTTATAATTTTTCTTCATTTTCTTTCCCAGTCTCAGGATTTTAAAACATCATGATCACCTGACCCCGCTCTTTGGGCGTGGACGGGAGCGTGATACGGTGGTAAAAGGTAGGCCTCGTCGAAGGAGCAGGCCACCGCGCTGTTGCGGTTCCTCCCGTGCCGTGAGACGAGCCTTTGCGATCCACGGTCATCGACGTCAGTATCGCGCCTTTTCGTCCCCTTCGGTCCGAGCGCGGCCGATGTTATGAGCCGAAGGGCCAATAAAACTGCGAAAGAGGCACAACGTCATGGCTTGCTGTCTGCAGTTGATAGGACCAGCCGGTATTTGCCATCCGTGCGCGCTCCTCCGCCGGCTAGTCCTATCAAGCGCAGAGAGCACGTCGTGACGCTGCGCTTTTTGTGCTCTTTGATTGGCCCTTCGGCTCATAACATCGGCCGCGCTCGGACCGAAGCTGAAACGAAGTATAGAGCAGGGCGGACTGCTCGCGTCCCTGCCGGACGCCCGTGTTGGAACAGATGTTCACCCGCTGCCGTCCGAGACCCGTTGGCGGGACTTTCCTTGAGAAAAAGCTAGTGGCAAGTTTCTTGTACTTTGGCCATGCCTCTCTGTGTTCTAGCTTTATTCGGAGTAAAGACGGCACAGAGCGAGAGATGGCAAAAGGTGGTGGATCCTCGCGCAAAGAGGCAAGAGTGAAGCGCGAGACACATGCGCGTCAGTATCGTCCGATCCGACGTCCGATCCGACAGTCCGAACGCCGCTCCGGATTGCCGCACGCGACAGTTTGAGACACACGCTTCCGACCTTGCATGCGACACGACGATCCGTTCGGCTCCGCCCAGTTCCGGCATCACCATAATCACTGTGCGCTAACTTCGCCACCATGCATGAGCGCTTCAGTGCGTCATCATGACGTTCGCGCTAGCTGTGCTGTGATTGGCTAGACGCATCCGACAATCCGTCCGCCGTCCGAAAATATCTGGCGCGTTGGACGCACGTCGGATCGCCGATCCGACGTCGGATCCGACCAAATTTTTCGGATCAGGCGGTCGTACTGCCGGATCGGACGTCGGATCGGATGGATTTTTCGCGCATGTGTCTCGCGCTTGAGCGTATACGCTTGAGGCTAGGCGTGGCTTGCACTGACGTCGCATGAGCGGCCATTGTGGTAGCCCTGCCTCTGGGCGGGTGCCTTCTGCAGCATGCACAATATCGCAGCGTCGAATTTGTTCTCCTCAAAAACGAGTAGGCACGAGCATCGGCAGTATGCGATGACGTCACGTGCGAGCCACGTGGATATGCCTGCTCGCTGGTGTCACGCCGTGATTTGTGGGCTGCGACCGTCTTTTCGACGCGTCTCGCATTTTAGCGTGCATTTTTCTATAGAGCAATAGGCCATATGCGAAATCCTTGCCAGCTATCATCATCATGCCATTAGGAGCCGCCATATTGGGGGGTTTATCACATTTTCCAGTTGTGGACGAGGCGCATCTGCATTTAACTCGGTGTTCATGATATTAGGGCAGTTTATTTGTACACTCAATGGGTTGCTGGTTAGTTTCGGATCAAAGAAGAAAAGAAAGACGGCCGCCAAATTTAGGAAAAG
Organism: Ixodes persulcatus; assembly: GCA_013358835.2. NCBI lineage: Eukaryota > Metazoa > Arthropoda > Arachnida > Ixodida > Ixodidae > Ixodes > Ixodes persulcatus. The sequence goes on from JABSTQ010009930.1 coordinate 78,905, forward strand.
GAATTGTCAGCAACGAGGTCGCAAGACTTGTCACTCAAGCAGTGAACTGGGCCACCCAGGTCAATGAACGGTATTTCTCGAAGACGTCCTGTGAAGGGTTCGTACTGGACTTGCAACAGGTGATCATATTTTAGTTCTACGACTTACACTTTGCCGGGACTATTGTATTTCGGGCGAAATCGTCGGTACGGGAACCCCCCAATATGGAGGAAATCTGATCATTGATCATTGCAAAAGATGATCGTCGTCTTTGTCAGTAGAGCACGAGCTCGGACACGGGAGCTCGTGCATTCCGTTCTTCGGCGAGCTGGAATCCAGGCAGCTAGTCACGTTCCTTCGACCTGCTGTACTGGAATAAACCCTCAGTACACCCCTCGACTCGGGTTACTACACTGGCGACGAAGGTGAAGACCACAGCGGACTCAACGGGAGCACGGCAGAGCAGCAGCGAGCATGGCGGAGAACCAGACCCACCGCTTCCATAGTCCCGGGACATTCGACGCCGAAAAGGAGAACTGGAAGCTTTATCAGATAAGGTTTCAAGCTTGCCTCGACGTCGCTAAGGTCACTGCCGACGCGGACAAGAGAAACTTATTGATCGCTTCTATTGGTCCCGAGACATTCAAGCTGCTCTACTCCCTAATCCAGCCACGAAGCTTTGTGGAGACACCGTATCAAGAGTTGCTCACAAAGCTCGAAGAACATTTCGCACCTAAGAAATTCAAGGAATTCGAACGGGCGAAGTTGTTTTCGGCTCGCCAGGAAGAAAATGAGACAATCAAAGACTTCATAACGCGGCTTAGATCAATCCTCATTAACTGCGACTATGAATCTGAAGCCGACGTCAGAAGTTCCTCCCTTTTGACGGCATTCATCGTGGGTCTCCGTGACACGCGCGTTCGGGCACGTCTGGTGCTCGAGAAGGACCTCACTCTGGACGCCGCACTTCGCTTGGCCGAGTCAACCCTCACCGCCGAAGCGGAGTCCCGACGCCTAGACCGGGGAGACCACGCTGCGCTGCTCGTTGAAAAGGTGAAGCCGTCCACTTCTGCGCCTGTCAAGTGTTTCCGATGCGGCAACACCAACCATTTGGAGAGTTCCTGCCGCTTCCGAACTGAGTCGTGCAATGCGTGTGGCAAACGAGGCCACATTGCAAAAGTATGTCGATCAGCGGAGCGCCACAAGACAGCTGGCAAGAAAAAGGAAAAGGTGAAAACAATCACCAACGTATTCGTCACTCCAGAATCAGATGGCGAATTTGTCACTTGCATTGTTCAAGGAACACCCGTAAGGTTGCAGGTCGACACAGGATCTAAGCTGACACTCCTAGACACTGACACGTGGCGGAAGATAGGGAAGCCCAGCTTGCAGAAATGCGACTACAACCTCTTCTGCTTCAACCAGATGAAAATCACGGTTCAGGGCCGGTGCTTGCTTCAGGTCACGCTTGGAAAACGCTCCGAAGAGCTAGAAGCATTGGTGACTGACAAGCGACACACCAACCTGCTAGGAAGAACGTGGATCCACAGGCTGAAGATCGACCTAAACAAATTGTTTATTCGATCTGTGGAACTGGAAGTCGAAGATTCGCTTCAGACAATGTTGGCAACATTTCCGACCTTGTTTTCCGGCGACTTGGGCTGTTGCACTAAACTCAAGGTCCAACTTCTGTTCAAGCCTGACACGAAACCAAAGTTCTTCAAGCCCCGCCCAATACCGTTTGCTACGCGAGAAGCAGTAGAGAAAGACTTGGCCAAGCAAGTCAAGAACAACGTTCTTACACCCGTGGACTTCTCGCAGTGGGCCACTCCGATTGTGGTCGTCCCAAAGTCGGATGGATCGGTTCGAGTCTGTGGTGACTTCAGCGTCACCGTGAATCCTCAGCTCGACATAACCCAGTACCCACTGCCACGTCCAGAAGAACTTTTCACTAAACTAAATGGAGGCAACAAATTCACGAAGCTGGACTTGTCAGAAGCGTATCTCCAGCTGGAACTCGATGAAGAGGCAAGAACGGCTCTCGTGATCAACACGCACAAAGGTCTATTCCGATTCAACCGGATGCCCTTTGGAGTCGCCTCCGCCCCAGCAGTGTTCCAGCGCACGATGGACCAGGTAACTGCAGGGCTCGAAGGCGTTGCATGTTACCTCGATGACATCATCGTCACTGGGAGAGATACTCCTGAACACCTCCGCAATCTTCGACAAGTACTCCAGCGGCTACAGGAATACGGCTTCACGCTCAAGAGGGAAAAATGCGCTTTTCTTCAAGAAAAGGTCGAGTACCTCGGGCAAGTCGTTTCCGCCGACGGCTTCTCGCCTTCCATGAAAAAGGTCTCGGCTATCCTGAATATGCCAGAGCCCAAGAACCTCAGCCAGCTAAGATCTCTCCTCGGCATGGTGCAGCATTACAGCAAGTTCCTTCCGAATCTTGCTGACAAATGTGCGCCGCTGAACAAGCTACTGAGAAAAGATACCGCCTGGCAGTGGAGCTCCGAGTGCGTAGATGCGTTTGAAAACATCAAACAACAACTGACGGCTACGGAGGCCCTAGTCCACTTCAACCCTGATCTGCCAATTTATCTCGCGGCGGATGCATCGTCGGAAGGCGTGGGCGCGGTGATATACCACAAGATCAATGGCAAAGAACGCCCCATAGCACATGCTTCTAAGACACTGAATTCATCAGAGTGTGCTTATGCACAAATAGAGAAGGAAGCACTTGCCATCATCTTTGGAGTCCGCAAATTTCACCAGTACCTTTGGGGACGCAAGTTTGTGCTCTATACTGACCACAAACCTCTGACAACCATCTTTGGCCCCATGAAGGGAATCCCCGTGACATCGGCGAACAGACTCCAGCGTTGGGCCCTCATACTAATGAACTACAGCTACACAATTGAGTTCGTGCCAACAGCAAAGTTCGGAAACGCTGATGGACTTTCGCGTTTCGCACAAGGTCCCGACGAGGACTTCGACAAGGAAATGGCAAGCGGAGTTTTCACCATCTCCTGTGATACAGAACATGTCTTTGCGCTCCACGCCCAGAGTTTGTCTAAGTTACCAGTGAAGGCAAAGGACATCGCCACGGAAACTGCGTCAGATCCTGTCCTCTCCCAGGTACAGCGGTACATCAGTCAGGGCTGGCCAGAAAAGGTGACGGACTCCGACCTCACGCCATTCCATAGACAGAGATCGGAATTAACCATCCTAAACGGTTAGCATCCTATGGAATTCGCGAACCGTAGTTCCACGCAAGTTCCAGCACCAAGTAATGGAACTTCTTCATGAAGGACATGTGGGACAAACAAAAATGAAGATGTTGGCACGGTCGTACGTGTGGTGGCCACACATCGACAGGGACATTGAGCGCACGACGCAGCAATGCGAGCCCTGCGGCAGTGTTTGCGACAACAAACCACACGTTCCTCTTCATCGCTGGGAAGCTCCGGAACTACCGTGGCAGAGACTTCATGCTGACTTTGCACAGCTAGATCAGCAGAGCTATCTCATTGTCATAGATGCCTTCAGCAAATGGCCCGAGGTTATGCCGATGAAATCCATAACAGCGGCAGATACCATCGACGCTTTGCAGGAGATTTTTTCTCGTCAAGGCCTGCCACAACAACTTGTCACCGATAATGGGCGACAGTTTATCAGCTCGGAATTTAAAGAATTCCTGGACAGCGGCGGAATTACTCATCTATTTACCCCGCCGTATCACCCCAAGTCCAACGGACAAGCAGAGAATTTTGTGAAGACGTTGAAGACTGCTCTTCGACGTTCCTCCGGGAGAGAGAGGAAGGCAGCCATCCGAGACTTCTTGCTCAAGTACCGGATCACACCCCACACCTCAACGGGAGAACCCCCGTGTCAACTGCTCACGAGCAGGCCCTACCGGACGGTTCTCGACTTATTGAAGCCTTCCAAGGTACGGACCCATGCCAAAACGGCAAAGAAAGACGAGGGAACCCCTAACTTCACAATCAAGCAGAAAGTGTGGGTGAAACATCCTCTTTACAAACAACACTGGATAAAAGGCGTTGTCACAAAACGAATTGGCAACGTCATCTACGAAGTTTCAGATGAAGATCACAAAATCCGTCGGGTCCATGCAGATCACCTGAAACCAAGGTTGACGTATGACGATCCCGACACTTCAATCTTCCCAATGGATGTGCCAGGGCCTTCTCAGGTTTACACCCAGCAGGAGGCCACCGACACACAACTTCCTCCGGGGTCTCCGCTGAAGCCAGACTCCAGTAGGAGATATCCGACCCGCAGCCGCCTCAAGCCGGACCGTTACAAGCCTTCCTAAGAGGGAAGGAAATGTGGCGACTGCAAAAGATGATCGTCGTCTTTGTCAGTAGAGCACGAGCTCGGACACGGGAGCTCGTGCATTCCGTTCTTCGGCGAGCTGGAATCCAGGCAGCTAGTCACGTTCCTTCGACCTGCTGTACTGGAATAAACCCTCAGTACACCCCTCGACTCGGGTTACTACAATCATGAATACACTAGATGGCGCTTCTTTTTGCATATGGTCTATTAGGAGTATGTTTCGACGGCGACAAGTTAGGCTGCCCCTATGCATGGCGCCTCTGAACTGGAGAAATTTCGCCAGTGCGGTAACTGCTCGCCTAGTGATACACAACCACACGCCGGTGTACCATTCCGATCGAAACGGGTGTGGATTGAACCGAGGATGCTCGGGTTGGCAGTGCAGCTTCCGCTCCACGCGCCATCCGAGCGGCGTTTTCCCACCCTCGGCCACCGATGTGGGTTTTCGTAAGCGCCCGCGCGCGCTTCGTCCATCCCCCTGGAAAGGGCGCTCATCCCGGGCTAAATTTACAGAAATGAGCCGAGTTTCCAGACGAGGAAGAGGACAGGGCCGTGGCATTGCACGACGAGCTGTCGTCCAGGCAACGTTGCGCCGCCCAAAAAGAGGGGGAGTCGAAACAAACACAGTCGCTCTCTGAGCAGGGCGTGTTCGGCGGCGGCTTTTGAGCGGGCCGGCGATCCGAGCGAGGCCGACTATTTTTGCGGATTCCCGGAAGCGGTCGAGAGTTGCGCTTGCGTCGCTGCGGAAGTCCATTCGTCGCCGCCGGCGGTGTGGCTCCGTCCATTCTCTCTGGGCGGACAGTGGCCGCGCACCGGCGGAAGCGGCCATTGGCTACTGTTGGCTGTTACGAGGCGTGCTACGCGTGAGACCCCTTGCAGAAGGGCCGATCAGTCAACGGCACTGATCCGGGTAGGGCGCGGTCAGCTCGCTACGAGAAAGTGTGCTCCTCTCGTCCGGGGCTGGAAGTTTGGGCAAAGATGTGCTAATCGCACTTGCGTGTACTATTTGTACGGTTGGCTCGGGGAAACTGCATTGGTAAGCCCGCGTATGCATACTGGTATTGCGATATATGCGCGACCTGGAGCTAGCTTTAATATTCTCGCCAACCAGTCGAACGAGAAACAGTATCCCCGCGGAAAATTTACGCACTTAAAAACCACACTTAAAATAAAAAAGAGGAAAACAAACAAACAAAGATAACGATGAATACAAGTTGCAGCGCTGTATAACACACATGGGCAAAAACTTAGCGGGAGAAAAAAAAAAAAAAAAGAACGACTATTACACTAGAGGTACTCGTGTTGTCGGCTCTGGTCTTGTGTCCGCCTTGCCGCAGCGATCTTGCAGCGGTTGCGTCGTCCGAGAGCGATGCGAGGTGGAAAGGCGGCGGTCGCCTCGGTGCGGAGGATAGCCCCGAGGATCGTCGTGACAACGAGGTACGCGCAGATTTGCCCAGCACAACCGGGGAGTGGGGTGCCGTCACGGCGCCGCTTTTCTGGGCGACGGTAGGAATGGGTCGCGATGCCCGTCGAGGCAGCTGACAAAGTTGAGCCGGACAGTTCATTGAACGCACTTTCATCGAAAGCCGCTTCGTCGAAAGCCGCTCCATCGAAAGCCGCTGCATTGAACGCTGTATCGTCGAACATCGTTTTATTTCTACCGTTTCACCGAAGACGGCTTCATCGAATGCCTTTTTATTAAAATTCTTAGGTAGCCTACAACAAAAGAAAAAAGAAAAAATAGTTTTGTAGTGATTGCTCGAGATTCGAAGCTGGTTTGTCTTAGTCCCGCAATCACTCCGCTACATTTTTTTTTTTGTTTAATTGCTGGATATAGTAAATGTTTCACTAAAAATAAAATAGCTGGTGCAACCGTAATTTCCGCTCTATTTTGATTACTCGAATTCCGCAACGAAGGAAGTAGGTTCCATTGCGCTTTCGTGTAGAGAACCAGAAATGCATGACAGTCACGACGGCTGCAGCTTCGCTGCGTGGCTATGTAGCTGAATATGAAACGACCTTGCTGGAAAAAAAAAAAAAAAAAAAAAAAGGCGGCAATTCTCACGTGCGGGCGTGAACGGACAAACGTCTTTTTTTGTTTCCCTTCTTTTTATTGCCGGAGGTTTGTAGGGGCTAAACCATCTGGAATGGAGATGTATTGGTGGACGATCTCAGCGATATTGGACGTATTAGGAGATGATAGAAAGAAGCGAGAAATGTGCAGTCCGTTTACCGTGCACATAACCATATTAGCGAAGCGGACGGACGTTCGTGTGTCTAATGCTGGAGACAGACGTCGTTGCTGTTAATTGTACGAACTCTTGCCACGGAAAACATAAAAAAAAAATACAGAAATTGGGCGATCAAACGGTATCAGTGGAAAGTCGAAGCGATAGGACGCGCGCACTTTCAAAGCCACGGAAAAGGAATGGGCGATAAAACGTCGACCTGCAAAAGACCCGGAAGGCACCCTACACATGTTGCGTCAGTGAATTAAATTAAAAAAAAAAAAAAAGCATTCAGTGAAGCGTTTGCTTTTTTGGAAACGGCGTTCGGTGAAATCTCCGGGACACCTCAACGGGGCAATTTGGTGGCAGGGCGCTCGCTTCTCTTTTGTTTATCAGCCTTGGCCAGTGCTCCGCCGCCATTTTGAAGCAGACTATTTCTCTCCTGCGTCGCATGCTGCCGGTCTCGACTCCTACGACACTCGGCGACAACTTTCTGAGTCAGTGCAATCAATGATGTATAAGCGTCCGTGCGCTCCTCTAATTAACTTATGGTGCAGCTTTTTAGTAATGCCATTAAAAACATATATATATATATATATATATATATATATATATATATATATATATATAAGAGATTGCGCGCGCACAGCTGTCGGAAGCTGCCGTGTGCTAACTATTAGTAAGTTTGTGCGTCCTGCATTAACGTGCTTCCGGAAAACGTTAAGGTTGGTTCTGACATTCGCGTTCTGAGTGCGACCCTTACGATTGGTTATGACCTGAAGCTACGCCCATTTTCCATGGCAAAAGGTGCATGCAGATCGTCTACAGCGAGCGGTAACTCCTCATAGGGGTGTTTGGAGTGCGTTTGTTTGGGTGCGTCTCTCGCCGTTTTGCTATGCGCTTTTTCATGTGTGTAGGGAAAATTCATATTCATTTGTTGTTTTTCGTGTTACGAGAGAGGAGACAATGAAAAAAATGCAACTCAGATTTCGCTTGACAAGCTTGTCAAGCCTGTCTCCCCCATAGCAGCAGGGAAAACAACACGAGTATACACGATAATCGTAACAATAATTGTGACGACAAAGTCAAAGGTAAATGAAAAAAAACAAAAAACTACAACAGGTGTTTCCTGAATGAAACCTGAAGGTCGTCCAGGCATAAAAACGAAAGGAGAACTGGACAGGACGCGGCGTAGCTCTCAACTGAATGGTTCATTCGGAGGAAATACTTCTAAAATATAAAATAGTGCACACTTGGCCGAACACAAAGAGATGGTCTAAAACCCCCCCCCCCCCCCCCTCAAATACCAGCGTCATTGGTCCTCCAGAGAGTAGAATTCTTAATCGGACAAAGAGGGTGCGCTTACACAAGAGTTAACCGCCACGACAACTTTTGTGTAAGCGCACCCTCTTTGTCCGATAAATAATTCTACTATTTGAAGAACCAATGACGCTGGTAAAAGGGGGGGGGGGGGGGGTTTAGACCATCTTTTTGTGTTGTGTTCGGCCAAGTGTGCACTATTTTATATTTTTAAAAGTATTTCCTCCGAATGAACGATTCAGTTGAGAGCTACGCCGCGTCCTGTCCAGTTCTCCTTTCGTTTTCGTCCGTGTTTTTTTGCATATTCCACCATGATGCAAAACCAACTAGCCCAACTATCTATCCTTGTTCTTTATTCTTTATTCATGAAAAACCCGCAGCGCCTATACAGGCGTTGCAGGGGGGCACAGTGCATTAAAAAAATATATCCACAGTCTCGCAGCACACCACTTCCGCTGGTAATGAATTCCATTCTGCGATGGTTTGTGCAAAAAAAAAAGTGTTTCATAATGTTTGTCCTGGCGCAATACGGCTGAACCTTTTAACAATGGTCTGTACGAGCAGAACGGTAAGATGGTGAATGCAGGATCCATTGTCCCACTGGGCCGCAGACGATAAAGAGTCGTAGTAGATCGTTCCGATGGCGCGGTAGTCCGCCGTGGCACAAGCATCGTGTCGTTACCAGGTGTGGTTATGGGAGCGCAAGAGCGACCTACTAAAACTCCCCAATGTCTCTCTTAGGCGACATCGCACGTATCCTGTTTACTTCAATGCGGAGAAACTGAATTTGTTTATAGGTGACGTGACACCAAGTCATGTGACGTCATTTCCCCCGCTAAATTTAGCGGGGAAACAGGATTGGAGGAGTAGGAGAAGGGGCATACCCTCCCCTCCTCCTCCTCAAGGGCTGCGCTTAATTTCGCATTACAGATATTTGTAAACATCTTTCATTTTTTTATATTATTCTTACGGCGTCGCAGGTTACGCGCTTCGCCTGGACACCGAGGGGTCCAATGCTCGGAGGTGGAGCCCCAAGAGGTTGGAAGCTTGGGCGCCTGCGTGTACGCAGGCGCCCAAGCCGCAGGATTGCTCGGGTACTCCGGCGCACCGTTGCCTCCTGCGCTGGTTGACGCGGTTTGAATGCCCAGCCCTTGACCGCGAACTCGTGAGTGGGATCTGCGATGCACGTGCCGCGTGTCCCCTTGTCTGATGTAGAGTGGCTCGATATCGAGCACCCGTTCGCCGCTCTCCGGCACGTTGGACGGCTCGTCCGTTTCATGGCGTAACCTATCGCCCTTGCCCCAATTACTACGTCCTGCGTTCGTGCGCGAACGAGTTTCCGCTTTCCCTTTCACGATATGGCGATTCGGCAGATGTAGTGTCGCCGCGCATCGTTGTGCCCTTTGCCGTTGGGCGAGCCGTCGAGTCACTCCGGGCGTGGAAGAAAAAATGGGGCTCGTTTTTCCTCCGGTACTACTCCGTTCCAAGTCGGAGCGAATACAGGTGCCAGAGACGCGCTTGAGAGGGTGAACCGGTAATTGCGGGCGCACAGGTAGAACGCCATGACGTTCCGATTTTGGCGCTGCTCGAATGGCTGCAGTCGTGCAGGAACGGAGATGTGGCGAGCATCCTTGGCGCTTCCCCCGCAACACGCCCATATCGGGAGCCTCGCCGCGTTTGTTCGACTCCCACGGGTCGCCCTTTCCGCGTTCCGTGCGGCGACGAGGTGCGCGACGCCGCCAGCAGGTGACCGTAGCGCGTGGGAGGCCAAGGACACGACGTCTCCCAAGCTCCCGCCCCGCTCGCGACATCTCTCGCGGCTGCGCAGCATTTCAGGCCTGACCCTTCGTTGGGACCGGGAGGGACACTTTGGCGTCTCGCCACCCTGGCCGGCGTTTCTTCTTCGGGCCGTGCGAGCCCAGCCGCAGGCGTGCGCTCTCCCCTTACCGCGAGGTGGTGTACTCGGGTGTGTACCCGCATCGTGCGTGCAGAACAACCAGCGCCCATACAGCGCCGCGAAGGCGCGACAGCGCGGGAGCAGGTGCCTCGTCGCGTGCCCCGCTTCGGGGCTCCTCCTCCCCGACACCTCCTCGATGAAAAAGCCCCACTGCTTTCCTATGTCACCGCATGGAGCGTTTTTGCTCGCGATTCGGGCGCGTCGGCGTCAAATTGACGTCATTTCCTGCGCGCGGCCGCGCGTTTTCGCGGGAGCGTTGGTTTCTAGCCGACCCAGAACAAGACGCGCGCGCCGAGGCGTCGAAGCGGCTCTCGCCCAATGAGAGTCGCTCGAACCATCACATGATTCAGCACAGAAAAACGCTTCTGGTTTTGGCGGTTCGGCTGCGCTTCTTTTTGTTTGCCGATTGCACGTGCGATGGTTGACAAACGGGCATTCAATGAAATGCTCATTGACGAGGTTGAGAAGCGCCCCATTCTTTGGGATCGATTTTCCAGTTGTGCCTGCTTTAGCACAAGCATACTTCCTAGCAGGAGGAGCTTTTTCTTCGCTCCATACTGGACTAGAGCAAATCTCAAATTCTGGCAAATAGAGCTTGCACTAAAGTAAACTTTACTTGCACTCCGCGCAGAAAAGCGCGCAACATGAACAACGCGAACAACACACCACTCGCGACGCGGCTGGCTCAGTACGCTGTTTCGTATTCAGCGCAATTCAAAGTGTTCAAAAACCTTTTAATTGGCCATACAAAAATTGAAAAAAAATGTTCTTTTTGACACGAAAACCCGTTTGATTTACTTATTTAATACTTGAACTCTTATTTTGTAGTATTTGCGTGAGCAATTACACCGCGCGTTGAGAAATCGGTTATCTGGCAACGTTGATAACGCGCGGCCGGCGGCGCTTGGCTTTGGTTGCATGCGGGTGGCCCCGCGTCAGCTTCCGCGCGAGCGTTCATAGCGCGTCGCGTTTTCGCGTGCAGAAAAACGCTCCATGCGGTCTACGCTTAAAGAGGGCCACTGACGTCAGCATTCAGCTAGGAGTTATGTTCTCACTGACTGGACGCGAGTTTCAGCTGAACGATGACGCCACTCTGTGGCCTACGGTGGCCCCTTTCCTTGCGCTGCTCGGTGCTTCACATAGCCTCAGCAACTTTCTGCACCATAAACACCCATTTCAACCGAGCTACCTCTCGATCCCCGATGTGTTTGGTGCCTCTTTTTTTTTTTTTTTTGTAGCTTTCCCACCATGTGCACCATCCTGCGCGTAAATCCGCGCCACTTGCCTCTGACACCCTAGAGTTCCTGTATAGGCTCCCTACGGGAGCCAGAGTTGCGCGTTTGATTCCACATGCCGCGTGCCGCCCTCGTCGCTATTCGCCGAGATCCGATCACTTGAGGAGCCGTATCAAGTGTCGTGCAGCAAAGTAGACGTTGCACGCGCCCCGGCGTACGTTCCCCGGCTTTTGAGCGCGCCGCGCGCCTCGAACGCGCGGCGCCGCTATTCGCCGAATTCAGTCACGTGAGGAGCGGAATCCACATGCCATGCGTGAACGCGCAACTCTGGCTCCCGTAGGGAGCCTATACAGGAACTCTATGACACCCCATCACATAGCGCTCTGTCTGAGCCGATTCTTTCTTTCCCAAAAGACAGTTAATATTCGCGAAGAAGCCCATTTCCGCGGCAGCATATGGTTGTGCGACGAGCGGAAGATAACCCCGACAAGCGACAGTAGCTCTTTGTGCTCACGCGAACACAGTTCGAGCCAGTGTTCAACCTCTGCTCCTTGCAACTTCCGAAATCGCGTCTTCACGTTCTATACGTTAGCGTATAACTTTCAAATTTTCAGTCTTTTGTAACGGCCAGTGAGTTTAATCGAAATATTCGGGGAAAACCCGAAAACGTTGGGGAATTTCAAATGGGTAATAGGCAACGTGAATAGGGAATTTAGGCGAATGGTGCGATATACCGCGAGTTCGCTGGAAATCGTACCAGAATTTGTGAAAGAAGGATGGCGTAAAAACGTTTCAACGGAACGATACATTGTCTATAGGGAGTATTCACTGGACGCCATATTTGTGGGTGCTGTTTAGAGCGCATGCTCAGAACGAGCTCACATCAATAGGCTGCTAAGACCAGCACTCTTGATGGTGCGGAATGCACGTTGCAAAAGAACTGTGGAAGCTCACCGTCAGCACACGCTCAGCATTCGCGCGCACAAAGTCGAATGCCTGCCAAGAACGTATCTATATACAGCCTTCTTCCGATGCAGCGGGGTGGGTCTGTGAGCCCGACAAACGCCCGCGGGCTTATTACCTTTGCGCTTATTCGGCACTCTTGTATCATTGGCTGTTCAGCTCGAAAGACGCCTCGTGTTTCTTTGACTGTCAGTGACTGCGCTGTCTACAGCGGAGGAAGGCCAGTGTTGCATTTTTAAGTTGCTTTCTCCGAGTATGCGTCGTGTGGCCTCTGCCGTTGGCCAACAACCGTTAGCCGTTGGAACGGACTAAAATTTTTACAACATGGTTCGTCACAGGAAGAAACAGCGTTGCCGTTGGGCAGTTAGTAAGAGTAGCGACAATCCGAGTCAAAACTGGCTACTCGATTGATCTTCGCGCCCAATTTGTACCCGTTACGTTCGTAGAAAAATATATCGCGAAATGCGAACCCTCCGCCAAAGTCGAAAGGCAAAGTGCTGCCGTTTCGGTCATTCTTGGAAAAAGCTCGCATGGGCGCGTCACAGGTTGGCGAGCATTTCCTCCCAGCCGCAGCTTGGGTCTGACGATTGCCTCGCGGAGGTCTAGCGTCATCTTGTTCCTGAGCTCTGATTTTGGTATGGAAACTGGGAGCAAAACACGTTCAGAATCGGCGTTCGAAACGGAAAGTGACACGATCTTCGTGGAACGTTCCGACAGACGAGAAAAGGATACGCGCAAAGGTTGTCCGATTTGGTCCCGCGAGATCGAGATCCAATTGACCTCTCGCGGAGCGATCGAAGATAGCGGTCGAAGGGGCTTCGTCTACTTAACGCGAGCGAAGAACGCGGTTTGTCTGCTACGAAGCGCCAGTCGCGGACGGAAAGAAACGATAGAAAACACCCGTACGTCGTCTGCTAACAGACCGGGAAAAAGGTGATCGGCTGCTATACGATCCGAGTAAGGGCGTTACGTGAGATCGAAAACAGACTGAACTTGCGCTCGTCTGCTATTCACGCTGGAAGCCATTGACAATTAACCCATGCTTCGTTCGCAAATCTCAAGTTCTGCTTCCGTTATACACAAGCCGACATCAACCGGTGGAAGAAGGAGTACTAAGCAGAAGCACATCGGAGGCCACGAGACGCTGTTTCGCCATTTGTATGTTGGCGGGACGTTGTCACCAAAATATTCCTCGATTGTGAACTCGCGAACGGGTCTGAAATGTCTTATTGGTTGATTGCGCGCAATCTGTTGCGCCACGTTCAGTCGGCATGAGCTGTCGCTGTCACCTTGACCAAAATCGGACCCCAGAAGCGTCTTTGTAAGCAGCCGCTCCGCGCCGGACTTGAGATTTCGGGGGGGGGGGGAGGGAGGGAGGAAGGGAGGAAGGGAGGGGGGGGGGGAGGGAGGAGGGAAGGGAGGGAGGGAAAGAAAGACAAGAAAGAGGTGTCAGTTTTTGTTTCTGGATTTTATGAAGTATACGTACAATCGCGGACAATATGAGCTTATGCAGACCTTGGTCCTTCTTTGGCGTACCTGCTACTTCCTGAGAGAGCTGTGATCTGCTAGGAATGGAATGCACAGTTCATGTTCTACACGCTTAAGAAAAAAAAGGTAGTATAATAACAAAAAGCTCTCCTTGTCACAACATTCACTAGATTCTTAGTAACTGCAGTTCGTAACGGTCAAGCTAGTAACGGTTACTAACTTTATCGATAGAATCTAGTACTTTTCACTACCTTTAGCTCGTAGCTGGCACTATAACTCTTATCTCTCAAGAATAACCGCTACTACCTCTAAATTAGCTAAAAAAAATCGCTGGGATGCATTTTTTGTTTACGCTGCGTCGTAATACACGCACATTGGAATTCGAACACATATGACGCACACACACAGGTAATGTGTGTTTGAGGGTGTAAGTGAATGAGTGTTTTGGGGCCTAGAGTAGCGCGGGCGCAATAGACCGATCTCACCCAGCATTCGAGCATGCGTGACGCCGCCATAACTTTAGTTTCAGAAGGGAAACGACAGTGCACCAGGGGGCTCTCGCCATCTCGTGCTCTACACGAGCAGAGCTCCAGCAAGGTTGTTCGCACGTGCAAAAAGACCAAAGTTCCCTCGATGCATTGCGGCAGCGGTGACGTAGTCAAACTGGCTGCTGAGATCGGTCTATTGTAGATGTGGTGTCAGGAGGCTCGGTTGACATCTTCATCCTCTGTCGAAGGATGTCTCCACATTTCGGTGGGGAGGAGAACCGTTTCTCCTGCGATTGATAGCTGGCAACCATGATTTTAAGCAACGAGGCGTCTGGAGTGTTGTTGCTGGGGAGCGAAGTCTATTTGGTGGCTCTGTGCTGAAGCGAGTTTTCGTCCGCACGCGCTCGTGCCGATCACACGCCAGTTCATCTCACGGTCTCGACAGCGTTGTTCACGGTGTCTCTTGGCTCCGTTGAGTGCGCTTCCCACATGGCACGGCCGCATAGCGGGGAAGCGACGCCTGCAGAGCGAACATTCTGCGGGGAGGGAACAAGGGGAGTGTGGCGCGCCTGGTGTTTTGCTTTTCTTCTTGGTGCAGCGGGATAGAACTATATTCTTTCGGGACAGGTGAGTGTGCGAGGCGTTTAAAGTAGCCATGTTTTACTATTGTTTCTTGCGAGCACTTGGAATGCAAGATATGGACCATTATACGCGTGCATTGGAGACAGTGCGTCCTTCTCTCGGGGCGTATCTGGGAACCATGAGGGGTTCTAGGTTTGTACGCAGCGAGGGCATTTCTCAGCGCGGTTTACTCGTTGCGGGGCTCTGCTGCAGTCTAGAGACTTTTTACACCTACCCAAGTCTGCTTAAGAGTGCAGTTCATAAATAAGCCAATTGTTCAACGCTTATGTCAGCCGGGCCAGAGGTGCGGCGGAGGGCTGTGGACGGATGCGCGGCTTCCGATTCTTCGCGGAAGAGCCAATTCGCACATGCTCAGAACTGGTCCCGCAGCGACGAATATGGCAGCGCGCAGAGGGCGATTATTGGAATGGTCTCAACGGAACACCGATCTCCCTCGTCGCGTGGACAAAATCAGTGCCCCGGAAAGCGAAGGTGGTCCAGAGCGAAATGGTCGCAACGCACGCTCGTCTCGTCGCTCGCACGGGGACGGGAACGCGCGCGCTTGTCGGCGATTCTGCGGTGTGTAACCGCCTCACGGTCGTGGCCGCTCACTCTCGCGCGTTATCGGCTGATCGGCGTTTATAGAGAGAGAGCTTTCCGCGAGCGAGGCCGCCAAAGACTTCCGTCGCGCACAAAGTCGAATGCCTGCCAAGAACGTATCTATATACAGCCTTCTTCCGATGCAGCGGGGTGGGTCTGTGAGCCCGACAAACGCCCGCGGGCTTATTACCTTCGCGCTTATTCGGCACTCTTGTACCATTGGCTGTTCAGCTCGAAAGACGCCTCGTGTTTCTTTGACTGTCAGTGACTGCGCTGTCTACAGCGGAGGAAGGCCAGTGTTGCATTTTTAAGTTGCTTTCTCCGAGTATGCGTCGTGTGGCCTCTGCCGTTGGCCAACAACCGTTAGCCGTTGGAACGGACTAAAATTTTTACAACATGGTTCGTCACAGGAGGAAACAGCGTTGCCGTTGGGCAGTTAATAAGAGTAGCGACAATCCGAGTCAAAACTGGCTACTCGATTGATCTTCGCGCCCAATTTGTACCCGTTACGTTCGTAGAAAAATATATCGCGAAATGCGAACCCTCCGCCAAAGTCGAAAGGCAAGTGCTGCCGTTTCGGGTCATTCTTGGAAAAAGCTCGCATGGGCGCGTCACAGGTTGGCGAGCATTTTCCTCCCAGCCGCAGCTTGGGTCTGACGATTGCCTCGCGGAGGTCTAGCGTCATCTTGTTCCTGAGCTCTGATTTTGGTATGGAAACTTGGGAGCAAAACACGTTCAGAATCGGCGTTCGAAACGGAAAGTGACACGATCTTCGGGGAACGTTCCGACAGACGGAGAAAAGGATACGCGCAAAGGGTGTCCGATTTTGGTCACCGCGAGATCGAGATCCAATTGACCTCTCGCGGAGCGATCGAAGATAGCGTTCGGAGGGGCTTCGTCTACTTAACGCGAGCGAAGAACGCGGTTTGTCTGCTACGAAGCGCCAGTCGCGGACGGAAAGAAAACGATAGAAAACAGCCGTACGTCGTCTGCTAACAGACCGGAAAAAAAAAGGTGATCGTCTGCTATACGATCCGAGTAAGGGCGGTGACGTGAGATCGAAAACAGACTGAACTTGCGCTCGTCTGCTATTTCACGCTGGAAGCCATTGACAATTAACCCATGCTTCGTTCGCAAATCTCAAGTTCTGCTTCCGTTATACACAAGCCGACATCAACCGGTGGAAGAAGGAGTACTAAGCAGAAGCACATCGGAGGCCACGAGACGCTCTTTCGCCATTTGTATGTTGGCGGGACGTTGTCACCAAAAATATTCCTCGATTGTGAACTCGCGAACGGGTCTGAAATGTCTTAAGGCTGGTTCACACACTTGCAACGATGACGTTCGCATGCACCGAAACGACCTTAACGACAAAAACACCGCAACAACCGTGGCTCATGGATTGCTTCGCGAAGCAACCCCTTGCATCACTTGCCATGCTGTGTTCGGCGAAACGCTTGTCCCGGTGACTTTGTCGTTACGGTCGTTTCGGTTGCATGCGAACGCAACCACGCAGATGTGTGAACCAGCCTTTATTGGTTGATTGCGCGCATCTGTTGCGCCACGTTCAGTCGGCATGAGCTGTCGCTGTCACCTTGACCAAAATCGGACCCCAGAAGCGTCTTTGTAAGCAGCCGCTCCGCGCCGGACTTGAGATTTCGGGGGGGGGGGGGGGGAGGAGGAGAGGAGGAGGAGGAGGAGAGGAGGAGGAGGGGGAGGGGAGGGGAGGGAGGGAGGGAGGGAGGGAGAAAGAAAGAGGTGTCAGTTTTTGTTTCTGGATTTTATGAAAGTATACGTACAATCGCGGACAATATGAGCTTATGCAGACCTTGGTCCTTCTTTGGCGTACCTGCTACTTCCTGAGAGAGCTGTGATCTGCTAGGAATGGAATGCACAGTTCATGTTCTACACGCTTAAGAAAAAAAAAGGTAGTATAATAACAAAAAGCTCTCCTTGTCACAACATTCACTAGATTCTTAGTACGCAGTTCGTAACGGTCAAGCTAGTAACGGTTACTAACTTTATCGATAGAATCTAGTACTTTTCACTACCTTTAGCTCGTAGCTGGCACTATAACTCTTATCTCTCAAGAATAACCGCTACTACCTCTAAATTAGCTAAAAAAAAATCGCTGGGGATGCATTTTTTGTTTACGCTGCGTCGTAATACACGCACATTGGAATTCGAACACATATGACGCACACACACAGATACGACGACACGCTGACCCTATGCGTGTTTTACCCTGCTCATTTGGAGCAAGCCGGTTGGTCAGTAACCACCCCGTCCGTGAACGTTGTTACAAGTACGGTGCCGCTTTTGCGCCAATGTTGTTCTCCTTGAAGAACGCCTCGCTTCCCCGCATCAGTTTTCGCAACTAGTGGTAGTTAATTGCTAGCTCAAACTTTCCAGCTAGTGACGGCTGCACTTACTACCTGTCGCGCGTTTAAGGTAGTAAATAGCTAGTAAAAAGACATTTACAGTCGGAAAAGGTAGAAGCTGCTAATTCTTGACTAGATTTTTTTTTAAAAGAGTATTTATACTTAGATATATATGACAAATTGGGCGATATTAGAGCTTGTGGGGACCGCAGATGAGCGGCCGTTGTGGTGGCTTCCTGCTGAGCGCGTATGTCCCGGCAAGAGAAGCGGAATGAATCATCGCCAGCGCGGTGCGGTGTCGTCGCGTGCGAATCAGTATGGTTCAGAGAGTCGCGGCCGGGACAGCCCGGTCACATAAAAGTCTCGAGATAAGCGGCAATTCTGTCTCCTCGCGTCTGTAAGTACCTCTATCGCCGTTTTCGCGCAGGCACGCACAATGGTCGCAGTTTGCGCCAAGGCCTGGTCCACCGGTTCGCGTTCTCCGCTCACCTCTCAAATGTTGTCATAGCTCGGGTGTGTTGCTCAGTCGAGTACAGGCACCAGCATTGACAGTGGAAAAACATAGAAGGTCAGATTCTACGGCAGATGTTCGCTGTTAAACTATGGGTGGGAAAAAGGTGCCAGTGTCGCGCGAACAGTGTCGCGCAGTGCACGATGCTGAACGGGGCGCGTGCGAAGAACCGGCTCTCGTCTGCTATTTCACGCTGGAAGCCATTGACAATTAACCCATGCTTCGTTCGCAAATCTCAAGTTCTGCTTCCGTTATACACAAGCCGACATCAACCGGTGGAAGAAGGAGTACTAAGCAGAAGCACATCGGAGGCCACGAGACGCTCTTTCGCCATTTGTATGTTGGCGGGACGTTGTCACCAAAAATATTCCTCGATTGTGAACTCGCGAACGGGTCTGAAATGTCTTATTGGTTGACTGCGCGCAATCTGTTGTTCACGGAACTACAAATTCGTATAGCGCCCTAAATATAGCTCTAAAAATTTTTTTCTTCGTTGTAAAATCGTTTTATAATATCCTTCTTCCATCTAAGCTGTTTAAAAAAAATGTTTTTTTTCTTTGCATGTGTCCTTTAAGAAAAAAAAGGTAGTATAATAACAAAAAGCTCTCCTTGTCACAACATTCACTAGATTCTTAGTAACTGCAGTTCGTAACGGTCAAGCTAGTAACGGTTACTAACTTTATCGATAGAATCTAGTACTTTTCACTACCTTTAGCTCGTAACTGGCACTATAACTCTTATCTCTCAAGAATAACCGCTACTACCTCTAAATTAGCTAAAAAAAATCGCTGGGATGCATTTTTTGTTTACGCTGCGTCGTAATACACGCACATTGGAATTCGAACACATATGACGCACACACACAGATACGACGACACGCTGACCCTATGCATGTTTTACCCTGCTCATTTGGAGCAAGCCGGTTGGTCAGTAACCACCCCGTCCGTGAACGTTGTTACAAGTACGGTGCCGCTTTCGCGCCAATGTTGTTCTCCTTGAAGAACGCCTCGCTTCCCCACATTTGTTTTCGCAACTAGTGGTGGTTAATTGCTAGCTCAAACTTTCCACTACCTGTCGCGCGTTTAAGGTAGTAAATAGCTAGTAAAAAGGCATTTACAGTCAGAAAAGGTGGAAGCTGCTAATTCCTGACTAGGTTTTTTTTTAAAAGAGTATTTATACTTAGATATATATGACAAATTGGGCGATATTAGAGCTTGTGGGGACCGCAGATGAGCGGCCGTTGTGGTGGCTTTCCTGCTGAGCGCGTATGTCCCGGCAAGAATGGAATGAATCATCGCCAGCGCGGTGCGGTGTCGTCGCGTGCGAATCACGTATTGGTTCAGAGAGTCGCGGCCGGGACAGCCCGGTCACATAAAAGTCTCGAGATAAGCGGAAATTCTGTCTCCTCGCGTCTGTAAAGTATACCTCTATCGCCGTTTTCGCGCAGGCACGCACAATGGTCGCAGTTTGCGCCAAGGCCTGGTCCACCGGTTCGCGTTCTTCCGCTCACCTCTCAAATGTTGTCATAGCTCGGGTGTGTTGCTCAGTCGAGTACAGGCACCAGCATTGACAGTGTAAAACATAGAAGGTCAGATTCTACGGCAGATGTTCGCTGTTAAACTATGGGTGGGAAAAAGGTGCCAGTGTCGCGCGAACAGTGTCGCGCAGTGCACGATGCTGAACGGGGCGCGTGCGAAGAACCGGCTCTCGTCTTTTCTCTTTTCGGCTTTTTAAAGCGGCTCGATGAGAGCTCGGATAATGCGTCGCTCCTTTATGGGGCAGCGACCTAGGCCGCGTCTCCATTCATGCGCGAGGAAATAAAGCAGATTACGAAATGGACGGGAGCCTATAATCGCAGATATACGTCGATATATTGTGCCGACGGAACTCGGCCGGGGTAACCTGCACGTCGGTCTTTAAAAAAAGGGCTGCGGCCCCATTTTCCACACCGGACGCACCAGATTTGGGGCACACGGGGGACCTGCGCGTGCCTCCCAAAAACAGTTCCAGCGTGTTTCTCGTTGTTTTTTCTTTCGGCGCAAAAATAAAGCGCGCATAGCCCAACGCTCCATCTCCTCCCAAATGTAGCCATCCTCCCGGATAGCGAAGTTTTAGTTCAAGAGATGCTTTGGAACTTTCAATGGGAAAATGGAGCCCCGGAAGCTGACGCCATTCATTTCCCACGTATTCGTGGGATTGGTCTGACGCCGTGTTCTCGTAGAAAATTTCCGAAAATAGCTTATTTTATAATTTTATAACGAGATTACGGCACGCTCGGAAACTTTGCCGTCTGGCCGCGACTGAGCCTTGGGCGATGGGTGGTCCACTTTTGCGCCGAATGTCGATCCAGCTGCCGAGTGTACCAAGACGCAGCCCATTAACTCGGCATTTTGTTTGGGCTCCGAGCGGGGTCCCCGGAATGTATGCCATCCCAGCCGATCCAACGTGGCACCTGACTGCGCGGTCACTCGCACGGCGTCGTCCGGTGAACGGCGATTGTTGTACGCGTCCTCCCGGAAGGCCTCGTTAGCGAGACGAACGGACGCCTCCAATGGGGCGGAAGCGTGGACAACGCTTTTCCTCCTGCGGACTGTGTCGCCCATCTGCCGCGCTCGTCTGCATATATGGCTCCCCGCCTAGTGTATCCATAGGGTTATTATAACGTACGCTAGAGGTTCAGGTGGCACTAGTGTGCTGCGGCAAATTGAAACAGACAGCAACCAGTGGAAAATTGACTTCCGCTAATGCGTTTCTATGGGAAAAAACGACTGCGTTTTCTCCCTATGCTCGATTAAAAGAACAAATATCACGAATAATTCGTACGTATACTATGTAGCTTGGAACATTTCTCATTCACGCGGACGAAATAATTGGTCAGTTGCGGCGTTTTTATTTTAAATTCGTGGCACGAAAAACGGTGTTGAAAACGCTTCGTACGTGTATTGATGTGCACTGTCGGACACTGTTAGCGCGAACACGGCGTCCGCGCTTTCCAGCATGGGGGATATGCGTGCCAAACGAACGAAGGACATCTGGAAAACTAAGAGGGACGGCAAGAAGTACGCAGTACCACTGGATAAGTAACACCTTGTGCATGCGGACGATCAAAATAAATTGAAAGCCACGTAATATAGTCCAACTTGCAATAAATAAGTACCGCCTTTTATTTTTTCTGCTCGTGAATCTGTGCGAAGATGCTTGTTCTGCGTTCAAAACATCACCCGCACTCTCGAAATCCTTGAAAATAAGGAGAAGCCAGGGAACAGGTGCCCGATGAAAGCTGCCCGACATAAGAAATAATAATAAAAAAAAAAAAAAACACCTTTCATAGCCCACCTGCTTTATTCTTTACGTTTTGAATGTTTTTTTAACCGCTCGTAAAGATTCACGACGGAGTCATTTTCATATAGTGACAGGACGGGCATATTAGCAATATATAAGCACCACCGGAATGCTGGCGAACCTTGAACCCGCTCTATATTCCTTTCGATTATTTTGTGTAGAATTGTCTCGTTTTTACATACCTGCCATGGAACAGAGATTTTGCCCTGAAATATAGCGAAGCTTAACATCGTTCAGTGGTAAAGAAAAATCATGTAACTAAAGCAATTACACTTTTACGATGTTTATAAAGGTGCATACTATTCGGTAGGACCCAGATAACAAAGGTTATCTACGTTATTTTTTGTCGAAGAGACAAAATGCACGCCATTGAGTCGAACCTCTATACCCGTTTTCAACTCAAGAACCGTAGTAAGAAAAGTCCGGCACCTCGCGGAGCATTTCCAATTTCCCCCTTTCTATGTTAGATTTTAGTCTGAAACGCCAGAGGCATCGCTTTTTCCTCCGACAACCAAATCTCGTAAGAACTACTTCGCGCCGCGTATGAACAATGTGCAAAACTTGCTTTTTTTTTTTTTTTTTTTTCTTGAGGTGGAAACTGGTATAAGTAGTGTACATTGTAGACCTTTCCATTTTAGTAGTTACCTAACCGGTGGACAGAGGGCGCTGACACACGCGGCGCCATAAGGTGGCTTCAATTTGGTTGGTTTCGGTTTCAACGGGCTCGCAGGTGTGTTTGTGTGTTATTTTGTTTTAGCTTAGTTTTGTGATATAAATGTATTCCTTGGGGTACAGAACCAATGATGCAGTGGTAATGGGCCACCTTAAAGGACACATGCAAAGAAAAAAAAACATTTTTTTTTTTAACAGCTTAGATGGAAAAAGGATATTATAAAACAATTTTACAACGAAGAAAAAACATTTTTAGAGCTATATTTACGGCGCTATACGAATTTGAAGTTGGCGCCCGCCGGAGCTGCCGCTGGTCACGTGGTAGGCCCGCGCGCCACCGCCCTGCTTCGCCGCCGCCGTAAAGCCACGCCGCCGCCGCACGCTGAGCGTTGTGCGAACGCCGCTTCAACGCGTTTCTACACGCCGCCGTCGCCGCCGCCGCACAAGTTCGTCTGGTTCGGGGCGCCGCCGCCGTCATCTGACCGGCGCACAGGTCTATCACGTCTGCTTGCGCTTTTTCAGAAGTTTCCTTTGGGCTCTAAAAGTTACTTACTAATCTTAGTTTTTTGTTATACTTCAAACAAAGATGAATAAGTTACTTTTAGAGGCCATAGGAAGCTTCCGAAAGAGCGCGAGCACCACGTGACAAATATGGGCCCGTCACGTGATAAATAAGGGCCACTTTTCCGCGGCGCCCGCGGGCGCCAACTACAAAATCGTATAGCGGCGTAAATATAGCTCTAAAAATTTTTTTCTTCGTTGTAAAATCGTTTTATGATATCCTTTTTCCATCTAAGCTGTTTAAAAAAAATGTTTTTTTTTTCTTTGCATGTGTCCTTTAAGAACTACGACGTAGTTAGAGCCTAAGTTGTGGGCGTTTTTACGAACACCTTCATCTGCTCGTGTTCGGCCAGGTTCGGCGGCGAAACGACTGAAATGATGCCGGGGGAGGAGTAGGGATGTCTACGGCCGTACTGGACGTACCCGCTGAAACTAGTTTCCGTAAGAATAAACTAATGAACGGACTAGTGCTTGGGGGCACAGTAAAAATGCAAATCGACGATCTGACGAACAATGTGCTGAATGGCAGAGACATTTGAGCTCGCAAGTTTAGTGCTCACTGTTTGGTTTTCGAGGGCACCAACGTTTTGCGAAAACTGCCGACCGGGAAACCCCCATGTAATAACGCATGGAATGCAATAAAAAAAAAAAAAAAGAAGCGATAGTGTTTCCATCGGATTCTTTAGAGAGATTAAGTACTCCAGAGATGTTTCGATGGTCCATTTCAGGGCGAGTGGGAAATTTTTTCAGCAATCAGCACAACTAAAGTATTCATTAGCGGCATTTCACAATGTTTACTTAGGAAGCTGTTTATTATAGGGACATTTCCTTAGAGCATATTGAGAATGAAATAAGGGACAAGCCCGTCAATTGAAGTCTGGGGTCTGTCTTACCTATAATTTGCGAAATAAAATTAAATGGCGCAAGAGAATATCCTCCAGCAAGCTTGGCTCAAGTCAAATGCTAGGCCCTACTTCATAGATTTGGGTAGACAGATATATTTATTTGTTTGAACCGAAACGCTTCTGACTTTGAGCGGCGTCGAGAGTAAATCCGGCATCGCTGCACTCGACTGATTTCCGTGCAGACGCGGCTTCTTTTTGGCGTCACATATTCGCAACTTTCAGCGATGGTGGTACCGCGGTGCGAGAATAGCGCTCCCTAGCTCCTGGATGATCGGCTTCACAATAAAGGTGCTTGCCTATATGTTTCTGGGGTGAAAAAGTAAAGTTAGGCTGTAATACTGCTCGTATAAAGCAAAACTAGAATTACTTACCCTTCAAAGACCGAGCCTTGTACTGCTGTTCTACGAAGATCATCCAGATGACAGCCATTTTGATAGGCGCCAGCGCGCCCCCTATAGGTCGTGAAAGTTGCAAATTGCGTGCCTCAGGCGTTTTTGTCAGGCACTCACATGTTGTTTTTAACACGTTTTTCACCCGGGGAGCCCCACCCTTCGTGAATAAATAAATTAATTGAATTGTATATCTAAAGAAAATTAAATGACTGCAGACATGGGACCGAGCACAATGTATAGTTTCTTTAAAGGGGCGGTGCAACGATATTCGTTTTGAGCGTTTTTCACTTTGTATGAGCTTACTGGCACTATAGTGGGACCCAAGTACACTCGCACGCAACGCCACTGACCAAGGAACCTCTTTGTTGCGGTGTAATTTCAAGGAGAAAGCGAGCGTTTTCTTTCAATCTCTCCTTCGTAAATCTTGATGACGTACCCTGGTGGTAGCAGCATCCTCCAGGGACGATATTTGAATGCGGCTCATAGATTGGACCCGAGCATTGCGTGAGCACTCGATTTGGGCTCGTGATAATTGATAGCTCGAGAAGCATTCGGGTAGTGGCCCGTGTCCAATCGCTGCAACGACGACAATAGCCGAGCCATAACAATGTCTGGAACTTAGCGCGTGTCCTGTGCTTTGCCAACCCCAGCGCGTGGCTATGATCAACATTGGCGGCATATAATCGGCTCCAGATCACGTGGCCGCTTGTTCTGGCTGCGAGTTGAGGGGATGAACGCTGCTCGTTTTTCTTTAACTTTTTACTGTGACTTCTATTGCGTGGGGTGAAAAACGAACGCGTGTTTCATAGGTCATTAACGTCAGGGATCCGTTCTAAGCGGTATTTGCGCTAAGTACAAAAATTGTTGCATCGCCCCTTTAAATTCATGAATGAACAGATCACACGAATGTTTATACAGCTAAAATGATTCCCCCGTTTAGTCAAAAGCAAATGTTCTGGATATGTTATGACGCCAGAGCACGACGCTTTAGAGAAACCCGCATAGTGACTCCTTGCGTTGACTATATTTGCCTTCATCTTAACGATCAAATGCGCGATCTTAAATGCACCTCGCGCTTCTCACTGCGCCACTAACACTTGGCCACTATCACTTACGCAAATTTGCGCTGTCATAAATAATTGGCTTCTCAACCCTCGTATGTCAGTCATCTACATACTCAATGTGCGCCAGTGCTAACGCTGATTCCTTTCCTCACACGCACCCGCGGTACGCCGACGGTGCAAATAGGCGTATCCTGTTATAAAACAAAGTGCACAAGTTGTGCAGCTAGTGATGGCACGCACTTAGGTGGCAACAATAATTGTCAGACGACACTTCACAAAGTGAGAGAAAAAAATCTCGGTAAAACGCGACGTAAAAAACGAATACAACGCCTTTGCCAAGGCGCGGATAGGGAAGAGAGGCGCGATGAGTTGAAGCCACCTTATGGCGGCCGCGCCTTGCGATGATAGTAAGTCAGCGCGTCTTCCATTAATCCGTACTTGAAAGTGCAGTCTATCGTCCGAAGAGTTTAAAAACCTGGCTTCCGGGGTTCTATATTATATCGGCTATTGGAAGCGTGTGCTCCTAACTTTTCTCCGCGTCCGTCAAGAAGCGCGTTCTTTTTCCGCGGGGTGCCGTATAACGCCGTTGCGGTGCAGTGCGTCCGACTCGTGGGCTGGGCGCAGTCGGTCGTAATGTTTTTGTCGTCACAGCCGAGCGCGCCCGCTTAGCCGGAGTTGGCATTGGGCAATGCCGGCCTTGGGAAGCGTCGCCATACGTCACTTTCTTCTCGGCGTCGTCCGAGTGCCGAGTGTTTTGCTTCTCTTTTGGGTCGTTGTCTTTCGAGTTATGGAGCGTAACCGCCAAGCTTCTAGATGGTACGCGTGTGGCTCCTGCAGTCACGCGCACTAATAAGGTATGGAGTATTGACACTGCATTTCCCGACTGTCACGTGGATGCCTCCATTGTGTCGCCTAGTGCGGAACGGGCTGCATCGACGATAGTTGCGATTTAGAAATACGACTTCTTGAGCTCTACGCAAGTTCCGGATATATAGTTTTGCTCTGTTGTGAACCGCCTTAGGCGTCACCGGAGGACGGAAAAGCGTCTCGTGCGATATCAAGTAAACCTCATTTTAAGCAACCAGCTGACTAGAGCGTCGCTGCTCCGAAGACTATCTACCGACCGACTGCATGCGTCACGACCGCTTATGGCTGCTTACTACGAGGTGCAGTTGCTATGGCGACCGAGGTCCTCGCAACGCCTGTGTCCGCGTGCTCGAGCACTCCCTCCGGTTCTGAAAGACCGTGCGTAGAGCTGAATATTGAGAGGGAGAAGAACTCACCGGTGGAATGCTCAGGGACCTTTAGCAAACCGTTACCGTGTTCCGCGTACCGCACTGCCGGAGCCTTTGAAGCACGCTTTTAAGCGCGCGCCCGGCATAGGCTCGGTTTGCTGATAGTCCCCACTCTTCAATTTCCCGGAGAACAGCTCATCCGTCCTTTGACAGACCCGGAGAAAAGCTCCCCTTTGAACTTTTATGCGAGGTGATCGTTATCATTTCAGAGCAGGGCCTGCTTGGTAGAAGACTCGGGGCCCTAAACTCGTGAGACACAAATTTGGACCAGAAAGTTCGCGGAGCGCGCCGATTGGACGTCGGCGAAAAAAAGCGCCAAGTCATCGTAGTTATAGGCCAATCGGTGCGCTCCGTCAACTTCGACCCCAACTTTGTGTTTGACGGGTTTAGAGGCCCTGGGGACTGAAAGTGATCACTGCCAAAGCCAGCGTACGATCCGTGTGGCACTTGAGTCGCATCTCAGGGCGCGCTTCAACCTTGGGAATACTGTCTTCCAGAAAGTCACTAGCCGATGCTGGTTCCACCAAGGCCACCCAGTGAAGGCAAGGCGTCAGGAACCTCCCGCGTGTCCCGCTTTTGTGACGACCGTTTTCGCCTGATTGCCTCCATATTGAATTCTGACGTTGTCGGAACGGGAAAAAATAACAACCTTCTTTATTTGCTTATCGGAAGGCATACGAATCCAAAGCGTTCCTTCTTAAATAAATGGCGCTACTACATTGAAGTCAATTCACTGTATAGCAATCTGAAAACTGCTATATTTTCCCCGGCTCTCCTTTCATTATCCTTTTATAGAAATTGTCTTTCTTTTTTTTTTTCCCGCAACCCATGAATTTCTTTTTTTTTGCTCAAGAACCGCGTGCACATATGGCACCAGGCGGTTAAAGTTTTCAGCCCCTAGCTTAAAATAAATTAAATAAATAGTGTAGAGTGGTAGTTATAAATTAATAAAGGGCACCGAAAAAAAATGTCAGCTCTGTACATTCGTTGTGAAGGAAATTACGACAGTTCTTATCAGGGACGCACCAACATTGCTTATTCAGTATGTCGTTAGAAAAATTACACAATATTCACTTTTCTTTTTCCAGCAGAAGGCCCGAACAGCGCGTCTCTAAAAATGACTGTAAAAAGTAAATAATTTTTAAAAGAATTATTTTGCGAAACTTAAACTGCTCAACATCATGCAAAAAACAGTTTGCAAACACGAGTCACCGTAGTATCCCTGGTTCGAATGCCGCCTGCCAAGTTTCCTCCTTAAACTCATTGCCATGCGGCGTTCGAAGCAGCTAGGGATCTTGTGGTGACTTGATCGCATTCGAATCTGCATGTAAACTGTCGTTTCTATGATAAGCAGTGCAACCCCGGCTTTACGCTTTCTGTCGCTAAAGACGTCAATAAAGTGTAAAAGAAAAAGCCACAGGCGCATCCTTTATTCAATTTCACAAAGAGAAATCGAAGAATACGCTTTTTTTTTTTTTGTCCTATTCCGAAGCAATACATCGACTAAAAATGAAATTTATAACTAAAAAATAGAATCGAGAAAATTGCATTGAAAGTGTCCAGATCGATATATTTTCTATCGAACCGAGGAACTGAAAATAATTGCTAGGAAATTTGCTACGCAGAATGGAGGAAGGAAACTTGGTGGAAAGATTCGTCAGACGTTGGGGGACCTAAGTGGAACGCGCTTTATTGCTAAGAATTATTTTTCTCAGTTGTGTGAACACGCTTGGAATGGGTGAAGCCTCGGTTTGCAGAGTCGCCGGCGAGCTTAAAGGGACACTGACACCCCCCAAAAAATTTTTTTCATTTTTTTCCAGGCGCTTTATTATGGTGTCGGAGGACTACCCAATTAATATTTTGCAACAGAGTAGCGTATTTTTTTAATAAAGCCAAAAAACGCAACTGCGCGAAACCGAAACCGAAACGGAGAAGTGGAGAGGATAGCGGGAGTGGCGGAAGTCACGTGGCTACACCCGACCGCGCTTCTTTTTTTTTTTTTTCCTCCTTTTTTTTTTTTTTTCTCCTGCCGCGCAGCAGACGACGACGAATCCTAATTGTTTTGTTCTATCCAAGATTTCTCTTTCGAAGGAAGAAAGATTCGCCGGTACCGCGAACGAAGTAGAGGTCCCACGCCCGTCGTCCCCTGCCATCGCCGTCCAGCACGCTAGTCCCAGTCCCACGATACGCGATACGACGCTGACGACGCCATGTTGAGAACTATCTACGCAGTGAACGCACAGAGGCTTCCGGTTGTGTGTGCACCTTTTTTTTTAATCAACGTTATTGCAGCTTTTTAGAAGCCAGAAAAAATGGGTTTCATATTTATTTCTATTTTTAATATTGACTGTGTGCCTTCAATGACCCACGACTTCGATTAAATTTGGTAATCGCATCGATACCTTAGGAAAAGAGAGTGAGCGAGACTCGAACCGGCTAGTTCTTGATCGGCGGTTTTCGGGCGGAAAGAAACCGAATTTCGAGCCGCAAATTTTGTTCTGGGTAGTTGGGCCCTCATATGTCATGTACGACTAAAAATCTCGGCGAGCATAAATGCCCTGTCAGTGTCCCTTTAACCGAGGAAAAAATTGACCGCATCTCCACGTGGTGAATGATGTTGATTGGGGCGAAACTCTGGTGGTGATTGTCTGCGTAGACGCTGAGCCGCAGCATGCCGAGCCTTTCGTTCGTTTTCATCCATGTCAGAAAGAGAATGTGTGGTATGGAACCTGGTTCTATACGCATTTGAGCATTTGACCCCAGCGCCCTCTCGTCTATAAACGTTGAGCCAATGCATGCAAAGTTTAACGCGATTATATACGCATTTGACCGCAGCGCCCTCTCCTGTATAGACGTTGAGCGGCTACATGCAACGTTTCATCTATGACATCCGCAGCTCTTGAGTTACTACCACATCTCAGAGCCCCCTACTCGTCCCGCAGTCGTGGCCCAGTGGTTAAAGGGATACTGAACCATAGAATTTAGTGTCCATAATAAGTGGCGCACGTTCTTTTCACGAGCCTGCAGCCGCCGGTGTGCGCGAGCACTCGCAACGAAAATGACGTCAAAGACCTCCATTCGCGCTTGAGGACAGTGAAATGCATGGGCTTCGGGCCAAAGGAGAATAAAGACAGGCTTTTCATCTCTACAAGAGCTAGCTACATGCTTGTTAGACCAATTAATCGCTTACCTTTTACACCAGACACCACTGTATAGATGAAAAACTTGTCTTTATTCTCCTTTCGCCCGAAGCCCATGCATTTCACTGCCATCTTAACCGCGAATGGAGATCTTTGACGTCATTTTTGTTGCGTGTGCTCGCGCACACCGGCGGCTGCTGGCTCGTGGAAAGAACGTGCGCCACTTATTATGGACACTAAATTCCTTGGTTCAGTATCCCTTTAAGGCGATGGACTAGAAATCCATTGGGGTCTCCCCGCACAGGTTCGAATCCTGTCGACTGCGCAAACATTTTTTTTTTTTTCATTTTTTTCATCTTTTTTTTTTTTTTTTTTGCCCTACACGAGCACGTGAGCTCACGAGCAGGAGCACGAGCACCGGACGCCGGACGCTGTACGGACATATGGACATGGCTATCTTCGTTTCACCTTATGTGCGAGCGAAGGCAAAGCTGGAAGCGCGAGCACGAAAGCTCCGTGCGTTCAGGCTTTGCTCGACCGCGCGAGCTGGGGAGAAACGCAAAAAGCGCTGGTCTCGTGCTTCTAACTTTGGCTTCGCTCGCAGATAAGGTGAAACGAAGTATTAGCGGCGAGAAGTTTTGGTGGCGCCCTCCTGTGGTTCCCCCTTGTGACGTCATTACCTTGCAAACAACAAGTTCGATGGTGTTTGTTATTAGCATGGTGGAAGCTTGAAATCATTGCGCTCTCAAAGGAACACTGCCAACACCGTCAAAATTAAAGTTCTTTCATTCCTCTTATTTCCGTCGATGATAAATCCCCTTTCCGACGTCATAGTCAGCGTTCGGCCAATCGTGGAAGGCCGACTACAGCGACGCTTTCGGTCGCGCACGAGGCTAATAGCCCCTAAGGAGCTTCGCCCCTAAAAAAAACAATTTCTGTGGTTGGTGTTAAAGGGGATATGACGCGGGAGGGATTGCAACTCCAGACGTCCGTCGAGCTCGCTGCTTTCGGTCTGCCTCAACGTGGCACCTTTTTTTTTTTTTTTGTTTAAGCCAGTCTTTTTCTAAATAAATACAGTTATACACCAACTCCGGTTTTTCCACTATTAGCGGCGAGATATTTTGGTGGCGCCCTCATATGTTTACCTCTCGTGACGTCATTACCTTGAGAACAACAAGTTCGATGGTGTTTGTAATGGGTACGATGGAAGCTTGAAATCATAGCGCTCTGAAACCAACACTGCCAACACCGTCAAAATTGAATTTCTTACATTTCTCTTATTTCTGTCGATGAGAAATCCTTTGCTGACGTCATGGTCAGCATTCGGCCAATCGCGGAAGGCCAGCCACAGCTACGCTTTCGATCGCGCACGTCGCCAATACTTGGAGGACTTTCCGCGGACACCAAATAGACCGTTCTCACCGGCAAGTTTGACCAGGCCGTCGCAGTGCACCGAGGGAATTTATGCGTGTGAGACAATCTGGCCCGAGTCGTGCGCGTGCAGAGCACGTGACGGCACGAGCCGTTGCATGCACTCCCTCGAGCGGTCTAAAGTTAGGCGGCGGCGTTCACGCGCCGAACGCATGGTGAGGGCGCTAAATTTTGCTATCGAGCCGCCACGGGCGCACGCACACGATCGGACGGTTTAGTGGCCGTCGGCAGCTATTTCACCATCATTTATTAAACCTCGAAGGCCCTTACGGGCATTACACCAGGTGGGGGGGGGGGTGGGGGGTACTCGCTAGAAAAAAAAAAAAAAAAAACATTATGTAAAGGAACAGACAAAAAGTGGGTTACATGCTGGAGAACATTGTTATGTAAAGCAACAAAAACGAGACGTTCTCCTACTGTTGTCTTTTCCTTCGACTATAGTTTCTTCATATTTCCGCACCACAGTCTCAGGTGTTACATAATGATTAGCTATTTCGTGTGTCGAGGCTATACACCGTTCACCCTTAAAGGGATACTACAACGAAATTTCGGCGCTCATTTTTTGGTCTATATCTATTCAAAAGAGCAGTATCACATGGAACATACCGATATCTTGTTAAAAAAGTCTCGAAAAGGAATTTTAAAACGAATTAAACGATTAGCAAAGAGCACCTGGTGGATGTCGCTATCGCCTCGTTTGTAATGCTCGTCTAGGAACCTTGACAGCTAGTGACGGAGGTTGTCTCGCCTCCGGCCACAACGAGAGAAGGGGGGAAGGAGGAACTCCCCTCTTCCCGAGAATCCCGTTTGTGTGTCGCAGAAGTCGCTATTGTCCCCCTACAAGATTATAGAAGATTAACCCGTCACTCAAAATTCGTACAAAAGCAGCCGCTTCGGTGGCTGGAACGACTAGGCCATCCTCTCGGCGTCAGCCTCGCCGTAGCTTTGCTCGTCTCGAGACGACCTACGTCACGATTGCGTTGGATGTCACGTGCTCTAAGCTGGGCCTTCTCCGAGCGCTTGCCAGAGTGGGCCGTTTATAACGAAAAATACAGCCACCAGGCTCAAAATACAAACGTGCGATTGTCATTTACGGATATTGTGGATCATATTCAACCTATTTTTGAACACGACGGGAATATTTCAAATTTCGTTGAAGTATCCCTTTAAGGCTGAACTCCATGGGACGAATTATGTGACGAATAACTGGCGAACGCCGCCCGACGGCACGCTCGCTTTGCGCGCGACGTAGCAGCACTGTGTTGATTCCACGCGCAGAGCAAAAGCCGCCGGGCAAAATTCGTCGGTTATTCGCAGCATATTCGTCCCATGGAGTTCAGCCTTTACGCCGAGACTGCAGCCGATGCCGCAAGCATGAGAGCACGAAACCTTCGTTTTCAAAGGTTCTTCGGCAGAACGAGCGCTCGCGAAAGGCATGTCTCAAAGCCAGAAGCTCAGGCTGCCTTCTAGCTTTTAGGGGCGAACGGAATCTTGACGCTTTCAACACGCGCCTATTTGAGCCGCCATTGCCGACCTTCTCTCGTCTTACCTAAAGTCACTGGGTCCTGGGAAAGTAGCGTCATTGCCTTTCCTGCCTGCTTGCCGAACACAAACATATACTAACATACGGAGGCCAAAACCTCGCAAGGCGATTGGCTTATCGGTCTCCGTTGCTATGACAGTCGCCGTTTCGGGCCCTTCAAATCTCCGATGCCTCGAGAGGGTCGTTCCAGTCGCACCAAGATAGCCATGGAGCATCATCGTACTGAAGGCGTTCCTCGCCAATATAAGCGTCTTTGGCACTGTGTATGCAATTATCCTATCAATCATGCCCATCTCCACGGATCTTTTACAGTTTAATCGTTCTTGTTGAGTATTTAAAATCAGGAAAATTATTTTTCGATGCCCCCAAGCACCGACACCGCACGTGGTGGTGGTACGAAGATGTAGACTTGTTTCGCCGGTGTGTGGATAGCAAAATTACGGTATATAAGAACGTTTCTATAGAGCTACCCGTCACCAGCGAATTGAGATCGGCTCACGAAAAATGGAGAGGTCAAGGAGAAATTGCTCGTTTCAAGGGCCAAAATGGCGACCACGCGGGTAGCTCGGCGTTACTTTCCCACGATCCAGTTACTTTAGTCTTACTGAGATGCCGAGGCACTGAAGCTGGCGTTGACGAGCCTCCACGAGGGCCTATGCTGGGGAGGAGGACACAGTAGCACCTAAAGTGACAAGAACCTGTCCTGCTGTGACAATGATGAAGTGAAGCGAACGGAATATAAGAGGAAACAAAAAACTGAAGGTCGTGGCTGCGCCTATGCACGGCTGCTGCAGAGCCGCAGATCTCCAACTCTGTCAAAGGCGAATGGTATGCGAAGCCACGTGCCTCGTTGCAGCGTGGAAGCTACGCTCGCCTCGACCATGTAGCAGAAAATAGTTGACGCCGAGTATAGAAATCCTAGCCCTTGAAAGCCGGCATGTCCCCCCAGGCCGACGCTCATTCTGTTTCGGCCAGGTAATTACGACGACACCCAGGTCGTGCGCGCACCGAGCGGACATCGGCGGGGCGACGCGCGCCTTCAACCTCCCATCTCGTCCCGCTATTTTTCGCCGCCGTCGGAGTCTCGGGGCTCGAATCCCTGGGGGCCCCCCTCCCCGCACCGTCCGTCTCCACCACCGCGCGGAGTCTCCTCGGACGAGGGAAGACGTCTGGCGGAAGTCTAAATGGGGTGCGCGGCCTCGGAAGAGGCTGCTCCAGCGGGGCCCGTGCCGCGCGGACGGGGAGGGAGAAAGCGCCCGCCAAGTGATTGGCAAATCTCGAGATCCGAGATTTCCGAGATGCCTGCGGCAAGGAGATTTCCTAGATGGGCGGACACTTTTTCCTCGCGTCGAATTAATCGGCCCTTCCCTAGTCGGAGCGCCTTGAACCGTGTCTCTCGGTGCCCGTCCGTGACTGACTGTCGCCCGAGCAGCTTTGACCTCGGCATGTGTACTTCGTTTCGCCTTACGACGGAGGAGGCGGCTCCGTCAAAGCCCCTTCAGTGCCGTCACGTGACTCTCGAGATGCCTACTCACGTGATTCGTTCGCGGCGTTGGACTGGCTACGATGGCTCGTTGCCTCTGCGGCCCGTGCAAGGGATGCGGCCGGGTCGTCGTTCGCGTTCTCCGGCCGTCCTTACCGTTGGCCGCTCGTGTCCGAAGGGCTTCGCCGGTACTCGCGTGTCGTCGTCTCCGCCGCTGCTCGTGTCGCGCCTGCCCCGCGATTTGGTTTCTGCAAAAGGCGACCCGGCCTTGCGGGGCTGCCGTCGTCGTGCGCGACACCGACGTCGCTCGCGCAGTACGGGCGGTGAAAGAGACAAAACAGGAGCGCAGCTTTGCATCGGAATGCCGCTATTCCGCGCTGCCAATGTACTCCCGCGAATTCCCGTCCCGGTGGGGAATTCGTCGCTTTGACGGATGGCAATGCGCTCTGCGGGTGACGACACCTCCTTCGCCCAGTTGTGCGCGTGTCATAAACGCTCTCCTTTGGACGTTCGAGCGATGGAGACACGGCTATCAAATAGCGACATTGGTGGCAAACGTGTGCTTTATCATCACAGCCCTTAGTTGTTGTTACCCGTCAAACCCTGTCCCATCTATAGGCGCCGTTGTTTACGAATTTTCTACTGTCGGAAACGGTGCTGCAGAGCATCGTGTGTCAATCCCCTTCGGCAGAGCCGCCGTTTTCTGTCCATTCTGAAAATGAGTTCCCTTCAATGTGCAGTTTCCCTTGGGAAACGGGGAAAAGGGAAGCAGATAATGGTGAGGGAGCTGGCTGGATTAGCACTGGGATCCTCAAACTTTCTTTACAGGCAGAGCATTTTGGGCATTGTCGCAATTGTCGTGATTGAGAATCCACGTGGTCTTCTTCCTCACTCCTTCTCTCAGTCTCGGCAAATCGTTTGTGCAGTCGAAACACTCGCTCACGTGACATTACGTTATCAGCGTAAAACCTCCTGCAACGGTTTCCCACTCGGCGATTTCTTCCATTTCACGAGGTATTTGAGGTCAACGCGCTGTTCAATTTCCATATTAAGCACGTTGGTCGTCCTTGTCTCGGCAGAACCTGGCTTGGCTCGTCTTCTTCCGGAACCTTCAAGGTCACTCAACTTGCGTGCGCTCCCCACTGCTATAATTATGCCGCCCACGGGGCGCCCTGTATTTTTTAGTTAAAGGGCAACTCCACTCCATTTTCACGATTATTGTTTATGATCTGTCTAGCCGAAGTCGCCGACCCTGAATCACGAGGTATGATTTGTGTTTCGGTAGTGTGAATAGTTCTGTAGATATCGCGTATCCAACTTTCGTTCCGGCGGCACGGCGAAACCGAAACTACCGGCTGTAGCACCTTGGCGTATTTGCAGTTTTTGAGAAGGGACGAAAAATGGGTTTCGTAATTTTTTCATATTTTTAATACTGAGTGTGTGTTCTCGATGACCCACGACTTTGATTATATTTGGTACGCGTGTCTGAACAGCACCTGACCACGAAGGAGAGAGCGGGCGCGACTCGAACCGGCCAGTTCTTGATCAGCGGTTCTTGGGAGGGAAAAAAAAAACACCAAA
This sequence comes from Ixodes persulcatus, assembly GCA_013358835.2. Lineage (NCBI taxonomy): Eukaryota > Metazoa > Arthropoda > Arachnida > Ixodida > Ixodidae > Ixodes > Ixodes persulcatus. The sequence continues at coordinate 114,444 of JABSTQ010009930.1, forward strand.
TTTTGAGCCGCAAATTTTGTTTTTGGTAGCTGGGCCTTCGTATGTCATGTACAAATAAAAACCTTTTCGAGCATAAATACGTTGCCTTTAACTGGACGTAAACTGTCCGCCTGTTGTATAAAACAAAAATCGCTGTTCAAGAAAAAAGTCTTCAGTCTGCGTGCACAACACGCTCGACCGTCTAGCCGTGCCGCTAAATTTGTAGCGAATGCTACGAGGCGAGAAACGACACTGACGCTTTCCAACCGAAACTGATGGCGCAAAGAGCGCCCGTCCACCCACGTGTCCGCGTCGGAGGTGCACTGACACTCTTTACCTTAAAAAGGTACGTGTGTTTCGCGCCGCCTTCTGAGGTAGGAGAACCCACGAAAAAGAGGGCACGATGTTTGGTCGCGTTTTTATTAGTAGAAAAGGCGCGATTGCAATTTTGTTTTGCTGGGGTGCTTAGGGCTCGAGGGTTGAAGTTTTATTACGATAACACTATTTTAAAATCCACTTTTGTTCCTCGTGGTGAAACGAAGTACAGAGCCGTTGTAGCGCCGCCGAGCATTGGAACGATCTGGGAGGCGAGAAGCGTTCCCCTTTCCTCGTCCGCAGGTTTCGGCGCAGGAAACTCGGGTCGTGATATACGTGCGCCCCCCGTTATATGCTAAAACGTCGATTCGCTCAAATGACGCTGTTCGCTAAAACGTCATTTGCTCGTGTGATATGGACCCCGCCGAAAGTCCCGGCGCTGGTCGTCTTTGTGTTTGCTGTCAACTGCTAAACTGCGCAGAAAAAAAAAGTGCAGGACGACGGCATTCAATGTGCCCGATTGGCTTAGCCGAGGTAGAGGATGCGTTAGTATGACCCTTGGGAAACGCCACACGCGGTCCCCTTTAGGAAACGCTATAGGGCTCACACCTTCACTTTTCTATTTTGACTTTCTCTTCTGGCTTTTTCTTTTGCTTCCTCTATTTCTTGCTGCCTTTTTTTTTTTTGGCCTCGTTACGAGGCCAGTGTTAGCGTTTCCCAAGGGTCATGCTAACGCATTTCCTAAGGATCCACAAATGGATCTTCCTTTCCTATTTTTTCCGGCGAAGCGGGCTCGCGGAGCCCGCTTCGCCCCAGCCTCTGTCGCACGCAGACCCGCGTCGGCTTGCCGTGTTTTGCGCCGCATTTCGGCCAGCCGAGCTAGGCGCTGCTTCCACTCCTCTGTCTCGTTCGCGCGCCTTTCACGGCTTGATTCACATGCTGCGATTTTACTTGCGATTGCGCAATTGCGACTTCGCTTAAGCGGCAATATAAAAAAAGAGCCTGGGGGAAGCTGCGGTGCCCGACGTGGCAGCTGCGAATTCGCAAGTAAAATGGCACCATGTGGATCCGGCTTTAGCAGCGGCATTCGCTGCCTGACGCTGTTTTCGCTGTTCACCGGTTTCCCGCGCGCGCATTGGCTTCCGTCCCGTGTCGTCACGTCGCTCTCGCCTTTTGTCCTTCACTACCCTCCTCCTCCCTACGCGGCGCGCTTGTCCTTTCACTGTTTTGTGCGCAGACGGACGGCGTCAGCTTTTCGCTCTCAAGTAGGTATCATAGGCATGGTTCACACTAGTGCCACTAAATGAGCTACGCTTCAGAGTAACGACACTTGACCATCCTGCGTCTTAAAATCATGGTTACCAGTTATCTGAAATCCCCTCTAAGTTCAAACCTTCCACAAAAGTTTGAACAGTTTGCGACAGAGCAAAGCAATATTACACGAGCTTCCTAACACCGAATCTAGTGATGAAGTCGCACTTTTGAATAATGACGATCGGCAGTTGCGTCTGCTCTGCGCAAGCACCAAAGTGGCGGCGCCCACAACAATGTCGGGGAACAGAGTGCCGATACTCTAAGCGCAGCTCATGGCTCTAGTTCATACCGTTGGAACCGACTTTGTCTGAGTCCAACAAAACGGGGGCCGCTTACGAGCGGCATTGCTGCTGCGCGGCATGATCGTGGGCCGTCACAAGTCCCTCGATAATTCTTTCACAAGTAATGGCAAACAATACCAAGTACAAAGCACATTCCGCTGGAACAAGATGGCGTCATTCAGTTCAAACCTCTGCTGTGCTCCGCGATTCGCTTCCTGAAACCTGCGCCGTCACGCAGTCGGCGCTTCAAAAAAATGTCGCTACTTGTGGGAAGCTCTTCTCTACGGGCTTTAGTCACAACACAAGAGACGACGAGCGCTCGCTCGATTAGCTCCATGGGACGTCGGCTGGACTCGGATGGAAAGATGGAACAAGTGTCCGGGGTGTGCGGGCTCCGGCGGCGACGTGCGCGTGCCCACTGTCCCTCGTGCGCCTGTAGCGCGTCCGAAATAGCCGGCCGGTTCCCTCGCGCAGCGCCCAGCGGCGACCCAGGGCTATTTCCGGCGGCGCCCGTGGGCTTCGTTCGTCGCGTGCCGTCCGCGGGCTCTTCGCTCTGCTGACAGTGCGCTGAAGGCTGCCCGCTCGCCTCTCAATCCCTTTCATCGCCTCACCCCACGCCTGGGTACGGGGTGGAAAGGCGGAAGTTGGGATCACGTGGCGAAAGATGGACGTACGGTGATAGGGGTGAGCACTCTGGTTCTCAAAATGCCTCAAAAGCCGCGTCGATTCGTCCAATTCTGGACAGAAAAAGACCCCATGCATTTCGGCCGCTTCAATCGGTGGTCCCGATGGACTCGTAGTAGTTGTTTCCTGGCTTTATTTTGCGCGGAAACACCGGCGTCGCGCCTTCCAAAATAAAGTTGACGAGCACTCGAACAACTCAACTCGTCGCAGCAAAACGAACCCACCGAAAGCCGGGGTAACACTCCTCCTCATACATCATACAAAAGACAGTCTGTAAACACGAGTCACCGCAACATCCCTGGTTCGAATGCCGCCTGCCAAGTTTTCTCCTGGAACATTCATTGCCAAGCGGCACTCGAAGCACGGATCTCGCGGTGACTCGCGTTCGAATCTGTATGTAGACTGCCTTTTGTATGATGTCTAATAGCAGTGTGACCCCGGCTGTACCTTTCGTCCGCTTTCTTTCTCGTTCGTTCCCTGATGTCTGCGCTTATACGATTTGCCGCGTTCTGCTCCCAACTTTGCCCCCTTCCCTCCAAACGTTTGGTCTTCTTTGCGGTCTGCCGGTTTACCAACGCTTCTCTCTTCGGTCTCTTCGCGCTCTGTCCACGGGACAGGAGCGTCCGAGCGTCGAAATGGACCTGGAAATAACGTCGATGGCCTTTTTGGACTACACGTATACAGAGGACGAGAGTTTCGGTAGATCGTTTTTTTCCGCTCCAGTAACGATGCCCGATAACCGAGACGATGCTCGCGCTAGGGCTCCGTTGGGGTACCGGTTAGCGGTGCTGGAATTATCGCTATCTGCGCTTTTTCGCACTTTTCTTTCGAACAGGGGGTTCGCGAACACCAAACTTTACTGCAGCTCAAGTCGGTGTCCCCGATGAGCCCTTTCCGCCCTTCGAGAAGAAGAGGAAGCTTTGCGCGTTGTTCCTTTATTGCGCGAAGTGGATCTGCCAAAACTTAATTGCACGGAAAAAAGCAAAAAGGACGCGTTTTGCGTTTGAAACGTGTGCGTTTTTATAAAATATCTAAAACCGTTTAGTCTCAGGACACGACCTGAGGGAAAGACGGCTTCCATGATCCGCCATGGCCGCGCATGCGGAAGTTAGGCGCTCGCGTTTCTATTGTCCGCGAAAAGCTCCAGTTAGTATTTTCGTAAGTCATGAAAGGGCTGATTCTCGGGCATTCTGAGCATGAGGTGAGAGGGACGAGCTTCTCTTGCCCCGTTTCCTTTGAGCAGACTTAAAGGGTAACTGCAAAGAAAAAAAAGTGTTTTTTTAAACAGCCTAATTGGGACAAGCATGTCACAAAACAAATCTTCCGCGAAGAAACGATTTTTTTTAGCAATATTTACGCCACAGGACGTAATTTAGTCGGAGTCACAACCTCTCCACATTTGAAACTCCCGCTCTTTCGACGCGCGCGGAGTGGCTGGTGTACGTCACTCCGTGACGTATAGCAGCAACTCCGTGACGTATAATACCAACTTTGTGGCGCGCGATTTAAAACGGACGAAATAGCCTCAAACTAAAATCAGTCCCACGCAATAAATATTGCTGTAAAAAAATTTTGTTTTCGTTAGAAAAATTGTTTTGTGACATGCTTGTCCCCATTAGGCTGTTTAAAAATGCACTTTTTTTTCTTTGCAGTTCCCTGCAACAACTTTTTGACTGGTTTTTAATTTGCACCGAACCTGAGCGCACTGAATGTACTAACCTAAAGAAACTTTTCTTTTCTCAAATTTCGCTTTATTTTAAAAGTTATAGGCGAATTAGAATTACAAAAACAAGCAAAAAATAACCTCCTTCATGACGTCCTAGGTCCTGGCTTGAGGGGCCGTGATCTAGAGGAGGAATAGTGAGCTCAACGAGCGCTCACGGCTGCCGCACTCCGTGTCGACGGCTCGAGAGGGCGCCACTAAAGCACGTGTTGAGTAGGCTGTATGAAGCGGGCGGCCAGAGCGGCTCGGATTGCATTTGCTGCGCGATTAAAGACTAATTCGGCATAACACTTCATTGGCCACAAACGACAGCAAACACGGGGTAAAGATCAGTTCAGAACGGGAGCCACTTTGCGCTGCCATACCACCAAATGGTCAAATCGCCAGCCAAGCCCGCGCCGAAAGCCTTCGGAACGCTCAGAACCGGTCGGATCCTCGAGCCGGTATACCACCGCAGCGCTGCCGCGTACATCCGGGACCTTTCTGCGCTCGCCGTTCGTCGGAGCCTCATCCCACTAGCACACCGTGCACTAGCCCTTTCTAGTGTGCGCCGTTTTTTCCGCCGCTTGGTGGTGGGTTTGTCGACGGGTCTTTTCTTGCTTCCGTACTTTATAAACTGCATTTGTTTCTTTTCTGATCTAAAATACTGAACAAAAACTACTTTCATACATAATTGAAACGGTTCTCGACTAAAAAAAAAGCTTTTAGCGGCTCTGACTTGTAGTAAGCCCAGGACCAAAGACATCACATATTGCGCGCTTTCGGCACCGCGGGTCGCCCTCGTAGGTGGAGGAGGTTTCCGCGTCGTCCGGTTAAAATAGACTCACCGATATTTAGTTACTCTCTCCGTGCCCGCTGGCTTGCCCGAACCCCAAGAGGCGTGGAAACCGCAAAAAAAAAATGATTGCAGGAGCAAGCACGTCTCGGCGTCACCGCGGGGAGCGTGGCGCTCACGCTGCAAGAGGCCCTGGCCGCGATAGTGACGCCAGTGTGGATTCACTACGAATGGCGTATTGGAGGAACAGCAACGACCGATTAATCTCAAGATTCCCTCCACGCGATTGTACCTTTTGCCAAGCTATCGTTTCGTCGAAACTCGTTTCGTGGACAACGTTTTATTGACACACGTTTCATCGACACTCGACACGCTTTAGGAACATTTCGTCACGCGTGTATCACTGGGGTGCGCGTTAACCCATCCCCCCACCTGCGTTCACGCCGCTTCGCGCCGAGACTCTGCGGCGGCTGATTACAAAAATGTTAACCTACCTGACCCACCCGTACACGTCGATGCGTCAGATGCTACGTACACGCCGCTTCGCGGCGACAATCGAATGCAGCTTATTAAAAAAAAAAAAAAAAGATTAATTTGAGTTGTTGATAAAACAATCTGTCGATGAAACATCGCGTGTCGATGAAGCGATCTGTCGATGAAACGCCGTTCGATGAACTGCTTGCCACCGGTTTGGGACAAAGCGTTAGCCTCTGGACCCTCGGCCTCCGAGTGCTTGTGAGTGCACGGGGTGTCCACGAGCCACCAAGGTGGTTCCCGAACTGTTCCGAACCTCGCCAGCCGATGTGGGTTTCGAGCGAGGGATTCTAGGGCAGCCGAGGACGGTCGGCGGGGCTCTGTCGCCTACAGGAAGCGCGTCCCACGGCCGCGTGCCCGCATTGTGGTGACCGGGCCAGCAGCAGCAGCGGCCGGCCCGGAGGAGGAATGCGCCCGTCGTGCCCTTGGCCCGCGATGACGACGGGGTCGGCGACAAAGGACCGGGAATGCGCCGGTCCTTGACTCGCCGCACGTTGCGCGACACGAATAGCCGTCGGGACCGCTCTCGATTGCGCCAACACCTCGAATGCTGCGCGCCACGCGGCGCGGGCTGCCCAAGCAATGTTGGGAGCGTAGGTACAAAGCGCTGCACGTGCTCGCCTTCCCTAGGGAAAAGATCCCAAGTAAATATCCGAATTAAAGCGTCCGTGGAACGCGCGTGCCAAGTGCTATTTGTTTTAGATTTTTGCTTTTGAACAGTTAGAGCTGAAGACGCCAGCATGCGCGGCGCGTGCGGTGGCATCAACAAGGTGTGTGTGTACGCGTGGTAGGCGAAAAAGGGGGGGGGGGGGGGGATGAGAGTCAATCGTGTTAAAGCCATAGAGTTATTATAATGTACGCTAGAGGTTCAACTGGCGCTAGTGTCTATGCGACTTCCGGGAGGCAAATTGAAGCAAACAGCAACCAGTCTACTTTTGCGGTGCTCCTGTGCATTCCTATGGGAAAACGCGCGTGAAATTTGTCTCTTCGCTGGAAAATAACAGGAATAACTTTTATTATTTCGGTTCTACCGGAGAGTATGTGCATTTATTAATATTGTAAAAGTGTAATTGCTTTAATTACAGCATTTTTCTTTACCACTGAACGATGTTAGACTTCGCTATATTTCAGGCCCAAACCTATGTTTCATGGTAGGTATGTAAACACGAGCGACGATTCTATAGCAAACTAACGGTCGAAATGAATGTAGTGTGTGTTCAAGGTTCGCTAGCATTGCGGGGGCGCTTATATATTGCTAATATGCCCGTCCTGTCACTCCATGAAAATTACTCCGTCGTGCATCTTTACGATCGGTTAAAAAACATTTGAATGTAAAAAATAAAATATGTGGACTACGAAAGGTGTGCCTTTTTATTATTTCCTATGTCGGGGAGTTTTTATCGGGCACCTGTTCTCTGACTTCTCCCTATTCGCAAAGATTTGGAGCGTGCGGTTGATGATTTGAACCCAGAACATGCATCTTTGCACATATTCATGAGCGCAAAGAATAAAGCAGTACTTATTTATTGCAAATCGGACTATATTACGTGGCTTTCAATTTATTTTGATCGCCTGCGTGCACAAGGAGTTACTTATCCAGTGTCACTGCGTAGTTCTTGCCGTCTCTCTTGGTTTTCCACATGTCCCTCGTTGGTTTGACACGTATATCCCCCATGGTGGAAAGTGCCGATGCCGTGTTCGCGCTAACAGTGCCCGACAGTGCACATAAATACATGTACACAACGGTTTTAGCACCGTTTTTCATGGCACGAATTTCAAATAAAAACGCCGTAACTAAGTATTTTGTCTACGTGACTGAGAAATGTTCCAATGTGCCAGTACGAACGGAATATTCGTGATATTTGCTCTTACAATCCAGCGCAGCGAGAAAATGCACCCGCTTTTTTTCATAGAAATGCATTACCGGAAGTTAATTTCCGACTGGTTGCTGTCTGCTTCAATTTGCAGCAGCACACTAGCGCCACTTGAACCTCTAGCGTACATTATAATAACTCTATGGTTAAAGCCCCTTGATAAAGGCGTTTTTAACAAGTACCGCCAACTATTGTGGAAACGCGCGAGGCACGTGCCACGAGCGGATGCTCCGCCGCCATTCGCTTCCAAGGGCCACTTATTTCAGTGCTGCGCAGCCATTTGCTTCCAAGGGCCGCTCGAGACACGGGCCACGTGCGCTCTTGCATTTGATGCTACTTCCAGGTCAAACAGAAACATATCGAGGGGCTTTAAATCGTGTGTGCGCACGCGGACCTTTAGAGGGGCTTAGAGCGATAAACTGGCAGCTGAAATCAGTGACCCCCAATTGGCCCCCACCATGTTGCACATTTTTGACCACTAGACACGTGACCTTATAGTTTTACATCTAGATTTTAACGAAGTACCGCTCACATATAATTACCTATTGATCTTTAATAACAACACCGACGAGATAGGTTACGTTTCCTTTGTTTTAAGGCCAAAGTGTGCTTTTACGACAAAAAACTCGGTCAGCTTCGCAATGCCTCCACTAGATGCCGTCAGGCGCGGTGCTGTATTCTGGGGTTATATTCGAGCTTGAGACTTATCTTCGGGACTAACAGTATTGAAAATACAGTTTACTATGTTTCTTATAGTGACCACAATACAAATCTCGGCTCAGTTTTGCATAAAAGCCTCAGGATGTGGTACGGTCACGTGTCTAGTGGTCAAAATTGTACAACATGGTGGCACCCAGGTGGAGGTCACTTTTGCCTGGTAAATGGGATACCAGTTTATTGCTCTAAGCCATTCTACCTCAGTGGTTGACACTCAGTTGTTCGAACCACGTTTTAGTGAACAGCGACTTTTCATAAAAAGATAGTGAGTTGTGGGATGCTGCAAAGCGGCGTTTACGGGCAGGCCAAGTGGGTTAAAGGGGTACTGAATTGAAACTTAAAATATACCTCTCATGCTCAGAAATAAGTTAATTAAACATGATCAACCATATCTGCTGATGACAATCGCATGCTTGTATTTCAAACGGATGGCTGTATTTTTCGTTCCAACTGTTCGATTGTGGTGAGCGCTTCAAAATCGGCCATCGAAGAGCGCGGTGTGTTAGGTGTTATGGGGCAGGGGTAGGCCCGGCCCCACTTGGACTACTACCGATTTAAACGTGGTGTAGGTGTAACGGCGCGCAACAACGAAGACAAAGAAAAGGAACACACCACTGGACAAGTGCTGTCCTGTGGTGCGTCTTCCTTTCGTTTGTCTTCGTTGTTATGTGCTGTTACACCTACGCCATGTTTAACTTCCACCAACTAGCCCAACTCTCTACCCAATTACCTCCCAATTATTCCTTTCTGTCGAAACGGAATATAGGTATTTTATGTCACTGAGGTGTTTATTTTGAAGAAATCTTGGCACTATATAAAAATGAATATAAATGTAAGCTTTCTTTTTTGTTTTTGTTTTTTTCTTGGCAAGAATAATCTTTGTTAGTATGAAAATAATTACCTTTAGTATTCTAACCCGTCACCCAGGCAATCATCGGAACATTGCTGTAATTGTGAGGGTAGACATTCATGTCTTGGCAAGTGTAGTTTCTCCCTTGGGTGCTTTTTTCTGTGCAAAACGTTGGTCCTGCCGTAGGGCTCTTGCAGTTCTGTTACGAAGCCACTGCACCATTCATGGCACAGAAAAGCCCGAGCAACCATATACTTGGCAGATCGGTGGCGCAAGCTACCTCTCACCATGAAGGGTACAGCCGTTAGCATCCATCCATCCATCCAACTTGAGTTTCGGAGGGCTCCCGATTTTAGATGCCCAATTTTAAAACATGATCTCTTTAGTGTTCTTTTATGCCCCAGACGTCAGTTGATTGAGACTGCCTTCCTGCTTAAATCACTAACATTACTGATATTGTTTTGTTCAGGAATACTCTTAGAAATACAGTCATGTCTCGTTAATACGGACCCCGTTATTATGGATACCTTGCCATACAAACAAGAACTTTGGGGACGAACTGGGTGAACTGCGCGCATTTTTGTCTCTTTAATACGGACAGCTCGCATTATGAACGCTTCCTTGGGAGAACGGAGGTGTCCTTTAAACGAGCCGTCCCTGTATGTGCACTTTGTAGCTGTTTTTGTGAGTTCACTCCCTTCTTCAATGCATTACCTCGGGGATATTTTAAATAAATAAATAAATGAAAATTGCTCTGGCTTTGAAGGTTATCCAAGTGAATCGTCCACTGCTTGCAGCATGTCATTTCTCTATTTGTTATATTTCTTTATTTGTCGTCTCTGCGAAGCGTGAAGCCGGAAGTGTTTGGGAGCACCCCCTTTCTGGGCTACCCCCAGGTGTGACGTGTGGGAGCAGAGACTGATGCCCCTCCCCCCCCCCCCTTTGTGCAGATCCTCCAGAACCTGGGGAGGGCCGACAAAACGAAGGACGAGGTCTTCGAAGTCTATCTCTACAACTTCACCCGGCAACAGGTGATTCTTTTGAAGAATTCATGTTTCAGACTGCTCAAAGTATGCTTTAATAATAGGGTACTTAAAATAAAGGAATGGTTCCCTCTCTGGGATGATATAAGAAATTTATTACAGAAAATTTGCCAATGAACTTTTGTTTTCCTGTGCTGTCACATTCAAATTTGGATTTTTTGTTTTTAGTGGGTTTAAAAGAAGAGCCAGTGAAAAAGGCTAACAAGCCTGAGGAGGCACTCGACCCTTACTGTTTACACAAATGGCAGGAACAATGTGAAAGCTATGAACAAAAACAGAATGATTAGAATGTTTTATGATACCATAGAAATAAATACAATAAATACAAATCGTGCTGGCAAAAATGGTAGAATTTTAAATTTTTACAAAAGAAATGCGTGTCGTAGGGAATTTTTTAATCTGGAATAAAGGCGAAAGCCGCAGGTTCGTACAATTTTTGAGCGGCCGCGGTGGAAATTAATGCTTTTTCCGACTGTGGAAGGTCGCCTCTTTGATTTGCTCTCCTCCAGTGGTTTTTGCCTCTAAATTATTTTCATTTTTGTCCATAACTCTGTGGATGCTATGAAAAGGTTTTAATGTAATGAAATATTTATAGGCATTTAAGATGTTTTTAAAGAAATCGCCAAACTCACCTCCCAGGTCGAGTTTTAAATTGAATTTGACAGGCTGCTATCTGCGACCTACTTGAGTGATATTTATATTTTTTACGTCCATGGAAAGCCCGTAAGACACTCTTTATAAATATATTAAACTTGTTCAGCTGCTTGCATTGTCTCCTTCAATATCATTACCTAAACATCGTAAACATAGAGAAAGTTGCAAGTTTGAATATAATTATCTCAAAGACCCTATTTTTATTATTTCCTTTGTTTCTGGCATTCTTGTAGAAAAAATAGCTTTATATAAATAATCATAGTTTATAAATGTAATGGTTTGTTTGTACGGCCTCTAGTTACGGGGGGCCAGCACCTTAAAATTGCAATTTTATAGAAAAGAAAATACTTTTTTCTATTTTAGGGTTTTGTGGTTCCACAACTAATAGTGCACACTCCTGCAAAGTTTTATTGTATTATCTGAAGTATTTATGGGGAAATAAAACATTTTCGGTAAACCGACGATGCGAAATCATACGTTTTGTTAATGCGAAACTTCTGCGTTTCCTATTTTCAAACTGCACTGGTACGCCCTAGAATGATCATACTCTCGTTGGAAAGAGCATTTCTTCACAGTTTTAGTACATTAAACATCTTTGTTTGAGAGTAAACACTATTCAGGCAAGCCGAGCTTTCACGTAGAAGTCCAGCTTTCACGTAGAAGAGGCATGCACATGGCCAAGAATCGAAAAGCCGTCCCTGGTTGAACAGATCATTGACTAAAACCTAGATTCGTTTATAGAAAGTCACGCGGGTTTGTCTGCTTTGTATTTCAACAATGCATGCCCTACCCACTATTGCTGATGTTGGTTCGTGTATTGCAAGCATATCCAATTCCTCACTCGTTTCACAATCAATCATGTCGACAACAAAATGACACTCAAAGAAAGCGTTTTAAGCTCGGACTAACTCAGCGAAGCCATGCAGGAGATCAAGTGTAAGCAGAAGGCACCACATATATGCTCTCGGTTCCTTTTACTAATTGCCAACACCACCAGTAAAATCAAATGTAGTGGTGCGGAAACTTGAAATAGGTTTTTCTCTGGTTCACTCTTTTGCAGCAACTTTCATTTTAGGAAATCAATCATTTCAATAAATTGCCAAATTTACTCTTTGTCATGGATGTTTCTGAACTTAAATTTAATGAGGAGTGCGGCTAAATATATATTTAAACAAAGTTCTTATAGCCAAAAAGTAGGGTTTTGATGAAGAGAAAATGCCCCATTATGTGGAATTCTTTTGGAATTGGCATTTTGCATAGACAAACGCAGACTTCAGGGTAAAAAGTAGATAGCTGCACCCTCCCTGTATGTTCTAGTTAAGGCTGAAGCTTAGAAATGCTTAATATTCTGCAGTAATTTTATACAATGCAGAGGGCAAGTTCGTCTGCTTCTCGCGCAGGGGGTACCGGTGACGTCAGAACGCCGAGCACTGATTGGCTGATCGCGGCCCCCCTATCTGAGCGTCGTCTGCTCCTTTGCAACGTCGTCTGCGTCTGTCTTACCTTTCCTGCGACTTTCGGAAGTGCAGAGGCCAGATTCACAAAACCATGTTACGCCAAAAGAGTGCGTAAGACAAAACGTGAGAACAAATTCGTATTCACGAAACGAAATTATCGTAAGTTTTGCTCAGGTTACGACGGAATCCTACGACGATCAACTCAGCATGGCCGACAGCGTCGCTCAGTTACTTGGTCGCGGCGACCAACGGACGTTTATTTTTGTACGTGCTCTTCTCACGCGTCCCGATTACAAGCAGCAAGAAAAAAAGTAAAAAGTACTTGAAATAAACCACGACGAACAAGAACGCTGGATCCACAAACACCCGGGAAATGCTCCAACGGCCACGATTTCACTGACCCCGTCCAAGCGAGCTCGACAGATAGGCCTAGCAGCGGCGCAGCGGTGCTCCGACGGTCCTTGGCCAAGACCGTCTGCCCACGACCGGCTGGCGTGCTGAATGGAATATGCACGCGCGACCCTTGTGAACCCTTCAATCTCTTCCTCTTGTCATCGCCTCGTTTTCCGAGGCAGCGGCGACTCTCGCCGGTGAAAAAGCGGTGAATCCCCGACAGACGCAGGAAAGGTAAAGCAGCCATCGCTTTGACTATAGCAGTCGTAAAGCAGACGACGTTAACTGCACCAACCCGCCGACGCCGTTTAAGAGTGAGGAGTCTCGCCGCACACGCAAGGAGGGAAAAAGTATTTGGGAGGGAACTTGCGGACACACTCGCTTCTTAGCAGACAAACCTCGGCGCCTCGGGACACCTCGCCAGCGAGTCTCTTGACTTCCCTCCTTGATGCGCGTCTGCTAGTTGTTCGACAAAAACAACGTACCGCTCGAGTTATTTCGTCTCCCCTCTCTGAAAGGCGAAGTCGAGCTCGCTCGTAAAGACCTGCACTTCCGAAAGTCGCAGGAAAGGTAAGACAGACGCAGACGACGTTGCAAAGGAGCAGACGACGCTCAGATAGGGGGGTCGCGATCAGCCAATCAGTGCTCGGCGTTCTGACGTCACCGCTACCTCCTTTCTCATGCGCAGAAGACGAAAATGAGCCCACTTGCGAGGCGTATAGATTTCCTCGCCAAGTGAGACGACTTTCATCAATGGCTGTATACCTCCCCCCCCGTAGCTTATCAGAAAATTGTCCTGCAGAGATGAAACGTCATACGGTGCATTTGGGCTGCAAGATGAATAGCCCCTCCATATTTCATCAATTTCATTTTTCATTTCAATTTTCATTTTATTTTATTACCTTAAAGACCCCTTAGGGGTATTACATTAGGGGTGGGGTTACATATAAAAGCATTTTTAACAGACATTCATGTCGGAAGGTGGTTGACGACAGTCTCCATGAATACAGATGGACATGTGATGGCGGCGACATGGTGGGGAAGGCCGTTCCAGTCTGCTGCTGCTCGAGAAAAAAAGGAGGCTAAAAAAGTCGTGGTGTGGGCACGTGGGAGCATTACTTGAAGTGGATGACCAATGGGCGGAGATATGCGGGATGGGGGGGACAATGTAAGGTGCATGATTGAGCTAGCTGTAGTAAAACTTGTGAAAGAGGGAGAGGCTGGAAGTGCGACAGCGAAGAGAAAGAGGTGTCAGGCCGGATTCTGCTTTTAAAGATGAAACGCTGATATCGTATGAGTAAGCAGAATGAATGAGCCTTGTGGATCGATTTTGAACAGATTCAAGTTCATTACTAATATATGCTTGGTGAGGGTTCCAGATGGCAGATGCGTATTCGAGTTTTGATCTAGCAAGTGATTTGTACGCTATACTCCGTTTCATACTTAGTATGCAACGCTGTCAAAGTTACTGGCGCGAGCGCGTGGCTTTGTCTATGCTTTTGTCCGCGCGAGCACGCATGCAAATGATCAACGATATCAAGCCTCATGCTCGCGCCAGTAGCTTTGACAGCGTTGCACGCGAAGTGGGAAACACAGTATAGTAAACGTACATGCTTCGGGGCATGGCGTAGATTACGTTTAAGAAATCCAAGGACTTTGTTTGCTGCTGATATGATGTTGGTAGTATGCGCGCGCCAAGATAGATCGTTTGACAGTGTTACACCTAGGTATTTAAATGATTGTACAGATTTGACGGTGACGCTAGCAATTGTATAGGGAAAAAGAAAGGGGTTACGGCGACGATGGAATGGTACAAGTTTACATTTGCTGGGATTAAGGGTCATCTGCCAACAGTCACACCATTCTTGCACATGGTTAAGGTCATTCTGCAGGCATGTCTGGTCAGAGGTGTTAGTGATTGTACAATAAATAATGCAGTCATCTGCAAACACACGAATGTGGCATGACAGATGCGATGCTAAGTCATTTATATATATTAAGAACAGGAGGGGGCCGAGGACAGATCCTTGTGGGACGCCTGATGTTACTGGGAAAGGGTTAGATGAGTGGTTGCTAACAAAGACAAAATGAGAGCGATTAGACAAAAATTCCTTGACTCATTTAACAATATCAGTGTTTAGATTTAATTGGGAAAGTTTTAGTAACAGGTGCTGGTGCGGTACTTTGTCGAATGCTTTGGTGAAATCTAAAAAAACCCTGTCAGTTTAATAAAGGTTATGGTCAAGATTAGAATGCAAGTCATGAACGAAGAGTGCAAGTTGAGTTTCGCAAGAGAAGCCCCTACGAAATCAATGCTGGGAGGGTTGGAAAAAGTTGATAGAGTCTAGGAAATTAATTATTTGAGTGTAGATGACGTGTTCCATGGCTTTGCAAGGGACGCTTGTTAAAGAGATGGGACGGTAATTTAGTGGGGAGTCCTTGTTACCCGATTTGTAGACTGGAACGACCCTTCCCACCTTCCAGTCGTCCGGTAAGATGCCTGTAGAAAGTGATTGTGAGAACAACAAGGTCATGTATACAGCAGATATACGTTTGGTATTTTTTAAAAGTTTTGAGTTGAATCCGTCAACGCCGGCTGCCGATGAGAGTTTAATATTTTCAATCAACGATGAGATGCCATCTACAGAAAATGTGAGCTGGCATAGTTGATACTGCGTTAGAAGGTATTAAAGAGGGAGGGACATATTGAGAGCCTGGTTTAAAAATCGGCACTTGAAGGTAGTGTCACCCCTTAAGTCCCAATATCGTGAAATGTGTGTTTAGGTAGAAAAACAGGCAACCTTATCTTGCTTGGGCATCTCAGATTTGTAAAGTACAGTGGTATATCTCTCAGGCGATCTGTCCACGTCCTGGTGGTGAACTCGCTGCGAGGTTACGGTAAGGAGCCAGAGACGGTGTAAGAGAAAAAAAACTGTTTTATGTAGCAAAAAAGAAAACTCGCAATTTGAGGGGACACTTAGATAAAAGAACATATCGCACACAGCTGTTCCTCTAGGTGCAGGGTTTAGCTATATGTTTAGCTATCGCGTTCCGCTCTTAAAGGCGAAGCTTAAGCGTCCTCCGTAATTTTGAATTTGGTTTTGCTACGTGTAAAACAGTTTGTTTTTTTCAATTACACCGTCTCTGGTCTCGGTCTAGTTCCTGACACCTCATAGTGACTCCACCATCAGGGCATGGGCATATCGCCAAAGAGACATACCAGTATACGTTCGAAATTACAGAGATGCCGAAGTTTGCCTCTTTTCTCGCTAAATGTGAACACGCACATTTCACAATATTAAAGCTTAAAAAACTGAAAAGGAAAAAAAAAATTGTTTTTAAGCAACCTGAAAAAAGTACATAATAAATATTACAAAATAAATTTTCCACAAAAAGAAAAAAAAATTGTAAAATTATTTACAGCGCTAGACCCATTTTAGTTTACAGCTTTCAAACGTGCCCGCCAAAAATTGGTATGTAACGTCATCACACGGGTACACGCCAAGGGCAGCGTTACCATTGGCCACCTCTCCTCTCCTTTCCTTGCTTCAGCACGCCTCAGCGCTCACCTTTTCAGCTCTTTTCTCTTGCGCGTGATTTCAGAACGTGGAGGAGAGGTAAGGAGAAGACAAGGACGCTGCCCTTGGCTTGCCTCATGTACCTTAACGTCTTTTGGTGCGCGTTTGAAAGCCGTAAACTAAAACAAATCTAGCGCTGTAAATAATTTTTAAAAAATGTTTTTGTGGAGAATTTTTTGGTAATATTTGTAGTTTTTCTTTACTGTTTAAAAAAAAGGTTCTTTCTTTTAGTGTATTTTTAAACAGAGGCCATACAAACAAATTATTAGATTTATAAACTATGATTCTTTGTAGAAAACAATCTCCTCTATAAAAACACAAAAAAAGGAAAAAAAAAAGAAAATGGGGTTTTTGAGGAAATTAATTTTAAAGTTTCAACTCATCAATTTTTACAATTCTTAAGTGGTAATATTGAAGAGATAATTCGCACAACCGTATGATTTTAATATATTTATCGAGAGCTTCTTTCGAGCTTTCCACTGACATAAGCATTATAAATATGACTTCAGCAGGTCACAGATAGCAACCTGTTAACGTTTATGAGAGATCAACCTAAAAATATATATTTGACGATCTAAAAAAAATATCTTTCTTAATGCCTAGAAAAATTTATTTGCATTAAGACCTCTTCATAGTGTCTACAAGTTATAAACAAAAATGAAGATAACATAGAGGCAAATATTAGTGGAGGAGAGTAAGTCAAACGTGCGGCCTCCTACAGTGGGGAAAGACGCTCGTTTACATCGCGGCCGCTTCCGCGCTTCATAACTCTAAAACAAAAAATTAGCCGAACCCGCAACTTTCACCATTCTTCTAGATAGAAAATTGCCCTGCACCATAAAAACTTTTCGTCCAAATTAAAAATTTGCTTTTTCTGCTGGCACGACTTGAGATGAAATTACTCATACGCGTACAGGAATAGCCTGCCATAAAACTCCTGCCATTGATTCGAATCTGAATGGGCAGAGCTTTTCAGGTCCTGTTTGGTAATGGGCAAACAGTTCAATGCTGCACTAGATTTCGGTTCACTCAATACTGAAAGCAAAAATCAGTTGGAAAACTCGATTGGCTCAATTCTAAAGTTTCAGCGGGAGCTATGTATTCTGCTACTTTGGGAACATTCCATGGCATTTCTCCTGTCATAAGCCTACCCCACCTTAGAATTTCCCCCTAAACAACTCATTAGCACAATGATCATATGTCCCAAACACGAGTAATTCCAGACGACAGTTTCGGCCTTTGATCGCGTATATTCAAACAGACGGCATAAAATTTATACATTCTTTTCATCGTAAGGACCATCGCTCATAGAATAGCTCTACTCCACTTAGCCATTCTGATGCAGGTTTGAGGAGACTAAAATATTTAGCCATTCTGATGTAGGTTTGAGGAGACTCACAATTGTACTACCGGTACTTAAACTTTGGGCTCTTTCAAAAACTTAATTTCCCAAAGTACTACCGTGTCGTACGATTTCTATTATAAGTGAAGTTAATAAATCTGAAACTGAGCACATCGGACCAGAGACCATAGCTCGTAAGATGGTGAAGAACGTCGCCGTCGACATAGTACGTCCCTTACGCACGCATGAAACCGTGCATTCAAGAAGCAATTTGAACCGCCCTGTCGACGTCGTGCCCGGCACAACTGCGACTCGTTTATTTCGAGACCCAGATGAAAAAGCCAGTGTATGCCCGGTGCAATCGACACTCCACCGGGTTAGTGCGGGGGAAGGTCGGCGCCCTTCCGGGGGGGCCCTAGAACCACCGAATGGGCTACGCTTCAGAGTAATGACACTCGAGCCATCTTGTTGTTTTTTGCGGTTTTGTGTCCTTCAGAAATGTTAAAACAATCCTTGGCAGAGCAAAACAATATCACCTTAGCTTCCTGGCGCCGCACCGGAAGCTCGGGGTGTCACATTTTCGATTCAATTCAATCTTTATTTACCACTTTACGGCGGAGGGGACTGGGTAAAAAAGTGCAACTGTCACTAATAAGACCCTCCGAGGACCAGGCAACCAAATGGCGGCACCCACGAGACGGCCAGGGAATGGAGTGTCGGTACTCTATGCGTGGCTCGTCTAGCGGTTCTGGGTGACGGTAGGCTTCCTGGAACGCGTCTTGGACCAGCAGTGTTTCGTCCCATCCAGTTCACGCATCGCGAGTGGTTCGGAAGTGGCAACAGATTGCGTCGCAGGAGCCAGCGTGTTGCGCTGTTGAACATCGCGATCCTAGCGGTCTGTCGTAGACACGGGGGCTATAAAGGCGAGGGGGCGCAAGCGTTGCCGTCGTTGCGGCGTCCTGACTTGCTTCTGCTTTGGTTTCCTTCGACTGTGCGGCTGCAGACCGATCTACGGCAGAGCGGACGTCTGCCACACCACTGCCGTGCCACCGCCACAGTTGTGACGAGCAACGGTGCAAAACTTTACGACGTCGTCAGGCTAAGATTGACGGACTGCTTTTGAGGACGTGGCACTCCGCAATTGCTCGCGGTGACTGGCCAAGCTACTCACTGTCTTTGCCGGTTGCCCTTCCCACGAGGACAACGTCTCGCGTTCTGTCGGGGGCACCCGGGCCCCCTCGCAAAGTTTGCCTCTGTTGCCCCATGCAACTCCCTCGCCCGAATTCAAAACCCCGCCCTTGTGTGCCCTCGCAGAATGCGGCGGCCAAGCTGCAGAAGGAGTTCAAGAACTATGTGGTGTGCATCAAGAGCCTGCAGCTGGCCAGCAAGGCCCTCATGGACACCCTGAGCGAGATCTACGAGCAGGAGTGGGTCGGCCACGAGCAGATCCCCGTCAAGGCACAGGCAAGCAATCCATTTTCTTTCCCTCGAGCCTCCTCGCGAGCGTCTGGCCATGCTTCCACTCTGCACTCGAGAGAGAGCTACGGTTCCCAGTATGTGTCGGAACAAGTTCCTCGCAGTGTGTTGGCGCTGTGGAAACGTGTATGCTCGAACAAAGACGAATAAGAACAAGGGGATAACTACCATAAGATATTGTAGAAGCGCACACCTCATTCAAGCGCCCACTATTAACATTTTTCAAACTTGGGAATTCTGCAAATTACACTATGTTAAGCACTCAATTTGACCTGGCAAGCGCCCATGTCTAGATTAACCCAGTTTTCAGTGGAAGGGGTGTGAGCAGTCCCCCAGTGTTTTACGGTACTTTAATTGTGGCCAGACGCCGGCGAAACTGTTTGGAAGAAGCGTGCGCAGCATGCCGCAGGGGAAAGGACATGACGAGAAAACCGAGACAAACCCCCAGAGAGCCGGTATCTCTATCCCAGGCGAAAATCAGTCCACTTCCAGCTGGATTATGGAACTGGAAATGAGGCGGTCCAGCTAGACCCAGTTGGAATCCAGCTGGACCCAGCTGGAATCCAGCTGGACCCAGCTGGAATCCAGCTGGACTGCCTCATTTCCTGTTCCATAATCCAGCTGGAAGTGGACTGATTTTTGCCTGGGATAGCAAACCAAATAGGAATTCTGATTCTCTACTAAACAAAGAAAGATGAGTGCTGCTTATGCAGGCATTGGCTTAAGTAGTGAATTTGAATTCCTATCCAGTTCGATGGGGTGATGTTGGCTCTCCAAAGATTTTTCTCGGATTTCTCATCTTTTCCTTTGACTTGCAGCATGCCGTGCACACTCCTTCAGGCAATTTCACTGGCATGGCCACGATTAAACTAGTTGAAAGTAGCAATTATTTAGTGTCACCCTCGTGCTGGTCTCAGTTTGAGCATGCAAGTTTCCTTAGCATTGTGCACCAACTACTCCAAAAACTAGTCTTATTGGTAGTAGTCATGCGCAAATAGGGGACTTTGAGTTCGAAGTGAATAGTGGTTTTAGCCAAATATCTCCACATCAAATATCAAAACCTTTGTCCGAGCCTTTCACTACCGCACGAGGCTTATACAAAAACTCAGCTGAACTCTTGAAGGTTGTTCCCAAGCTTCCACTTCTCCATTTCTAAGCTATTTTTAATTGAGCCATATTTATGAACTCTGGCCTCGGAAAGTCCACTGCCTACACTGGGATCACAAAAAAACAAAACAATGTATTTGACATAAAATTAAACCTATAGAGATGCTCAACTCTACCTACTTGAGGAGATTTGTAAATATGTTTTGCTATATGCAAATATCCTCTGTTAATTCTTGAATTTGAGAAGAAAAAAAAAAAAAGAGAGACTCGCTGAATTAAAAGACACAAAGATGACAGGACAGGCGCTAACCCTCAAGTGCTTTTGTTGGAAACCACCGTCGCTTATATACACACACTCCTTTGCCCGACTTGCATCTCAACCAATCCCACGCTTACAAGCAGCCATCCAGAGAAGTCACATCTTTTTGAAGCAGATAAAGAGAGGGCACGCTAACGCATTTGTCACGTCTTTTTGATATAAAACATTTCTATAGACCCCTTTTGAAATACTGCCCTTTGTTGGCAGCTGTGGAATCCCTGCACAATGGCGGACTAAAACCGCAGCGTCACGGCACACTTTATGCGTTTGGTTGGAGTAGAAGAAAAAACATACCACAGAAAAAGGCGATGAGCGCAGTGACGTTGCACTTTCGACGTTGTTTGATTGGCTCGTCGGATTAGCGTTGGCCGCGCTCCGATGTTCGCTATCACACGGAATGACTTGCACGTTTCACGACGTCAGTCGTTCCGCCATTGTGCAGTGGTTCCGACCTTCTAATAACCGGCACGTGAATTTCGAAAGGGGTCTATAACCTCTCTCTCAATTTTATCTACTGCTTTTTTTTAAACTTTGTTGCATCCAAAACATGTTTGTAGCCAGCGCATCTCCTACAGTGGTCTGCTGGCTGCAAACCTGTTTTGGATGCATTAAAGTTTTAAGAAAAGCAAAAGATAAAACCAAGAGAGAGGTTATGGAGGCATTTTATATCAAAAAGACAGATGAGAAATGTGCTAGCACGGCTTTTTTTTATCTGCTTCAAAAATGGAACTATGGAACAACTTGCACAAACCCTAGTTTTAATGAAAAAACGACAACCATGAATGATGAATGCAAGTTGCCAGGACATCTCTGCTTAACATATACCCTTGCATATTAGCCAGAGTTTAATGCTTGAAAGTTTCACTTTAGTGTAGATATTAACATTCAGCACGTGCACCACCCCACTTTTAAGGTAGGCTTACCTCCTAAGCATATGACTGAAATATTTGGACTTCTCGAAATGGTGATTGCGGCGAGTTAGCCTCGTTGAGCGCGCTTCTTAGCGAGCACCGGTGTACTGTGGAGAAGCAACACCCATGGAAGCAAGCTCCACGGGTGTTGCTTCTCCACAGTTCACCGGTGCTCAGTAAGAATTGCACTCAACAGTGCTAACGCCGCAGGCAACACTTTGAGAAAATACAAATATCAAAGTTGATCTTGAAGTGAATATTGAATATTGTATTATTCGAAACTACCATTAGAAAAATTCAATACTAGCACGACCCTACTTATTAGTATGTTAGCAGTCTGTTGTGACTTCCCTTGCACTCCGCCCTCACAGAGACCATTTTTCTATCTCAAGTGGCAACATTTCCATGGACAGATATTAGATAGGCAGTGTTGGGACCTGCTGCGAGCTGTTTCGGCTTCGTAGACCTTAAAGGGCAACCTGCAGAATATTTTTCAACCACAATTAAAATCCCCCTCGCCACCCTTCTCGTTTTCACCTCTACCACTCTAAACTTGACAGCAGTGGGGGGGGGGGGGGCTTCTTCTGTTGTATTGTGGGGCTAGATGAGCCGGGTTAAGCCCCCCGGCTTATCCAGCCCCAAGATGCAGCAACTAAAAGAGTCTGCCCGCTGTCAAGATAGCAGTGGAAGATGGGGAAATGGGATGGGTGGGAAGGAGGGTTGTCACCCTGGTTGAAAAATATTTCGGAGGTCGGCCTTAAAGGAATGATGTTTGTCTTAAAATGGCGAAAAAGTTGAAAACGGTCTGTGTGAGAAAAAAGCATTTCTGATGTTTGAATACGTCAAAGCACCTTTCTTCAAGCGGTTACCATTACCATATTTTTCGGGACTATAAGTTGCACCCTCGTATAAGTTGCACTTCCGTATATTGCGCTGTTTCCGCGGAAAGGTTGGTACATAAGTTGCACCTCTTTGCACGGTTCACGCGATGAGTAGTTTCGTTTTACGAGCATTGGTATTGCGAAATCGTAGTTTTGCACAATCGGCTAGTTCACACGTGCCGTTTGACGTGCAACAACTTGGACGTTTCGACTAGCAAGAAATGCCCATAGCACGGAGCTGTCTGTCAGGGGCAGTTGACTGTTTTGCAGCAAAAGCATGTGAAACATGCATAATAAGAAGGTAGTCAGCTTTATTTGTGCGTACACATGCTGAGCGAACCAGGGTTTAACGTGCCAGACACTTGTCAACCAAGCTTTAAACTGCAAGGCCTAGCCTAGGTCAAGTCACAGAGATGACGCGAGCATCAATGCACAGGCAGATAGATAAATCTTGACACACTTCTTTTGGTACCGCTTAAAGATCAGCTAGTCGCAATCCTTCCTTTTACATGTAGCAGCCCGGCTGGAGCATGGCAGATGAAAATTGGTCATCAAACGGAAACTTAGTAAAACACGAGAACATTTTCTGCAATGTGTGTATACAAGCCCACCTGCCTTCCAGTGTTACTGGACTGAAAAGAAAACGAAAGAATAACGAACCATGGCTGAATTAGGCAATGTTGATCACACGCTGTAAAAGCTTTTTCTCACTGTCCTGCCTATCTACATTGAGCCACTTCAAGGAAAACGTAAAACTTCTCGATTTCTGAGTCAGTTATGAAAACTGTAGAAGAGTGCAGCGAGAGCAGTGCCCCCTGAAAGGGGCAACACCACCTATGGCTACATAGTTACGATGCTCTACGAAAGATGGTGCACGGTGCATACAGAAGGATGGCATGTTGCAGTGAATATAAAGAAATAAAAAATGCATATAAATTGGATCGTTTTATAAGACTCGCCAAGAAAGATGTTTGAAAAAAAAAAAACTATGACCTATGCACCGGAAAATGTGGTATATGAAGTCAATAAATATGAACAATGCTTCAGCAGTTCTAATGTTCTGTGAATATCTGGTAGGAACATGCAACCTTCTAGAGACTTTTTTTTTCTGTTGATATGTTTTTCGATGGTGTTGATTTCTTACAGCTGTTTTTTGAAGTTTGTCTGCAATATTAACAACTTTGGTATCATTTTAATTCAGAAGATTGAAAGCTGGAGCTATGTGGGAATGCCAGTTTTATAGATTTCCAGTTTAAGAGGTGTGCACAATTACTTCCTAAATAATGGCCACACCTATTTTTTATGTGAGGATTAAAGCCTTTTAGACATGGTATTCTCAGTACAGATGTAGAATAGCATCACCACACAAGTGAGACTGTCGTGAACAGTCCTAAAATTCCTTATTGGTGCTTAGTCTAACAACCTGTAACAAATGTCATAATTGAATCGGATTAATTTAATTAATTAAATCTCACAAGTGAGCTTCTAGTAAAGATATTCAATGAAACGTGATGTCTCAGTGTATGATAAGCTAAATATCACGTAATAAATAAGACGAAAATCTCTAAAGACCTTCACCTCTCCTTAAAGAGGCAGTGCAGCTCACATGGCTATTTCAATGAAAAAACAATGGCAAAATTATTTTAGCATCACAAAGGGGCTTTAAAATTGGTCTTGTGCTTCTAGGGCAATTATATATACGTTAGGATTGTGCAAATATTTGAATTTTCAAATAGTAGTTTCGAATAATATTATTCGATATTCGCTTTGGGATCACCTGCAATATATTTTTTTTTATTTTTCAAAGTGCTGATTTTGGCGGGTTACCATAGTTGAGCACACTTCTTACCGAGCACCGGTGAAGCAACACCCACAAAGCTAGCTCCTACGGGTGTTGCTTCCCTGCAAAGCACCGGTGCTCAGTAAGAAGCTCACTCGCTGCGATCAACACTTCGGAAAGTAGAAATATAGCGCTCGCATGCTTAGGAGAAAAGTACACTTTCAAATTAGGATGGTAAACCTGGAGTATTAAAAAAAAAAAACAAAAAAAAACACATTTTGTGAATGTTGATAGCTACATTGCAGTTACCATTTTCAAAATTAAAATGCACAAAAATATATGCAAAAAGAAAAAAATGTGGACCGAGAATAGATACAATAACAAACATGTGCGCACACACTGTCTCGTGGTTGTCATTTTTTTTTTTCAAATTCGAGATTGTAGAAAGGAAATTTGCACATAGGAAGGAGATTTATAAATTCCCACAATTAGGTTAGCTTCCTAGGTTTTATTATATATCAAATATGTCATTTACTTGCCAACCCAATGTAGGCATTGAACTTTCTGAGGCCACAGTCCATAAATATATTTAGTATAAAATTAGCTTAGAAATGGACTAGTGGAAGCTTGGGAACAATGTTCATGAGTTCAGCTGGGTTTTCCTTTAACCATGGTGCACTAATGAAAGGCTTGGAGAAACCATTCAATATTAGTTGGGAAAATATTCGGCCAAAACCACTACGTTTTCGCTTAGAAGTTGAACTCAAGATCCACTTTTCACAGATGCCTAATACAGTGCAATCCACTTATAATGCTAATGAGAAAAGCCAAAAATTAAATTGTTATATAACTGATTATCGTTGTATCTGAACTAGAAACTCTAGAAACAGATTGTTATAACCAGTACATTGTTATGTGTGGTATCGTTATAAGGGGATTGCACTGTATACATTGTTAATTTCTAAAATTTCCTTTTGGCATTTTACATTTGTTTAGTACAGTCGCCAACCGATTGTTTGGATTCTGAGGGTACCCTGAAGTTGTACAAATAATCAAGCAGTCCGAAAAATTGATTTCAGCCAAAATATCAAATTTCTGCGCATATTCCACTGCGTATTGGCCTACTTTCCACCTGCTTGATGTCAGTATTAAATTCTCGTGCAACTTCCGCTTTATATTGTTCATTTTTCACTTGTTTCTTGATCTGGTTGATCGCAGTGCCGCACGTTGTCAGCGCCTTTGTTGGCACAAACCGCCAAGTTGAAGTTGGTGCCATTTGGCACTATTTGGAGACAACGTTTAGTCCACCAAGCTCGCTTCAATACTAATCCTATCGGCAGAAAACCTTCACGTTTAAAGGACACAAGAACAGCAGACGGCTGCTCTTCCCGCGGTCGCACTCAAAAAACACAGACCACGAGAAGAACTGGAAGAACTAGAAGAACTATAAAAATGGGCAGACGGCCCCCATGTTGGCTATAGCGGAACCGGAAAACCCAACTATAGCCTCAACCCAGGTTGTTTATTGCATAGGACGTGGTATCGAGGCTACAGGGCAAATGCAAAACAACCAAAAGGGTGCGACTAAGCTCGCGGTGCTATCGCGGCGGCTGTTTTGTGGCTGTAAACTGAGGAAATCACGCAAATTATGTCCGAAATATTGAGCAATAAGCTTTACGGCGTTCGAAATTTCGGTCAGTGTTATACATTAGCTCTATGGGGTGGGTGACGGTTCGGCAAAAACATCAGAATAATCAGACGTGGCCGAAAAATCAATCAGCGACTGTATTCTATAAAAGAAAGTAAGAGTACCATATGCAATAAAATAAGAAACTGAATTTATATTAATTTTACCAAACTTGTAGAAGGCCAATATTTTTCTTTTTATATGATAGCTTTTTGAGAAGTATCCCCCCCAAAAGATTTATGAGCCATAATTGTCTGTAATACCTACTGTAAAAAATACGAGCAATTTGTCTTATATTGAATTTCAAATCGATAACAAAATGTTTCTACTTGACTGGTTATACTGTGATATCCTGAAGCGACACCAACCCCCGGAGAGTGCCTACTATTTCTAATTTTGGCTAAACACTGAAACATCGACCGTCCTAGCGGAGTCATCGAAATTCATGCAGTATTTGACAGTTTACTCGGTAGATTAGAGGGTTATGTCAAGCCGTCTCCAACAGGACGGCTCCAAGCGGGGGCTTGATTTTGATTTTTCATCTTTGTGTAAATATTTGCTGTCACACCCCTAAAGATGGTCTGCTCCATATTCTCTTTTGTTTACCACCTCGCCGGGGACTCTGCAGAGGGTGAATTTTGTGCCTCTCATGTTTCAGTCATTTCGATGCACTACCTATTTGTTGAGTAAAAGTGCGTTGAATCCGAGAACTCTGCTGATCAGAAAGCAGTTTTTCACATGAATGTTCATTGCCACTTGTAACACAATACAAACAGGAAGGGCACACCAATCCCCTTGGTGGTGATTTACGAATGCTTGTGAAACAAAAAAGCCCCTCGAAAAAAGAAGATATGGCACGTTGATAATCTTTGCATGGACTCAAAATACTTTCAAACTGGTGCTGTTTAAATACCTGCATACATAAGGTGGCATCCATATCTATGCTGCGTATCTTGAGAATAGTTTGACGTATAGTTATCGAAGGTAGAGAGAGAAGTTGATTGTGTACTTGTTAGCATTAAAAGTTGGCAAGCTTCAACCGTCTGCATCTATCGCTGCCTCTAAAATCCGCAAAAAAACTTTCGGCGGTTATTGGGAATTTCCTAGAGCTGTGTGTAGTGGCCATTTTTTAAGATAAACGAAGAGATTTCGTGCAGCAGATTTTAGTTAGATTAGATCTAGTCCAGATAGATTGCTTTTATTCTCACGCGGCTAGTTCTTAAAAACGTTCTTGGTAGCCATCGTAGCTTGGGCCCTGGGAAAGTTCTTCACTCCTGGCCCTTGTACTTCCCCGTCTGCAAGGCCCCCTTTGCTTTGTTTGGTGGCAGACGCTGGAGTTGCTGTGGGACGACTATCACCGCAAGATGAACGACCAGGTGATGGCGCCTCTCAACAGCTACATCAATCAGTTCACAGACGTCAGGGTGAGTGGAAGACGGGCTGCGTCGTGGGTGTGGGTGACTGTAACGAAGGAGCAAGTTTGGCCGTCCGTGGAGCGTTACATTGTCGAGTACCTCCCGCCATGGCACAATAGACCCATTGTAGATAGGGCTTCTCTGGTGTTCCGCAACACAAGCCCATATTTTGGCCATGCTGAGGTAGTTTGCACACACAGTAAACATTTGGGGGAAGTCACATATAATGAGCCATCCGTAGACTGTTGCCGCAAAAAGGGGGGTTGACACGCGCGCCAGTGGTACAGAGCAGTGATACACCCTCCACTGCCATCTGTCGGCGCTTGCAGAGGGTGTTTTCTAGCCAGTGTCCACAACCATTGAGGCTGTGGTGCTATCCCGTGGCGACGTTGCAAACTTTGAATACGTGCGCTCCAAACCAGTCCAAGGTCAGCGCATGTGCCAGGGCACTAATGCTAACACATTTTAAGAAATGTGTAAAGTTTTTGATTTATTATTTTTTTAATTATTTTTTAGAAGGACGTCAGTCCTTGAGGTGGTAAAAGTTCCTGCAGTAACATGTTTATGAGATTATTTTAGGTGTTATAGGGTCCAATAGTTACAATGACTGAAGCATTTTGGATTTGTTTCTCCCCGTACAAGTCTGGTTCACGTTCTGCTTGAAGAGGAGTGCTTTTGAACTGCTTGGTGCTCTAAATTGAAGTACCCAGGGTAACCTTGAGCATCGAGCAACCTTTTTCCTGCCCGCATTGCAGGGCAGGATAGCCAAGCGGGGCCGCAAGCTTGTGGACTACGACAAAGCACGGCACAGCGTGGAAAGTCTGCGCAACTCTGCCAAGAAGAAGGACGACTACAAGCTTGGCAAGGTAGGTGCGCCCTTAGGCAGCCTGAAAGCGGGCCACCCCTCGACACACTGAGGGCACAGGAAGCCCGCTTTCTACTAGTTGAGGTTTGAAGTTATCAACGCCAGAGGGAATGGGTTTGAATTCATCCGGTTTTACGTATAATTTATCGCGATGCGCCACTTAAAAAAACACTGACACCTCGAAATCATCTTTTTTTTTTCCTTTTTCGGTCTACAATGATTTAGAATGTTTTCATATACCCCCCAAAACCTCCTTGCTTCTTTGGCGGCAGCATAGGGCCTCATTCACACAGCCGGCGTTACGCCCCGTCCCGGCGAAAGCGCCGTGGGCGCCGTGCCGAAAACGGGACGGTGCGGGGACGGAGGAGTGTTCGAACCAGCGGCGACGGAGCTACCGGCGGTGGCTATAGGAATAGATGGATGCTGACGGCTGTATCCCCTTATATTGGGCGGTAGCTTGAGCCACCTAGCTTTGAAATCTTTCTGCACCTTTCAAATTCCGCGTCGAACGTTTGTATTGCATAAAACTGTATCACCGGTATAACCTATTATTTCGTGCGCAATTTCACACTTCCCTCGATCTCTACTACCAATCTTGTAATCCCGTATTTGTGGCTGCTTTGTGGCGGCGTCGACCACCAAATGTTGCGGACTATCGGCGTCGATGGGTGCAACCACAACTGTTTTGTTCCTTGGAGCTTGCGTTTGGGTCGCCGATAACGATCTTGCATGTTTCAAAACATTTTATTTGTCCCGACGTTTCGAAACAAAAACGACAAGACCCACCGCGAGCATGTTTCACATCTATCACACCTCACGCCGCATTTCGTCCCCGATGATCGACGACCGTATTTTCTTTCTTCGGCTGTTCTTCCTTAAGGGGGCACACCCCCTAGGAGGGTCAAATTTTGAACCCTTGGCTTAAAATTAATTAAATTCACAGGGTAGGCTGGTGGTCACGCTAGAGGGTGCATAACAAAATTTCAGGTCTGTCGGGTAAATGAGAAGAAAATTAGAACAGCTTCTATCAGCAACACGTCCGCATTGTTTAGTAAACCTATCGCCGGAAAACTATCACAATATTCAAGCTTTGTATTCGCTAGATATGTAGCAGAATGCATAGGGAGTGCGGCTATGGAAAGGTTCTTGTAAGAAGTCAGTTATTTCTCTAAATTCTCTCTTCTGCAAAATCTGTCAACTTTTTGGTGTTCTGTGTCTTCGACAAAATGTCAACATTTTTTATAAAAGACATCTGTAAAGTGACAAAAGCATTCCATAGCTGCACTCCTTATTAAATTTCAGTCAGGAAAAGTGAAGAACGAGCCTTCCCTGTATTGCCATTATCAAACGATAGGTTGACTAAAATGGAATTTATACCAAAAAGTGGAACGGAGAAAAATGCGTTCAAAGTGCTCCAAACCCTACCTTTTCTTTAGCTTCAATGGACAGAAAATAATTTATTAAAAATTAACTATGCAGTCTAAACTAATTAAACTTTCTGGGAATACTCTCTAGATGTTGTTGGATGTATTTATGTAATTTTTCAAAATCAACTTTTTTTGCAGAAATTTTTTTTTCTGGGTAGTGTCTCCCCTTAAAATCGCATTTACGTCTATCGCAAAGGAACCGATGTAGTCTCACTATTTCGAGCAGCAGCTCAGCGGTAAATCCAAATCTCTGTATGCCCGTTGTTCGAGAGCCGTAAACATCACATAATGCGCCCCTCCTTCCCGAAAGAAGCTTTATCGGCTTCATCGTTATGGCAGTTAGGGCGTTCGGGCACAGTACGGTCAATTCTCCCTCCCGCGGCCGTGCCCATGGTCACCCAACTTTTGAGAATCCGCCAGATTCAGCGAAAGTTTCCTATTTTGTGATTGGCCGCCCCTCAGTGGGGCGGGGCGCCGGCGTTCCCGGTTTCTCGCCGGTGCCGGGGACGTTGGACATTCTCGTTTGGCTCATTTCGGGTTCGGCGGCCCGATTTCGGTCGGAAACCGGTCCCAACACCCTCTCCCCCGGCGTAAAGGATGGCCGGCGCTTTCGCCGGGCCGGGTGAAAAAACGGCTGTGTGAATGAGGCCTAATGGATGCGCAAATTTAGAGGCTTCGGAAGTTACCCTTTTATGACATTTAACAACGGTATTTGTGAATCTACTACAGCGAATGTACTGCAGCATTTCTTTCGAAAGACAGAAAACAGAGCCCGGAAGTATCGGTGACAAAATCGGTCATTGCCGCCTCCTTGCCTTTTGTCCGTTCTTGCAACATGGCGGCGCGCAGCAGCTGCGATGCCGGGAGTGATTGTGCAGTCAGTGGTGAATCGGAGAAAGTTTTTTTTTTCGGCACCCAATGACCTCTCGAACCTTAAAAAGGAAATTGTCAAGCGTTCCAAACTACTGGATTTGGTTCCTTACGACACGCCCAATCGGGAACAGGAGGACACTGAAGACGTCGCAGCACTGGCACGACATGGCCCCTGACGTTGCTCGCTCAAGTCCCCTACACTTAAAAAGTGTTTTAAACTCCCCAAGGGGTGCCAACTAAGGTTTGAAATTCAAAACTAACGCGTCGGCCGCTCAGAGCCGTGTGCATCTCCCGCGGGGAAGAATATGACACTTCCAGTTTGTAGACCGGAGAAAAGGCAAGGAAAGCACGGCTGCGGCCTCGACGTCACTTCTGTGCGCTCGAGCCTCAAATTCGGCTTTTAGAATTTTTTTTTTTTTTTCTTCACTGATACAAAGTTTTGAAGCCTCAAATTTTGAGGGTGACATCTAGGCATGGTTTTCAGTTGTCTGGTACAATAATAAAACAATATAGATTTTGAGCTGTCAGTGCCCCTTTAAGTTTAGAGACATAACTAGGTTTGACCGGGGTTTCATAGCAATGACACTGGTCATAGTTTTTTTTTTCTCTTTTTTAACTGGAGGCATACTTTTTGAGGTGCATATCAAAGTCAATCTTAAAAAGTTTTCCCCAGGCAATGCAAAGTTTTTCATGGATCGCCGTTGCACGACGTACACCTAGGCTCTTATTCTGAATTTGACATCTTAACAAGTTCTGTTAGTCGGTTATGAAGAGCCATTATTTTTGTTTTAATTCGAGGAATGTCTCGAAGAATTGGTAACTCTCGGTAAGCCTGGTGTCTTCGGAAGCCCCTTACAAACCGTCTGTGTATGCAACCCGTCGGTTAAAGATAGTATTTCTTTCGCAGGCAAGGGAAGAGCTGGAGGATGCAAAACAAATGTACGAAGTGATCAACAACGAACTCCACGACGAGCTGCCTGCACTGTACGACAGGTGAGGCGCTTCGGCCAGAGCGGGGTCCTCCAGTGGCCATCCTGTTCCGTGGCGTCTGCCATCCCCACCTCTATGCTTGCTATGGCTTGCGGGGTACGGGGACCTCCAAGGAGCAGCGAGGGCATTGTGTGGGACTCTGGACCTGTTACAGCAGCAGCCAGAGGGTTGCCAGTTCTGAGAAAGCTACAGAATGTGCTGCTGGGCATGCCCAGGCAGTACGGCAGAGTTAAAATATAACCGCACAGGAATGGCAGTTCAGTGGGCATAGGTTTGGCCAATGAGGGGATTTTCTCCGTGGCGCTACTTTGGCGAATCAGGGGGCTGCGAAAATTTGTCTTTTTTCCGGCCAGTGGAGTGCCTAAAACGAGAAAAAAATTACAAAGTGATCCCTACTTAAATGCCTCGGGGCTGTGCCTTTTGATCCCTGAAGTAGGGATTGCTTATATGATGTGAGCCCAGATCTGGATTGCCTGCAGCAACCCTTTTAACTCTCAACTGAAAAAAAAACAAAAAAACCGAAGAAAATACGGGAAGGAGTGAAGTGTCGAATAAGTATTACTTTTTATTGAAATCTGCCACGCGGCTAACTGGAAACTGAAGGAGCGTACGCAAGGTGCTTTTTCTGCATTTTACTACAAGCACTAGCTACCTAGTATCGGCGATATTTTTCTAGGTTTAGTTCCAGGTGTCTCTCAAAAGAAGTTTGGAAGTTACTCGTGCACCAGAAAGTTGCAATTGCGTTCTCCAAACACGCACGACAGAAGAGGGCGTGAAAAAGACAAACGCAACTTTCTGGCGCACGAGTAATTTTGTTTGTATGTCGAGAACCATCCAAAACATAGGCAGCTGCGTTTTCGCGCTTGCGGCGGGCCACCGTGCGTCCGCCGTGTCCCAATGTCGTTGTCGCGACTGAGGGTTCCGACTTCCCGTCTTCTCAATTTAGTTTGAGTGGCGAACTAGGTGGGCGGAAGGTGAACATGGAAATGTTGGGTGGTTCAAATGTCTAGTAACAGTAGACATCTCAATTAAGGGACAGTGCAGATGCTTAAATGAACTCTGAACTCCATATTGTTTTTTTTTTAAGTGCCCGAGTTGGTCATGTGTAGGGTTCCGTGTTTTCGGATAAATCCGAAAAAATCCAAAAAACACTCGCCGGTAAATTTTTTGTCAATTCGGATTTATCCGAAAAACTCTGAATTTTGAGGTCACAGCGACAAAATAAACAGCAAAAAAGACGGAGTTTTACAACTAAACTTTATAAGAGCTCAAGGTTAGTGGTCCTGAGGAGATTCCACTTCAGTCTACTTTGAAATTTGGAACTTGTGACAAAAAAGGTTTTGCTTTTTAGCAGGTCGAGGTTCCTTCGGGACAACGGGTCATGGCACCCGAACATTATTTGTTTTGTTTTCAAATTTTTAAATTTTACGCAGTAAAATAAACTCAGAAATTCAAAGAATTCGGAATCTAACAGAAATAAATTCCAATAAACCCCGAATCCTTGGCGAAAAATAAACTCCAAAAAACGCACTCTGAATTTCACAAGAAATAAACTCCGAAAACACGGAATCCTAGTCGTGTGTGTCACAACACCCCCCCCCCACCCTCTCCCCCCTAAAAAAGAAGAAGCTTTTAGCACAATGCATTTATGTTGCAAAAACTCATTTGAAGGATTCCAAAACATGTTTTTATTTTCGGGTCGACACAGACTGCGATATCCGTTTGCCTCTCTGGTTCCCGCACGCGAGTTGCCCTGTTCCCCGGTGGCGGCTTTTGACGGCTGCCTCCCCGTTTCACAGCCGTATCCCGTTCCTGGTGTCGAAGCTGCAGACATTCTTTGCGGCGGAGAGCACGTTCCACGCGGAGAACTCGACGGTGTTTGCCTTCCTGGTGGAGGCAATGCAGAAGCTGGCCCTGGAAGGGCCCCAGCTGTCCTCTAGCTCTGCCTTCCACAGGAGCCCCCACGGCCTGCCCAAGTGAGCGCCCCCTCCATTCCTTTTGGGGGCAGTGCTGGCATTAGATCAATTCAGTCGTGGAACTGTCCATAGATGCCACTTCTGTCGAACTCCATGGTGTGGTGACTCCATGGAGTTTGCGGGCTGTGAGGCACGGTGTCTAGATGGCACTTCACCTGCAGCTGCTCTAAGAAATACAGATTTGAAGCACATACTCTAGATGGCGTTTCAAATGACGCGTGGCACTTTTGCGGGAGTTCCGCAACTGAGTTGATCTGGTAACGGAGGTCTCGCCAATGGAAGACGAGACGCCCTGCTGTGCCTCGAGGTTGTTTGAGAGCGTGTGTGTGGGATGTCTACGAGAGAATCTACGATTTGGTCCTACCACCAGCGTGGTACCAGATGTCCTGCATTTTGGCAGCATGGTCCGTGTAGAATGCACTCTCGAATGATGCTCCGTGATGGGATTCCAAAATGAGTTTCCTACATTTCGGCAAAGATTGAAATGATCTCGGAATTTGGGTGCTGTAACGTAGCTCGAAATGTGGCATTACTTTTCGCTCTTTTCACTTTTGGTGACGGGTCTCGTCGTTGCATATATCCTAATCACCTTTGCACGAGGAAAAGCCTCCTGTGCTTGGACGTGCCAAGTGAGGTTGGCATCCCTTTTTGGCTCGTTACAAGAAAGACGAGATGCCTTGCTCTCGTAAAATGTTATCTCGTTGCACCCAGCAGGCTGGCTAAGGTAGTGAAATGGACAGCTGTCTCTTCTCACCAAGAGTAATTTCTCAGTGATAGTGTTATACAATTTATGAGTGGATGATATTTTTAGCTTTTGGTAAGATTGAATTAACGAAGGCAGGAATGCAAAGATATGCCTCGCATTTTTTGGCTATTGGCCTTACAACATTCGAGTGAAAATGTTTTTACTTTTGTAACAGTCGTTAGCTTACCGAAGAAATTGATAGGCTCAAGGAAACATTGCACTTAAATGACAGTTGCAGCTCACTCGTTTTGGTTTGAATCGAAAATCGTACACTTTCAAAACTTGAGGTATTGAGGCCACTCGGGCAACGTAAAACAAGCTTTAGGACTACGTCTGTCTGCCGACTTTCGGGAAAAATTTTTATCCGAGCCTTATTTTTGCACGACCTCAAATTCTGCCACGTTTCACGCAAACGAGGAGCAGGCTTTTACTCGGGCCAGTCTTACGGCCCCAGGGTGTGTTTGAAAAAACTTTTTCGTTTTAGGCATCTACTTGGACATTTCTTTGTACCAGAGAGGTCTTTGAAAAAAGTCTTTGAAAGAATGCTTGTGTCGAGGCCCTTTCGCCCCTTTCTCTCGGAGGGTGCTGAACACCTGCTGTCGTCTTTCTCTCCCTCTCTCTTTTCCTCCCCCGACCACGTAACACCCTCGTTCCTCTCACTCCTTCTTTTCGGGGTCCCCCTTCCCTCCGCGTCTGCGCGACTGCGCGGCAGCGAGCTGCGGCCTGACGGCCACCTCTTTGTCCACTCCGACTGGGAGCCCGCGCGAGAGGTCGGCTCTCGCCGTTGGCCACCCCTCGCCGGACTTTTCGACCGAAGACCGACGAATCGACCCGACCGAACCGAACGACGGCATCGTTCACCTGAGGCGGTCCCAGTCAGACCGCCGCAGGTCGCGTTCGAGCGAACGCGTCGCGGCGGAAGCGTCCTCCGCGGGAACCCGCGTGCCCTCCGCGACGCCGGACGCGACGAGCCTACACAAGAGCCGCCTGCTCAGCCGCTATTCGGAGCAGCAGCTGTGCGGCGGCGTCCGCGACGCGGCCTTCACGAGAGCACCGCCTGGCCACCGGAGCTCCTCGATCCAGCACCTCCCCGCGGGTGCTCTAAGGCCCCTCGACGACCCCGAGAGTTGGGCGGCGGTGCCGCTGCGCGGGAAGCCGCCGATGTCCGCGCAGCACGGAAAGCGGGGGCTGGAGGAGGACTCCCCCGACCGCGTGCTTGTCGGCAAGGCCCAGTACGCCAAGGTCAGGCGGCACTCGGAGCAGGCGGCCGCGCTCGAGCACCGCGGGGGCTGCCACGCTGCCGCGCGACCCTCCTCGAGCTACCGCTACTCGGTGGAGCGGCTCCACGACGGCCTCGCAACCGAGGCGAAGGGGAGGCACGGCGGGAGCTTCTTGTCGCTGGACGCGGGCTGCGACCTGCGCGGCTCGGCCAACAGGCCCGTCGAGCTGTACCTGGTGGTGCGGCCCCCCGCCAGGGGGGGCCCCCGCGGCCCGACGGGGGGCAGCAGCGAGGTGGCGGTGCAGGCTGGCACGGACGAGGTGGCGCCACGCTCCTCGGGGGCCGGGTATGCGATTTCGAGAGTGCACATGTGCACCCCGACACAGACCGCTTTCCCGGTCCCACGTGAGGCGTAACCGCGCTTGGTTAGCGAACAGGCACTGCGCTATCTGTTCACTTTAAACCCTCAATATTTCCGGAAAACTGGGAGCTACGTGTCCTTTCTTTTTCTGGCCCGGTCAACGACGGGCCTTAGCCATATTTTCCTGATCGGAGCTACGTAGGTTGCACGACCGACTGTTGAGATACTCCTCTTGTCACGCATCTCGAAGTGGTTACTGCAATGTTTCTCTGCACATTATGCGAGGAACGTGCAACAACCGGAGGCATTCTGTGGTCCTTCTGTTTCAAGTATCTGTTCCTTTGTCCACTCTTCTCATCTTGGACCACACATACCCCTGCATTGTGAGGCCACCTGGGCATTGTCTCGGCTGCACTGCTTGTGTACCAGAGGTAGTGGCAGGTTCTCACTCCACTTTTGTGGTTTTTTGAGAAGCTCAGAATCCAACTCATTTCCCCAAATGGAAAAAAATTGTCGAAGTGGGGTGTATTTATTTATTCGTACTTGGCCACTGGATCAGTCAAATCTCTTTATCCTTATCTGCGTGAGTAAAAGAAAAGTGAAAACGGTAGAGGCATGTGCGACTAGCGGAAAGGTCACACAACCCGTACGCTGGAACGTTCTGGTGTTTTTTTCATGGATCGTACCACACCCCAGCATCGCAGCTGTCCACCCTAAACACTAGCTGCGGCTTTCCTCGGCTATCTTTTTTCACCTGAGTTCTTTTTATAGGGTGTATTCGCGCGAGACTTCCAATTGCATTGCATTTTGGCAAAGTACCATCCTTGTCTCCACACGCACGAGCGACATTCGATGCATCATGTTGCGTGTGCTCGTCCAGCAGAGTTACATTGGTTCCTTAGTCGAGTGGTTTGCCACCGCCGTTTTGCCTTAGTTTAAGCAGATGTGAACCAGTATGTTAGGAGGAGAGGTATGCAGTGCACATCCTCTACAGCCGAAAAACGTCATTCACTAAGCTGTGGCCACGAGTCGAGATGGCAAACATCCGTAACTACCCGACGTAAAAGAACAGCCTTCTTGGGCGTAAGCAATTGAAAGCGTGTGGGAGTCGTCGCTGAAAAATATAAATGCAAACGGTGCGATTGTCATTTTGCAGATGCGGTAGTTCAGGTTTGCCAAATCCTGACGCATGTATGCACCTTCGATTAATTTACTCAAAAATATTTAACAAAGCGGTTGTACGAGCGTTTAGAGGGGGGAGGGGGGAAGTGGCTGTTAGTTGTGCCTTCGCAGAAGAGAGCTAATCAGTCTCTCTAATGAGTGGCACGCAGTAGTGATAACTAGGGGTTTGCAAATATTGGAAAGTTTTGAACCTGAATCGAATATGAACGTTATACAAAGAGACAAAATTAAGAGTGTACAAAACTGCACGTGTCTAGATAGCATGTAGCATGTAAAAATGCGTCCTCTAATGTTGTCGCACAAACAACTGGTAGTGACCTTAAGATAATTCAAATTACCCTCGATTAGCCAGCAAGTTAGATATCAGCTACTAATGCAATTGTTGCAAATTATCGTGTAAGAAAATTAATTGTTCCACATGTTCCGTACATGAGTGCTCTCTTTTCGCCCTGACAACTGCTCGTGCAGCAGAAAATGCCCTCACTCCCGCAGCAGAGATTATGAGGTCGCTAGAAAAGTGACTCCCAATGCAGGCTTGGCAAGACGAAAACCAAAACTGCTCCTTTGTCGTGACCTAATACATACCTGTTGTGCACAATTAACGCGCACTTGTTTTCGCCAAGATCGGAGCCCAAAAATACGTGCACCTTACAATGAAAACCAAAAACCGAAACTTAAAAGAAAAACGCGATACTAGGGCCGTGTTCCAAAATTTACTCGATCTTACTCCAGGGTAAGGGTTTCGTACCCTTGGCGTTCTAAAACCTACCTGCGTCCAGCGTTTTTCAATCTGTGCTGTCACGTGATACGATCCGCCGGAGTAACTCGGATCCATTTGGGTAAGATTTGGAACACAGCCTAGGTGTAAGGTGACTAGCCCCATCGCCATCGTGACCGTTTGTTTACATTCGCCATTTTGGTAACCGTACACTAATACTAATACCAATATTTTATTTGTACTGAGTGGGGGGGGGGGGGATTACCCAGGCGTGCAGGGTCACAAAAGGCAATGCTGCCCATACCGGAATGGCTCGTGTACCCAACCTGGGGCCAGTAAGTGCATACATATGCATCAACGAAAGGAATTAGAGGAAGAGGAGGAAGAGAAAGGAACAAATAATGAACACACCGAAGACACTTAAGACTGCTTATGTGTAGGAATCCTCGACAGCTCCAACGTGTTGTCGAGGCGAGACAATCATCATCCGGCCCACCACTGAACACAACACCCCCAGCCATAGCCATGCGAGTTCACTCGCGTCTACAGACTTGTGTCCGCTGTTAAGATTGAAAAAGCGAAACAGAAATTCCACCAGGAGGTTTTATTTAAACGAAAGGCCATCAAGCTGGCGGGAAAAGATAACAACGGAGTAGCTCTGTGTGGTCTTGCAATCCCAGCAACCGGACGAGCTCGCAAAGTTGTTTTGAGAGACGACCCTTCCAGAGGTGATGGTCGCGCACTCGTACAAGGGCGAGAAGCGCGGCACTTAAAGCGCTTTAGACGAAAGCAAGGATTACCTCTGTGGACAGCGAAGAGCCATCGTCGAACTTCGACAACGGCGAACTAGTGTACGGTATCTATTTTTGTGTTGGTGCGCATTTCATAAAATCTGTTCTACGAGGTATGTGTTCAACCTTGATTATTTTATCTGCGTGGCAGAATATCGGCAGCAATTTACTTTTTGAATACCTGGGAGCTAAATTTGCCTGCACATTAGGTAGTGTAAACATGGTAGTTGTATCTCTAATGTAAACGGCGAGTGCTTATTGAGAAATGGCTACAATACCCGCAATTTTAGGCAACTAAATGCATCTTTTAAGGAAGCTCTGAATGTTCAGGGCATGTCCCACATGCTGATGATTCGCTATTTGCCCGAATATTCACACATTGCCCGAATATTCGGCCATAACCGGATATTCTGAAATATCCAAATATGCAATTCTCGAATCGAATATAAATCGAATAAGAAAAATATTTGATTCACATTTGAAAGCTCGAATATTCGTACACCCCTAGTGATAATGCAAGTTTTCCCGCTCATGCATGCTGCTTGAGCTGGGACGTGCTATCATGCTCGACCAACAAAGTCCTCCGACTAATTTCCCCCTGTCATAAACGTTCGTACAACCAAGTTGCTAGTTGTTTTTGTTTTATCGGTAAATCGAGTAAAGATATATGCATGTGCCTGGATTTCTCTTTGAACGTTGCTCTTGCACGCAAACTTTAAGATGGCGTCATACCCACGTTGCGATGCTTGTGTGCCTGGTGTGAGTACACCAGGCCTGCGAAAGAGGGAGAAGCAGATGATCTGGTTGAACTTGCGCACATTCAATGCCAAAACAGCAAAAAAAAAAAAAAAAAAAGGGAGACAAATTTTGGGTTTTCACTGAGATGTTGTTGTTTCTGCTTTGTCTTGCGGTAATTGTCCAGAGTTGCTCGAGACATTAAGCGGTCTTGTTCACTCAACTTGAGGCAATTCTTGACACACCATTTCCTCTTGGGGTGACCGGTTGTTCATGGCAATGCTCATGCGGAACCATGTCCATCTGTCGAAGAATACCTTCCATGCACCTGGAAAATCTCTAGGCTAGCTGGTTTCCCTGACCATATAGAAACCACCATGAGTTAGCGCTATGTATGAGGCTATGCAGAACTAGAAAACGTGCAGGCTAGGACGACAGAGTAGTCGGAACAGACCTGGCATGGCAGGTCGGCTGCATCCCGCTCTAGACCGGTGCCGTATGGCAAGGCGGGCTCGCATGCCAAGAATTCTTGGCATGCAAGCCCACCGGGGAAATGGGAGGCCCACTCTCCCCGTGGATGCGTCTGTTGCCTGGTCTAACTATCTTGACATACCGTGTTTGCATGATTCTAACGCGCCCCCGATAGACTTCTTCCGAAATTCTAAGTGCCCCATTGCGGCGAAATTCCACACAGTGCACTCTGGGAACTAGTGGGCCGCTCAGTTTTGATTGAGCAGCTTCAGTTTGTGCTATCACGCCGTGACCCAACGTGCTGCTTGCTTTTTCGATTATCTGATTTTCCACGAATGCACAATACTCTCATTCTTTAGCGATAGAGAAGGAAGACTGGGGCACTTATTTTGGTCTTCAACATGTGGGATATTGTGCGTGCGTATGCAAACATAGTAAGTCGCGGCTTATTCGCGTCTCACCCCACGATTGTATCTTTGAGCTCAGTTTCAATAACCCTGTTTTTTACCACACACGTGCCGTCCGGCAAACGCGACATTCTTCACGTAAGTGCTCGACTGTTGCTTTCTTAAGAACGGTTTGTATGTATGTATGTGTTGTATGTGTGCGTGTATGTATTGTATGCGTGCGAACGTGCCTATATTGCAGGATAACTTCATGCTCATACCCGACATTGAATTCATCGAATGCAAGCGAGTGGGGACTTACTTCGTGCTGTCCTGCGAGTCAGTACAGCTATAAAGAGATAGAATGTGTTTGATTTTAGCTTTTCAGTGGCATGTCAAAGTTTTACCTTGCGTACTCGGGCGTACTATTAAGAAAAACAGAAATTCCAAAAAGGTATAATTTGTCAGTGGACGCACAAAACAAGCTAGAAACTTGCTGACCAGCAACACTAATGTAAAGGTGCGAGCTCAGTGTACGCATATTTATTGGTGTTACGGCGTGTTGACTCATACACAAGCAAGATCCCCGAGCTTCGCAGCATTGAGATCTCAAGTACTGGCTCGTCCACATACCTCGAAACGCTAACAGAAAGGCTCGAGTACAAAAATACAACAAGCATGTGTTAAGACAAGCTATACGTCTCGGGCTTGTGCTAAAGCTTCGAGCTCTGGCCATTTAGGTTAGTTTAGAGAATAAAAATGACGCTCTCGGGATCAGAAAACAGTGAGACAATGGCCATTAATAGTGCACGCTCTGTGTATAATCTCTTGTCGACGTGTCGACCAAAACCATGCCACTCTCCTCCCTGACCAACTAGTTCCCAGTGTGCAATGCGTGGAGTGTTGCATGCAGGGATTTATGGAAGTAGTCTGTTCTGACACACAGGCAGATTTAGCTCCCAGGTATTCAGAAAGTAAATTGCTGCCGATTCTACTGCGCAGGTAAAATGATGAAGCTTGAACACATAACCCATAGAACAGGTTTTATGAAACTTGCGTCAACACACAAATAAATATTGTGCACTAGTCGCCGTTGTCGGAGTCCGACGATGGTTTTTGCTGTGCACAGAGGTAATCCTTGCATTTGCCTAGAGCGTTTCAAATACCACGCTTCTTGGGCATGTATGAGTGCGCGACCGTCGCCTCTGGGAGGGTCGTCTTCCAAACAACACTTTGCGAGCTCGTCGGATCACGCAGGGCCGCTCCGTTGTTATCTTTTCCCGCTAGCGTGATGGCCTTCTGTTTAAATAAAGCCTCCAGGTGCAATTGCTGTTGTTTTTTTCATTTTAAAACGGCAGAGACGAGTCCGTAGACGTGATAGGACCTGCGTGATACGGATACCAAAATGGCGAATGTAAACAAACAATCACAATGTCTGTTGGGCTAGTCATCTTAAAGGGACACTGACAGGGTGTTTATGCTCGCCGAGGTTTTTAGTTGTACATGACATATAAGAGCCCAACTACCCAGAACACAATTTGCGACTCGAAATTCGGTTTCTTTCCGCCCGAAAACCGCCGATCAAGAACTGGCCGGTTCGAGTCTCGCTCACTCTCTTTTCCGGGGTCACGGGCCGTTTTTGTAAGGTATCGATGCGACCACCAAATTTAATCAAAGTCGTGGGTCATTAAAGGCACACAGTCAATATTAAAAATAGAAAAAAATATGAAACCCATTTTTTGTGGCTTCTAAAAAGCTGCAAATACGTTGATTGAAAAAAAAGTTCCACAGCGAACCGGAAGCATTCTGTGCGTGCGTCGTTTCGCGATCGTGCGACTCGCGGAGACGGCGATGGCAGCGGACGACGTGCCTGGGACCTCTACTTCACAACTGTCGTTCGCGGTACCGGCGAATTCTGTCTGCCTTTAAAAGAGAAATTTGGGACTGATCAAAAGAATTGGTATTCATCCCGTACGACACGCCCGACCACCAAGCCGATTTGCACGAAGACGTCGCCGAGCCGTCGCTCCCTTCTCGTGGCTGAAGACATCGCTCGCGCAAACTTCAAGCACGGCGTGCCTACTTCGAGTTGAATATGCACGCGTACGATTTCTTTACTAGGTGCGAATGTCGCCAATGCGTGGTGCTTCCCGACTTCAACCCGGGAGTGCTTTTGCTGGAGGAAAACCGACAGCAAACTTTCCAACTTACAGCTTACCGGCTGAATTATTACTAAGGAAAGAGATCCCCCAGTAACGAGATGCCCCAGTAGCTCAGTGGGAACGACGTCCGCTTCACACGCTGTAGGACCGGGTTCGATCCCCTGTAATGGCAATTTCTCTTTTTTTTTTTTCTTTTTTAAACATTTTTTTATGTTTACATGTCTTTTATTTCTTTACAATTATCACTGAAGAAACAAACAAAAATAACAAACAAATGTTGTGGACGAAACGTCGCTGAATTAAATCGGATGAGATTTCCTTTTTGAAACCTGCGAACTCAATGCAATCACTTTCCACAAAATGCAAGGAGCATATAAATCAGGTAGCATCCGCTTTCCCAGGTGCCCGTAAATGTTCTACAGGAATTGCTGCCAGCCATTGGTCCCGATCCTGTTGATCTTTCCGAAACTCTGTCGCTCAATGCCACTTTTTTTCGGACGCAGGGCATGTGAGCCAGCTCTTCACGCAACATCTTGGGTGTATTCTTTTCGGAGCCGATCATGGAAATTAACCACGGGCACTCACTACCCATCTCCAACTCCTCAATGTACAAAACAACTCATCTTGGAGTACAGAACAGCGAGCGGAACAAACATAACTGCAAAAGAATCGCGCGGTAAACAGTTCCCGCTACGCCGCATGTCGTCTGCTACGCAAAGGAAAAAGAAAAGAAAAAAAGTGCACGGTTGGGTGCAGCCACGTGACTTCCGCCAGTCTCTCCTCTCCACTCCTCCGACCTCCGTCCGCGGGTTTCGGTTTCGGTTTCGAGCAGTTGCGTCTTTTGGTTTTATTAAAAAAAATACGCTACTCTGTTGCAAAATATTAATTGGGTAGTCCTCCGACATCATAATGAAGCACCTGGCAAAAAATTTAAAAAATTTTTTGGGGGGTGTCAGTGTCCCTTTAAACCGAGCACTGCTTTTTTCTTTTGAGTTTCGATTTTTGTTCTCGATCGGAACAGGCATGTAGTTTTTGGCACCGATTTTGGCGAAAAAATATGCGTATTAGAATCGTGCAAACACGGTAGTCTGGACATTGTAATGACATAGTGATGACATAGTTTGCAGTTTTTTCAACTAACCATCCTTACTGATGATAGCCACCTTGTCCGGGGCACTTTGCAGTTCCTTTAACTAACCGTTCATGCTAGGCTGCTGAGACTTGTCTAAGCAGGAACTACAATGGTGATTTTCTGAGCTTGACTGCGCAATGCTCGGGATAAGCAAAAGCTATGAGAAAAATTGAGTGGCAATCACACGACGTGATGCGTTTAGACAGCAACAACAAGGTTGTGATGTGCTTTCCCGCCAAATTTAGCATGGAAACTGAATTGGTGCTTAAGTCACGTGGCATAAATTTTTATGCTAAATTTAGCGGGGAATTAGTAATTTGTCTGTAGAGCCTGCGACGTCAGGTCACGTGACATTGACAAATTTTTCCAACAAATTTAGCGGTGAAACTGAATTGGTACATAGGTCACGTGATATCAATTTTCCCGCCAAATTTAGCGGGGAAACTGAATTGGTGCATAGGTCACATGACGTCCAGTTTTCCGCTAAATTCAGCGGAGAAACTGAATTGATGCATAGGACACGTGACGTAATATTTTCCGCTAAATTTAGCGGGGAACCTCGAATTTGTCTGTAGGTCCCAAGACGTTAAGTCATGGGACATAAAGTTTTCCGCCAAATTTAACGGGGAAACTGAATTGGTGCAAAGGTCATGGGACGTCAATGTTTCCGCAGAATTTAGCGGGGAAGCTGAATTTGTGCATAGGTCACGTGACAAAAATTTTTCTGATAAACTTAGTGGGGAACCTGAATTTGTCTGTAGGTCTCGTGACATCGATTTTTCGCCAACTTTAGTGGTGAAACAGAATTTTAGCATAGGTAGGTCATGTGATGTCAGTTTTCCTGCTATATTTATTGGGGAAACTGAATTTGTTTACGCTCACGCCATCATGAAACCGGGGGGACTGGCCACTAACAGCTGTCACCGTACAATGTCGGAACGGGAATCACGCAGACACCCCCAACTTCTTTGCAGTGAAGATAATTTTATGTTGAAGTGCCATTCCTTGCAGTGGTTCAGGTCGGATTGGTATTCATAGTTTTGAAGGAGGAAGCAAACATGAACAGGAAGCTCCAAATGAAGCTTTGTGTTTGTGTTTGTCCTCTCGTACACCACGCTCCAGGGTTGAAACATCCATATTAAACCGACTCGCTCATATGCTTGTTTCGACCTCATCAGGAGCTGTACTTGCAGGTAGCTTCATCTACCATGAAGCTAGTGTAGGCTCTAGCCACCCCTTCTTCCATCCCCACATCACCTGGATACCACAAATCAAGCTCTAATTGCAGTGATGTGGCGAATTTTGTTGTGACGTGGTCTCTCTTCCTTTCTCTAATTTTGGCATCAAGATCTGCTGTTTGAGTGAAATACGTGATGGAGCCGTGCTTTTTGCCTCTGAATGCGATCCAGAATCGTGACGCAGGGAGTTGTGAGCCTCGTGTCAGTGCTCTCGGAGCGTAAGAATTCCGGGGACT
The DNA here is from genome assembly GCA_013358835.2 of Ixodes persulcatus. Lineage (NCBI taxonomy): Eukaryota > Metazoa > Arthropoda > Arachnida > Ixodida > Ixodidae > Ixodes > Ixodes persulcatus. The sequence goes on from JABSTQ010009930.1 coordinate 159,040, forward strand.
GAAGTGTTGAAACGGAATGCAGGGAAGGATCTGCAATGTGTGGCTCTAGAGTCAATGTTGCCCCCTTCTAAAACCCCTTGGGAACAAGTGTTCTACGAAAGCCTCACACTTTGGGTCAGAAATGGCTGCTTTCCGTGAAGCGTTCAATCTTTTTTCCAAACAGGGTGCACACTCAAGAGATGCTTACTTTCCTTTTCTAAGGAATTGCGATTCAAAGCGGCAGGATATTTGAGGCTCATTGTGGAAAGACACTCTTGGCGACAAAGCGATAAGCTGTCTTTGTCTTTCTCTGGTACTTCCCTCTGGGTACACCTGCTCTTGCTCTTCGTCGCTGTTTCAACGGAAGTTTTCCAGTTTGGGCCATTTGAACCATGGAAGCATTTCTTTGAGGCCATCTCTGAACTGCAGTGGCTTTCACAAACAACAAGAGGCTCAGGGACCGTGCACTAGCGCAAATATTGCTAGTCCGTGCATCCTAGACGCACTCTAATGCTTCCCCCTCCGTCTGTCTGTACTAGTTGAGTTCGAGCCACTTGTAACGAAGACCTCTCTGTGTGAAAAGATGTCCAGTAGTGCTGCCATGAGCTGTTGCATGTTTGCTGGTGATGTTGCATGGGCCTGCTGGGCTCTACAAGGGGCATGATGGCTGCCGCCCGTCGAATGCCCGCCCGCTTGCAGAGAGGAAACCTCGTCTGCCAGTGGGCTCGTTTGATTTACCTGCACCTGCTGCACCAGCTACGTTTGGTGCACACCGCAGTATTTGATTTTCAAGTGCAGCCTATCTTAAAGCGAATATCGGAGGTAGATTGCACTGCACTTTTCTGCACCGGTAAAGGCTGGCACAGGTAAATCAAACTACAGTAACTGGATCCCGAGAAATTAGCGCCAAGTTCCCCGTTTAGTCGCCATTTTGGTCCATGGAATGGGCAGTTTTGCCTTGACCGCTCCATTCTTTGTGAGCCGATCTAAATTTGCGGCGACGGGTTGCTTTACAGAAACATTTCTTGTATACTGAGATTTTTCTATCCACACACCGGCCAAACAAGCGCACATCTCCATACCGCCACCACATCTGGCGTCGGTACTTGGCAGCATTGAAAAATAATTTTCCTGTCTTGAAATACGCAAGGACGATAGCTTCATAAGAGATCTGTGAAGATACTTAAGCGTGATTGATAAGATACACAGTGAAAAGGACGCTTATATTAGCAAGGAACTCTTTCACTACCCTACTATGAAACTCCATAGCAATCTTGGCATAGCTGGTTCAGGACGACCCTTTTGAAGCTTCGAACATTTGAAAGGGCCGAATTGGCAATTGCCATGACAATAGAGCCTGATAAGCCGATCGTATTACAAGGTTGTGGGCGCCTTTGTGTTATATCGGTTTGTGTCCAGCTAGCAGGCAGGAAATAGGCAACAGCGCTACTTTCCTAGGATCCAGTGACTTTAATTCAAACTAGCCTAGTGTTCTTTGACATTCTTTGGGAAGGAGCAGGATTTCTCAAAAACCCAGGGGACAAAAGGGGGGGGGTCACTACAAGGGAACAAAAACAAGGATTTTGAGTATTACAGGTTTCATTATATTTATTTATTTTGTTAGACTCAGGGCCAGGGATGTTACAGTACGCTGAACAGACAACCCAAAATAGCGCAGTGTAAGAATTATTGGGGCTGATTACAATGATAATGGTTAATCACCGCCTTTTTGAGACAGTTGGTATTAATAATTCGAGTCTAGTCTGGGAAAATTCTTCCAATTCAATGAGGGGACGGGAATAAAAAGGAATTATAAACTACATTCATGCTGAAAGACAAAATGCCAACTTAGTGTCTGTGGTCGGTGCGTACTGATAAGTATTGGAATTGCGTGAGCAACCTTTGCCTGCGAGGAGAATTGCAATGGTATATTTAATGAATCAAGCCCAAGCGGGACACTTCTTTTTATTGGGGAAGGTCAGGTAATGACTGATGCAGAGACGTCTGTTTTTTTACTTTTGAGGTGTTGCTGTGCTAGCATGTGGCAGGGCATGATAACTGTTGTCTAACAGATTTAGTAAACGGAAGTTTACACTGAATCCTAATTTCATGTACCGCTGTTATTAGTAAACTCACGATCACTCGACGTGCACGAGCTTACAAACGCACCCTGGCCAGCTGACGACATTTTAAAAAGGTTGCACTCGACTTTAACAACAAAGTTTGGGAGAACCCAATCGATATGTTTTTCGAAGGACTTCGGTAAAAGCAAACTCGCAATACGGGAAAAGGGAGGAACTCGTAACTCTCGGGGATGCCGTAGACGAGACGACTGCTGGACAGCCACGAGCACGGAGACTCGAGGCATAGCTCTAGCCGAGCCCAAGGGCGCACCGGGGGAGGCGTCCAAAGCCCCTTCGTGCGTGTGGCGGACCTTGCGGCTCGTCGTTCGTGGCGTCTCTGGGGGCCCGTCCTCACGCTCCCTCCCCCCCCCCTCCCCTCCCCTGCCCCTCTGTCTCTCCCTTAGCTCGGTCTCCAGGGAGGCTGACACCCGGCCCTACGAGGAGATTGAGTTCAAGAAGGGTAAGAGCAATCGTGCCAGCGACATTTCCATCAAGGTTACCGAAACCAATGGCCAGCTCAGCACCCCTCCCCTGATGGCGTCGCCCGTGCGCAGCGGTGAGTGCCGTCCCCCGGGGGGCAACGAAAGGGGTTGGCCCCGGTCCGCTTTTCTATGCTCCGCTTCACTTTACGACGGGCCGCAGCAGACGTTGCTAGCCGTCAAAGCCAATCCAATGCGGAGAGCAAGTCGTCTGCTTCTTGTGGAGGGGTTGCAATGACGTCAGAAAGACGCCAAGCTCTGATTGGCTTTGATTGAAGGATTGTGGGTACACCTCAAAGCAGGCTGCCTCGAGGTCTACCCATTATCCTTCATTCAAAACCAATTAGAGCTCGGAGTTCTGATGTCACCACAACCCCTGCAAAACCCCTGCTAAAGAAGCAGGCAAACTTGCACTCCGCATAGCGTGGCTTTTGGGAGGAGCTCAGCGACACTTCGGGACGCAGTCGCATGATCATTTTGTGGCTGCGGATTCGTCGTAAGGTGAAACGGAGCATTGAGCCCAGCGAGGTGGGGGTGGACATGGGACTCCGGGACACAAATGCTACCGGGCTTTTTACGGGCACCGCAGCCAACTCTGTGTGTCTGTCCTACAAACGAGCATGAGTCCAAGCTTGCCCCCCGTGGTTGAACTGACGGTTTTTTGTTTGAACGGCCAGGGCTTGCGACACAACTCGACAAAGAGTTGCCCCGTTTGAATGCATGCATGTGACACCTCCACTCATCCTGTCACCTTCGTGAACTCTGTTAACTTTCTTCGGAAAAAGGGTGCTTTGTCTTCACGCCGCGCAGACGCTACGAAACGTGGCATGATTCTGTTTCCGACACAGAGTTGAAAATTGTGTGTGCCTCAACTTGCTTACCTTTAATGCCTTCTTTGGTGAAAGACCAAGGAGCTTGGAAGGTTCCTTGAATCGGCCAAGAGACCTAACAACTGTGGTGTCTCATTTATAGTAGTGCAGTTTTTTGCATCACAAACTGGAGCTCGGTAGGGTGTCGTTGTCTCTGCTGTGTCACTGATGCTCTGCAGCTGTTGCACCCTGACTCTGTTGGAATCGCCCGTCTCTAGAGGTGCTTTGTGTGCCCAGACTTTCAGTGTTGCCTTATAACAGAGCTCGGTCTAGTTCCAGATGAAAGGTAAGCCTTTTAAAGGGTGCAGTGCTTTCATGCTTGTGGTGTCTGAGCGTCTCCAGCCTGCCAGCAGCTTCCTCTGACTGAATGGGCTTCATACAGTGAGGCTGGCTCTGGTTTTCTTTACAACACTTTGATTGGCCGGCCTGTTGGGCTCGTGGGGCGGGTTGGAGTGGCCAAGTCCGGAATTGTTCAGGGTTGTCCCTGTCACCAACTGGGACGGAACTTCTCTGTGTAGCCCAAACTCTTCACGGCAGCTGGAAAATTGCCCAGAGAAAAGCTGGACTGAATGCTCGGAAAGTACCATTATGTTTCGGTTGAGCTCTCTTGTTGCCAGTGTTTCTCGTGCTGTTTGTTCCCAGGCGAAAATCAGTCCACTTCCAGCTGGATTATGGAACTGGAAATGAGGCAGTCCAGCTGGGTCCAGCTGGGCTGCCTCATTTCCAGTTCTATAATCCAGCTGGAAGTGGACTGATTTTCGCCTGGGTTTGTACCTTTTCTCGTTTTACCGTGTGTTGAATTGTGGCAACAACAAATGTTTGTAGTTGCTACGTTTTAGTTGCTGCATCCTGGGAAGCTCATTTCATTTAGTGTCTTAGGTTAAAAATGTGCTTGTATTTTTAGTGTTCGAGCTCCCTGCTAAATTTAGCAGGAAGTTGAATTGGTGTTGAGGTCACGTGACATCAATTTTCCTGCTAAATCTAGCGGAGAAACTGAATTTGTTCTTGGGTCACGTGACACCAAGTCATATGACGTCATTTTCCCCCGCTAAATTTAGTGGGGAAGCTGAATTGGAGGAGGAGGGGAGAGGAGGGGATGGAGGAGGAGGAAAAGGGGAGTAGGAGAGGGTATGTAGGAGGAGTTGTACCATACCCTCCTTTCCTCCTCCTCAAGAGCTGCGCTCTAATTTCGCATGACAAAGATTTGTAAACGTCTTTTTTTTTATAGTAGTAGCTGCTTTTGGCATCACTGTTCTTTACTTTTAGGGGAATATGAACTTGAAATGTCTTTCAAAGGTGTATTTATTTATTTCTTTAAAGCTTCGTTCAAATGCCTCATGTAGAACTTTTTTCTGTGGGAAAGTGGAAGAGGAAAGCCATTTAGTAGTGGGTATTGAAAAATGTCTAAGATCTTAATGAGCAAGAATTGTGTGGTGATAGATTCTTCATGTACCTCAATTCAAAAGCGTCTTCTTCAAGTTGCTTAGATCCAGTCGTTAGTGTCACTCTCCCTTTAATCCGAATTTCGACTGAAATGGAGCAGGCGGACACATTATAGGGGAAAAAGGTTTTTTCCTTGCAATGTGTAGCGCTGCGCCTATGTCACCTGAGCTGAGCTACCAACGTTTAACAGAAATAACGTTCCACAAGCACACTTCTTCTGCTGACATTGTTGTAGAGTGTGACCTAGCTCACCCTTAAATTACTAGAAAATACAGCACATTTTATGACACATTATATTCCACTTACACTACTATTGAGAGAAAAAAAATGGAATTCTAAATGCGCCCCAATGGGCGCATTTAGAATTCCTCACGATTTTGAGGTCGACATTGTACCTGCGAGGCTGCGCCCATTAGTGGGTAGACGCAAAGACACAAAGGGTGGGAAGAAACACTCTTGCAGCAGTTTATTTCACGTAGACTTTCGAGGTTGTCCAGAACTACCACTTTTGTTCAGATACGGGCCGACCCTTTTTTTTAGGAACTGTTACTTAAAATGAGGGGTCTGTCTACAGTGTGTTTTACCGAATATCAGCCAGACGTTTTGTCTAAAAACTGAATTGCACAAAAATTTGATTGGTACCATATCAGTCGCATCCCAAGATTGCATCTCACTTCAACGACGTGCCGATGTGGATTTTTCATTTCATATATGCGTTTTCGCTCCACCATTTTTGTGCCTGAAACACGTGCGGTAACTTTTGCACACCACCACTTTCTCTAAGTCTCGCTATACTTTACCAATTTAATGCTTTTCTATGAGGTTTAGCAGGTTTCTTATTGGATGCATACATATATGTTTACTAATTAAAAAATATATTTATGCAAAACTAATAAGATACTTAATATGCAAAAAATGATTGAAGGCTTAATTATACAAAATTGCTAGAGGCTCGTGAGCCAGTAGCGACCATATATTAAAATGAAATACATTTTCAATGAATCAGTCATTCTAAAATGCTATATAGCTGACTAATAGACCTTTTGCAAAATCAAAGCAATCGGTCTTTGATTTTAAAGGATAGTGCTGGAAGAAAAAAACCTGTCCAGAATGTATCAACGAGGTTCTACTGAACTTGGCAACAAGAACTTGGCAACACGGAAACACTGTGCCACATGTCACTGTGGTTCCTTCGTTAATTAAATTTATATTTGAAACTGCACATATTGAGATGACTGCTATCTTTAAATGTTTGAATGTACATGGTGTAAAAGTTGGCATTCAGTACGGAGTGCATTTTTTTTCTTCAGACTTTGCGGGGTTTGAAGTGTACACTGCAGGTGCAGATGATAGGGTTGTAAGGGAAAGAAGACTTCCCTGCGACTTGTCAGCCGCAGGGAAGTCTCTGCCCGAGCCTGGGCACATTATTGGGCTTGTTCGATTTACCTGCACCAGCCTTCACTGTAGCAGAAAAGTGTAGCACGGTGCAGAAAAGTGTGGGACAATGTGCTTCCAGTTGTGTCTTGAGATAGGCTGCACTCATAAATTGAATACGGCAATGCGCATCGAATGCAACTGGTGCAGGAGGTGCGGGTATGTTGAACGAGCGTATACTGTTCTGTTCTGCAATTTTATGGTTCCACACACTCGTCAACTTCATTCAGTTCGCCATCTTGTTAGAGATGGACGTTGCACGTATCTACATGGTACAGCAGCATCTGGCTGCTTCAGAGTAACTATGTCTGTATTGTAAAGCTGAATCGCTGTGCCGGGGCGAGGTGTCTGCCCTGCAGGGGAGAGCTTGTGGACTGTGTGCAGATCCGCAGTGCGTCGCGTGCGGCACTAGCTCCCGCATGAAGTGCATTTGGCTCAACGACGCGGAGTTCTCGTTCCTGCGCTACCAGCCGTGGCAGTGCCTGCGGTGCGCCGTCAACCGGTCCTTCGAGGCCGGCCAGCAGACGGCCGAAGCGGCGCGCCGCAACTTGTGCATCTGGTTTACCCGGGTGACGCGCCTCAAGGCCAACTACACCGAGCTGCAGTGCAAGGTGCTGCCGGCCCAAGGTCAGGCCGACGTCGGGGCATGCCTAGGCTCGGCCGACACGTGGTGCAGCCGCCAGTGCCGTCTTGGTCTCTGGGGACTGCGGGGGCGTCGCTGTTTCTTGCGCCTCGGAATCCTCGGGCGTCGAAAAGGCTGCTCCGGCCTGGCGTGGGCCGGTTCGTCGCGTGAGGATTTGTCATAGGCCAACTGGTAATAGGCCCATTCGTTGCGGCAGCACATTCATCGTAGGGTAATTCATCGCTAGGGATATTCGTCACTGAGTGAATTGGATACTGAGATTAGCACAACAAGGGCACTGATATTCGATTGGTATTGCGCAATAGAGGGCATGTGTGATCGAAGAAAAAAAAAATTGGTTTACTAATTTCGGCTGTAGTTGGTTGCTATAAAAATCCGTACGTTATAAACATTATGCTTTACTTCCGCTCTTTGTACTGAAAAGAGGCAACATCAAAATGAGTGATAGTAATGCTTAAAAACTGAAGATTCAATGAGGCGCAGTAGAAACGGGCTAAAAAGCAATGTTTCGAGCTGCCGTCGTCAAAGTTTCCAGATGATTCCGACTATACCTCCACTTGTTTGTTGGGAGCATAAGAACAAAACAAATTTGTGTACCTGCTGTTTTCTTCGTCTGATGACGAACCCTCAGTGCGTTTATCCCGGTGAGGTAAGCGGCATGTGTGTGCTCGCTTGGTGGAATAGGACATTACACGAGTCTTGGCGTGATCGGTGACATCCTTAGTTTTACGGGCTCCTCTTCTCTGGTAGGCCCAATACAACGTCGCTTTGTTAATCTTCATGTAGGTGTACAGATATCTTTTTTTTTTTATAAAGCAGCCTCACGTTAGTTTTCTCAGACCTCCAATTATAAATCGAGAGTCAGAATGGAAGCCAAAAGGAACTGCATTTTATAATCTGGGAACATCTTGCATCCAATATTTAAAAAAAAAGTAACCACGACACTTGACAAATTTGTTCACCAGGATCTGACACCACAGAGGCGACAAGCCCTTCTCAAGATGTAACCACGGCCTTCAAAGTGGTTATGAATTCACTGAATCGGCATTTGATTTTGGATGCTTTTTTTCACTATCACCCGGACCTTTAATTAAACGTTGCTTTCATTTGACCTTGCTTTTGTTTCTTGTTCGGAACTTTAAGAAATACAAGTGACGCAGATTCATCGCTCGTGACCAACCTCGCTGATCTTCTACGAATTTGTTTAGATTCACCTCTTTTGCAAACTTCTCAGGAAAACCAGATGGAAAAACAAAATGATAATATTGAAGTCGTTATGTGACTAATTACCAGCATGACCAATTATCCAATGACGAATGTTTGTCTGAGACGATGGGGCCTGTTACCGGTCGCGCTATGATGAATCGACACACGACGGGGGGGCCGTGTCTCGCTCTGGCCAAAAGCCGACATTCTTTTGGTGCATTAATAATCCCAGAAATTTGTTTCTATAAACCTAGTTGCTGCATCTCTGCTTTTTGAGAATGAGGTACTGTGATTCTCGACAAATTTGGGTATTCCATCACCGTGACAACAGCCACGAGTAGCCTTCTTGGTGCTTTGGTTTTTCTTGTTTTCGTGTTTGCTAACTGCTCAAGCTCGCTATGGCAGGCACTGTGCCTTCACACTGACTGGTGTAGAGCAGAAGAGGAAGGAGGAACCACTGGAAGCGAAGCTACAAGGGTGGCAAGCTCGCAAAATGTCCACGAAGACACGACGCTCCACGACACTATTAGCACATACATGAGGATACTTTTTTAGGATTTTACGTCGAAAGGGGTCTGGCAGATACCAAAGTTTCCACGATATTAGTGCCTCAAATAAGCATTGCCACACTACCGTAAGGTCCCAAACGAATCCCCACCTGTGGCGAAAAGATAAACAATGAAAAATATAGGATAGGTGACCTTTGGGGATGCAACACCAAAAGTTCAGCAAATGTAAAAGATAAACATGTTGGCACCCGCTACAAGCCCGCACGACGTGGCAAACGATACAGCAGATTGCACGTGGACACAGTACATTTGCGTTCACGGTGCGGTGAACGCTCGGGAATCTGCTACGACCCCGTATCTCGTGGGAACCAACACTGCAGATTGCAGTCATGGTGAACTCTGGTTTCATGGTGCGATAAACACGTAATATTCTGCTACAAAGCCTATCAAAGGAACCGACACTGCAGGTCACCTTCGCATGAAACTCACCTTTTAGGGTGCTTTTTCATAAAAGCATGCTGTAGTGGGCGCACGCGAATTAGCTCAACTATATTGGGTAGTTGTTTGTGCTGCCTAGCAGACAGTGGTGGCGGCAATGAGAGGCATGCTCTCCGCATACCTACACCATTCTCAGCCACGTGGCTGAAAATGGCAGAGCTGTGAGCTGCTGCTTAACGCTTAACTCACATTTGCTCCCACCATTTTTTTTTTTAATTAATAGCGATTGCTAGTGCAGACTGCCATATTTGACAGAGGGGACAAGTGTTGGCAATTAAGATGCTAAGATTTCCCTGGCCGCACATGAACCGGGTGCAGTGATGCTACCTTTATGTGTACACCTCACTATATAGACCAGTGGTTCTCAAGTGGGGGTCCGCGGACCCTGTGGGGTCCGCGAAGGCATTCTAGGGGTCTGCGAAGCCCTGCCCCATCAGTCAAGCCCGGCAATATAAAGTCGTCTTTTTTTCAGATAGGGAAGAAATTTTTTCGATTTTCGGGCGAGTTTCTTTTTGTGCATGTCAATAAGAGAAGTCTATTTGACACTAGCCCTTAGTAATATAAACTCTTTCATATCATTACTAAATTTAACCTATACCTTTTCTTTCCCCTCACCACGAACGGGGTCCTCCATCATCTCCACCGATCCACAAGGGGTCCGCGAAATATCGATGGTTGAGAACCACTGATATAGACAAAATTTTGGGGACCTTTCGCCATACAATTCTGCCTCGTCAATAGAGATACCCACAGTCCGCACCATAGTTAGCCAGTTTTGGAGGGAACTTGGTAAATATGTGCCTTCTTGCCTGATCATTATGCACAGAAGCCACTAGAAATTTTGGGGATCTCGATGAACACATGGGAGAAGAAAACGCTACTAATCTGCCCAGATAGTAGCACCTACGATTTTTATCCTGGGAGCGCGATAGCTGGAAGGAATCTAGATGGGGTGGGCGATTTTTCTGCTTTTTTAGCACCATGGGTATCTAATCAGAAAAGCAGGATGGCTGATCTTGGAGGAAGGCGTTCACTAGGGAATATAATTCACTAGGGAATATAGTATGTCAGTACTTGTGGTAACAGCCTCCCAATCCCAAGAGAGAAACAGAAGAAAAAAAACTGCCATTGCTTGTTTGCACTAAGAGCGTCGTTTGTGGTGTGGACATAGAAGAAAAACAAAAATCTGAATGCCAATTAGAATAAGGATGTGTATGGTTCTCTTTTAGATAATAAAATTTAAAAAACGTGCGTTTTTATAATTTATTTTTTTAAATATTGGGATGGTTTTTTGCTATTTTGAGTGAACTTCTCCCGATAGTATGGATGCACACTGTTGCAAAATAACACTTTCGACATCGATCTAGTGGGTGTCTCTCACCCCTAGTGTAACAGCATGTGTTGTGTGAAGCGTGACCAACTAGATTTCGGATTCACGTAGGCTTTGTTTTGACACGGCACTGCCGTCTTTTTTCTTCGGGGGTTTAATTCATATATTAAGATTACATTATCTTTAGTAGGCGGCAGGTACAGTGCTCAGGGAGTGAGGGGCAGTCTCGGAGCATGGGATATCTAATGGCCGACTTCGGTGGTACCGAGAGGAAGAGAGCGGGCAGAAGAGTTGTAAAAGAAAGCAGATGATATGCGAGGCTCTTTAATTTTGTCACAACGAGTTGCAGTTGTTTGAGTGCTTGTCATCTTTAGATTTTTTTCAGACAATGCACGACGCGAGTATTTTTTTTAGGAACTCCCGGTTTCTTGCTAACTCACTTTGGGTGGAAACCATTGATTCAGCCATTATTTCAGTTCCTGTTTTTCGCATGTACATTTTGCACCGCTTACGTACAAGACGATGAGTAATGTATAGCAAAAGTTTAATTGCAGTTAAATCGATGCTATTGGGATGATCTAAGTTCGCAATGCACCAGAGCTGTCTGTAAATCATTCCATAATTCACACGCACGTATTCGGGCCTTTAGCTCGATGAAATGCGGCCTAAAAGGATTTAAAATGGATCATCACATATTTGTTAAATGCGTATTAGCTTTTTTGGTGCAGTTTCTACAGTTGGCGTATGTTGCGTGAAAGGAAACAAAAGCTGTGGTGTAGGCATTGAATCGTCGTTCTCTCCTTCGTGAGATTGTCATGTGATGTCATTTCAAGTTTCCGGTTATGCACCCTGTGCCACAAGGGGCCACCCGCTTCTGGTTTGTTTTTCTTTCGATAATTTTTCTACTTGAAGTTTCTGTGTTCCGTCTCTGGTGAGCTCAACCAAACAGATTATTCATCGCCAAGAGATGACCCTTGGGAAAGGAGGCTTTCTGAACTGAAAGCAGTCCCCTCAAATGTAGCTTTCATGCGTGGGTTATTTGGTTCTAAAAGTTTGTATCGACAGGGCCTCCTATTCCCCCTGTTGATGAACAAAAAGGGAAGAAAAGCTCTGAAGGTGCACTAATGCGATTTTCGAGATCATATTTTTACGCTAAAAACTCCGTCTATGCACCCTGAGCATCCTAGAAAACCCGAAGCCAGAATCATACATTACTTTTCCACTATCATTAATTCCACCAAACGTCGCAGCATGCCCATTTTTTAGATATATCTCAGAAAAGGTGCTGTATGATTGTAATTTTTAGTTTTTTAGGACACTTAAAGATCATAAATAGTAATTGCCACAAAAAGACAAACTCAAAAGTCCATTTTATTGTGAAATTCCTAACCCTGGCGGTTCCCATGGCTCGAGATAGACATGCTTCGCTCAACGGGGGTCCTAGGTCCTAGGCAGACGCAAGGCAAGGATGCCTACCTTTCTAGCACCTTCTACGCTTGGAAAGTCCCGCACTGGTTCAGAACTTTCCAAGCAGGCATAGGGCAGCTTCACAAAACGTCCTTTCACTTTCGGTGAGCCGCATTTCGACAGGTTGATGAATAGTGTGTGCCACTTTCCCCATTAGTTTACATTAAGACAAGTAGGTATTGGCATCGTTTTTGTTGTTGGTGAAATGTGCAGGCATGGCAAGTTGCTCTGTCTATGACAGAACTCGGTAAGTAGGATCTTGGATGTATTTGGGGCGCATAAACCTATGCTTACTCCGCTATTTTTTTTTTTTTTTTTCGAAGTCATTTTTGCAGCTATTATTAGGGCCATTTTTGCCACCAACGGGTTGACTTCAAAATCGCCGGTTCGCCTTAAAGTGCCACTGAAGTCATTTTTGAAAAAGGTCGCTTTTGATCTTATATTGTGTAAAATGTGTTAGTTTCCACATATACCAATCCTATATTATAAAACCGCATATTTATCTCGGGGCAATAGAAGAACATGTGGACTCTTTTTTTCTCGCAGACTACATTGTGTGGACCAATGAAAGCCCTATAATACACGCAGATTCTGAATGATTTTATTATAACTCGTTTCGAAGAGAGTCTAATAGGTACACATTCCGATAAGACTCCTCTTTTTCTCCGCGGGCGAAGCAATCGCTTGCAACTTGCCGACGAGCGCCCTTCGTCGACCACTTCACTCGGAAGCAAATTCTTCCGAAAAAGGGCGTGTCGCGATCTTTGAACACGCTTTTAACGAGGAAATAAGCTACGCACGATTGTGATTTCGGGTTTGTTGGGATGCTTAGGGCGTCTAGATTGAGTTGTCACCACAAAAGAAAGATTTCAGAATCGACTTCAGTGCCCCTTTAAGTACGAATGAAGACCGACAATTATAAAAATGAAGTACTGGCCGATGCTCTTTTATGTTCCCGATTACTCTGGCTGATCCGGTCGATCATGACACAAAAGAACTCGAGCGAGCTGGGGAACAGTGCCTCCGAGCACAGAAAGAAAAGTCAATCAAGATGGCATCTGGTAAGGTGTCGAGCCGGGGGTATACGTCGCATGAAACCACGCAATAGGGTGGTGCACCTGTGGAAATGACCAAACTATCTCGGCATTTTTTTCTGTTGATACTCTGCGTGATGTTTGTCGCACTTGTATTCATTGCTACGAGCATTTTTTAAATATGTGTCAGCATCATATCCCAAGATTTGTCCCCAGTCCTGTGTGCAATGTCCTGTTTATAAAAAGCATATATTTTTTATGGGTTCTGCCCGGAAAAGGCTAGCCTAACCTTTCATGGCACAATGTGCCTTTATTTAGGCTGTCTTGTACATCGGGTTGTTGCGGTAAACATTTTCCACTTCCAGGGAAGCATAGAATTATAAATTCAAAAACTACTAAAAAAAAATGTTTTTTTTTTCCAGTCATGTTTTGCTTTAGCGTACTTTCCTCAGTGTGATCTCACAACTTCTTAAGTTCCCCTGTATCATGTCACCCTGGCAGCATCTCGCTCAAGACAGGGAGCGCTGTCTGGTCCGATCAAACTCATTCCACATGATAACACCGTGTGTGCTAATCGGAGGATGCCCCTCACAGTCCCCAGAAACATGACGAGCACTGCTGCTGCACATGCGTCGTCGTTGACAAGCATGTGCGGCATGTCTCTGATGTGGTCGAGCGTTGTTGTGGTGTGCAGTGACTACTCGTGGTACATGTTGCGAGTTGTGATCACGCTGATGCCGTGCCTAACCGAGGCATGCTGGACCATTTCCAAGCTCTTTTGCAACCTGGAGATGTTTGCGTGCTGGAGTGGTTCCTGTCACGTTGCAGGAGCTGACTAATCATTGTATGAGTGAGCATACTTGGATGTACGTAGTGGGGTATTGGAAGGTGGATGGTTGTATGAGTTGCACGCCTGCCTTGGTTTTTCTTCAGGCTTTTGTATTCAAGGATGTCTTTCGCTCTGATTGATTGCTATTCCACTGATACATATTCTGTGTGGGCTCAAGGAACTACCATGAAATGAAAGCAAACTCGAGGAGATGGTGCATTTCTTGGCAAGAGGTTGCAGTTGCTGAGCTTAATAAAAAAAAGAAAAAGAAAGCCTTCTCTCAGCAATTGTCTTGGGTCATTTGAGCCAAGAAAGCAGGTCTAAAATGTCCAGCCAAGGAACAGTACCAGTCAGATATTTATGAAACTTCCCTATGTTTTGCGCATTTCTGGTGTATATGTTGTAAGTAAATAAAACTTGTAAACTTAAAATTGGAAAAAAAAAAAAAGAGAAAGGCTACTCGTTGTTGTAAGGACTTGCCATATCTTGGCAACCTACTCAGTTAAGTTGCCAAGACATCAGAAAGAAATGTGTTGTTGTCGAACTGCATTTCTCTACGGGAGTTATAGTTCAGCATATCGATGAAACGAATTGTTCACACAAGCCATGGATTCGTCGGTTTATCTGTAGTATGGTAGACACGCAAATAACCTTTTCATAGGATAAAAGATGGCTGTTTCTTTATATTGTGTTGGTGTGGTTTGAAGTTTAACAAGTGTGAAAAGACCAGCCTAACAAAGCTGGAGCTTCGTGTGCTGTTTACTGTTTGCTTATTTGCCACAAAATTTCTGTGAGCGCACGCATTTTTGATGGCCTATCCTCGTAGGTGGTTGGGACTGATGTCAACAGTTTCTTAAAACAATATGCGCAGTAAAACAGGGACAAAAGAAGAGGGAAACAACAAGAAGCACTACTTTCAACTGAATGTTTATTGAAAAGAAAGAGACTACTTATACGCCCTATCAGGTTGCTGGCATAGAAATTCAAATCCCTTATCGTATAGATGAACTGACGGTGCACTTATACACTCTTTGTTCCCCCTGCAATCTAATGTTGTATGATTAATACACTTCTCGCGATATTTTGCTTCTTAACGTCCCAAGGAGTTTTGTTTTTTCAAGAACCCGGGGCGCATGGGCATCCATCACAATGAACGGATGACTCATGCTCGCGTGCCCTATTGTTAACGCATGTTCCCTTTTGGCCGACGTGTGCGTTTCCGTTACTCGTCGGGATTTCATAGACGACTGAGGTGGCACGTTTTATGTACTGCTCACAGTGTTTTTCTTTACACACATCGTCTTCCTTATTTTGTTGTTGATTTTTGAGCATAAGCCGGAGAGTTAGTGAGGGGGTCGACAACACCCTGGCACTTGAAGATGTGCTGTGGTTGTGTGAAAGCTTTTGATTTTGAATATAGCCCACAGGTTTTGTCTTCTTTCTTGAGACATGTGCTTTCTCAGGTTTCTCTTTCATCTTAGAGACGAGTGTTTTTGCCACTTCCTTCAGGAAATGCTCAGAGCAGTTAGCTAATTTGAGGCAGTTTACCTGGTTGCAAAAACTGCTATTCATGCCATGCTTGCATGACTTTGCAAGGTATGCTTCCATTAAGGAGCAGGCGATTCCCTTTTTCAGCTACTTGGAATGCTCCGAATTAAAGGGCAAACTTCCTTTTTTGAGCGTGGTTGATATTTCCTGCACACATACTCCTCTTGAAAACCCAGGCTTCAATCTAAAAATTGAACCTTATTAGACGTCGTAGGTAAGTAAAAGTCGGGCCATGGTAATTCAAGGTAAACGTCTTCAACACTTTATGTATAAGGTTATCTACCACAGAGGTTGCGGTGCGAGCACTAGACAGTCATCTACGTATTTAAAAATTTTTTAAAATGCCTTCTTTTTCTAGTTGGCCCAAACACTCCCCTATCACATCTGGCTAAAAAAAAAATATATATATATATAGCACAATAATCCTCGGGACATTAAGAAGCAAAATATAGTGGGAAGTGTGTGAATCATACATTAGATTGCAGGGGGACGGCATATCTATAAGTCAGTTCAGCTATCTGATAAAGTATCCGATAAAATTGTTTTAAGAACCATCTCTCCATTTTAAAGCAAACACAGTTTGATTTGCAAATTCCTTTTTTATTAAAACAGCCAAAGATTGGAACAATCTTCTGAAAGACATAGCACAGCCTAGGGGCTTGGATAAGTTCAGAGAAGCACTTGTAGCGCTGGATCACTCATAGTTTCATAATGGCAAATTCCATGCGTGCAATTGTGCTCCCTCTCTGTCTTTCTTGATAGAGATGTTTTCTTTTTGTATTCTTTTGTATTCTGTCCACAGGTTTCTGGAATTTTGCTGTGTAATGCCCACCCCTCATGTAATACCCCCTCTCCCGGGGGGCCTTTGAGGAAAATGAAATAAATAAAGAATTCGAATTTGTACACGAGCAACCTGATAGGTAAAACTAAATGGTTGTCTTTTTCAATAAACATTCAGTTGAAAGTAGTGCTTCGTGTCTTGTCCCTCTTCTTTTGTCCCCATTTTATGGCGCATGTGGTTTTAAGAATCATGTACTAACTAGCCCATCTCTCCATTTTAAAGCCAACAGTTTGTTTTTTGTCATGCAAAGTCATGCGAGCACCCTACCAGTCCCATAATTTGCTAGTGCCATGAAATCCTTTCTACCCTGTAACTAGAACTTGTAGTGCTACAACTTGTAGATTTTGACATGCTGGTTGTCTGCTTGTTTAGTGTTGGTATGCTCACAAGTCCGCCTTTGCCTGCCTGTTCACTGCATTCTTTTTATTGTACTTTTTTTGTAGGTTTCTAGTTTTGTGGCGCTCAATTTCTGCTGTTGTGTGATTAGTGTTTCCTCGGTACACTCAATGAAAGTTCCCACAGCCCCTTTGTGTTCCTTGTGGCATTGGGAACTGCATAAGGGGGATGTTGGAACAAACTGAAACCAACCAAGACTATCTGTTCTGGTTTCAAAGTGCTGAAAACAACCAAGGCAGAGTAGTCAACACGAGGCTCTTGTGCCATTAAACCCTAATCATCATCATCATCAACACAAGGCTAGGTGGCACAAGCTGCTGCCCATTACAAAGGGTTTAGCCATTACCGTCCATTCATCCATCTACTTTGTCTGACTTGGTCTTGTTGTTTTCGGCACTTTTATTCTTTTTAATCTATGAACCAACTGGCCCCCACTTTGTTGCTGTGTGTACTGCTTTGTTTCACCACGAGTTGGAGCACAGTCAAAGGCTAAGAGAGACACACTTGTTGACATAGACTAAATGGGCAAGGTGTTTAGCCAGAGGTAATGGATGTGCAGAAAGACGAGCACTAAAGCAACATATTGCGACTTACGGTGAAAGAATGGGTGGCCACTAAGTTGCGCTTGAAACTGAGATGCTTTTGTTTCTTCATATACTGAACCTTTGGAGCCTACGAACATTTTTGTTTTGTTTTGCTGAACAAGTATGAGTAATCGTTGCCAGTATAAAATACGAGTCTGGCTGGTCTGTGCCCACGTGCCATTAAAACGCCCATGAAGCATCGTTACCGGAGCTAAATTATGCAAATGAGAAACTTCTCGTTGGTGCCATGCCAGTGACTATGGGAGAAACTTGTACACTGACATGAGTAGTATAGAAAATGAGAGTTCTGGACCATCCCCCATTCCCCCGACTTTGAAAAACAATGAAGAAATAACATGAAAACAACACACAAAAATCACCCTGTAGGAACATATTTCACCATATTTTGTTCATAAATTGTTCCCAGTGTATCTTCTCCCTTAATATCAACCAGACAGTAATACGGAAGACCGTTGCTTAAAACTTTCTTTATTCATATCCTGTTTTACCATATCCATATTATAGTGCCACTGATTAAAGCGGCTAGTTTTGCCGCTTTATCGAGGCAATTAGCCAAGGTGCATCTAGAAGGGGGTTTGTTTACATTATGGTTCCTCCGCTCCTAGAGTGCACCAAATCAATACAACCGCCACCAAGTATCAGTAAAGCATAACTGCTCCTGCAATGGGACCAACAAAGAACCAACTGGACAAACGTGCAACAGCAGGGACCGCAATTGCACTTCCCCCACCTGGATGCCACCTTCCTCGATGAGGCGATTCTTTACTGGCGGTGCAGTGGTTATGCCCTTGAGAGTCAGCAAGCAGGGGCTGGAGAGTCCGCACACTCTTTGAACGTGTGCCAAGCCTGTACATTCCTGCTGCAGCTGCCCGCCTGGAGCAGGAGGATTCCTCCTTTGTGAACACCCCGGGCTACCGGGGCAGCTACACGGGGGACCACAATGGCCAGGCACCTGTGGCCCGCAAGAGGGATGAGAAGGACTACGAGCCCGTCGATGTTGGGGCCCAGGTGAGATGCACAATAATGGTTGACAGACCGCCGTTGACCATTCCAGGACGTGCAGTCCTGTCCCATATAGAACGGGACTGCATCTCCTGGATGGCATGCTTGGACCACTGTTAACCACTCTGCAACGGGCAGTCTTATCTGTTATAGAACAGGACTGCATATCCTGGCTGGCCTGTGTAGATTGATGTTGACCAAACTGGGATTGGCAGTTTTGTCCCATCCAGGACATGACTACATGTCCTGGATGGCATGTGTGACCACTGTTAGCTATTCTGTAATGTGCAGCCTTGTCCCATGTAGACCAGGACCGCATGTCCTGGATGGCATGTGTGGACCCCTGTTTACAACCCTGCGATGGGCAGTCATGTCCCGTATAGAACAGGACCATGTCATGGATGGCATGTGTGGACCATGGGACGGGCAGTTTGTTCCCATCCAGGAGAGGACTGCAAGTCCTGGATGGCATGCGTGGACCACTCTTTACCACTTTGGGATGGGCAGTCTTGTCCCCTCCAGGACAGGACTGCACATCCTGGATGGCGTGTGTTGACCACTCCAGGGGTGCCATGCAAGACTGCAGGGCGAAGGGACCGGGACAATGCCGCCTTGTAACAGCTCCGGGGTCGTCCTTGTTGTCGGGCTCCGCTGGAGCCAGGCGCCGACCAGGACATCAGGCAGAAGGAGCTCGGAAGCAGGGCCGCTTTTGACAACGGGTTTACTTTACATTTGTACAGGGTCGAAAAACAGCATCAGAAGACAGGAGTCCTAAAGAAGTCAGCTTCTTTTAACGGGACGCTCTTCCCTACATTCCCCACGTAGGGATTTCGGCTAGCTATATCAGCTCCTCCCCCAAACACAGCGACACACCCCCTTCTCCACCCACACACGCCACCAACACCATGCAGATTAGCGGTCCCAAAGACGTGTCCGCTTGTCACCCGAGGGGTCGGCGGGGTCGGCGCTGCGCGCATTCATGATTGCAGTGGCTTCCTCTTTCGAGGGGAAGGTAATTGGGTGCGGGGCGCCCGACAGGAGGGGTCCGCCTGGGAAGTGCGGGAAAGGATGCATTGATCTCGTGGGCCACTGTGGGATTCTTGGAAGGCCGAGCGGCTGGTCGTCTCCCCACGTCGGCGGGCCTCTTGGAAAGTCGCTGACCAGCCCTTTCTTCTCGCCGCGGACGCATGTCTTTGGGCTTCCTGGAGCCCAATGGGTTCCTGGAACGTAGAAATGCCTGGACATTTTCCCACGTCTGCTGGCTTCTTGGAAGGTCGCTTGGACGCCTGTGGGTCTCCAAGACGGCGTTCATTACAGCCTCCTGCGATTGGTCAGCGTCACGCCGCTGACCATTCGCGGTGGGCAGCAATGTCCCGATCTTTTCGTCCCGCTGTCTTGCATAGCCCCCAGGACAGACATTCTCGTCCCACCCAGGACAGGGCTGCATGTCTTCGATGGCATGCGAGACCACTGTTGCTCCGGGACTTGCAGCAGTCTTTTCCTGTCCAAGACATGACAGTATATCCTGAATGACATGTCTGGACTATTGTTGAGCACTCCGCAATGGTCAGTCTTGTCCCATCATGGACAGGACTGCCTACTTTAGGTGGCACGCTTAGGCTAAAGTGCTTCCTATATTTCAGCCATGCTGAAGAGTCTGAGACTTACTTATATGGTGCAAACATTGTTTCACAAGGTTTTTTTTTTGTTTGTTTTTTTTATAAGCACAATACAGAAATTTTAAAGGGCAGTAGAGCCTCATAATGCGTTATTGGTTTGCACAGAATCCCAGATAGTTCTTACAATTTTTAGTGTCATAATTTTTCATTGGGATATGACCAGAAGAGTGTATGCAGAAGCTCTCCTTGTGTAACACCAGTTGGCACGTGTTTCCCCATGGCTTGCAGATCAACAAGGAACACCACGCCGACAGAAACCTGGAAGAACTGTATGACATCCCTGTTGGGGCCACCACTACCGACCTCCCAGCTGGAGTCCTCTACAGGGTGAGAGATTTGAGTCCTCGGAGGAAAAGGGGTCCAGGACCACGCTGAGCTGCACTCTAAACACATGGCTGGCAGGAAGCAGACCCCCTCATTAAAGGGGTACAAAAACGAAAATTGAAATATTCAAATTTCGTTCGGAAATGAGTCAAGCATGACAGATAATGACCGTAAATGATAATCACACGTTTGTATTGTGAACGAGTGGCTATATTTTTCGTTCCAAACAGTGCACTCGAGCAAGCGCTTGAAGGGAAGCGAATGGAGAGTGCGATGCGTCATGGGATATCCGGCGCAAACAAAAACAGAAAGAAAAGATTCCTCGCGTTCGTGACGTAGCAAGGGTGGTGTGGTTATGAGCTTTGCCGTTGCTGGCGTTGTCAGCGTTGTGGTGGTGTCAATAGCTTCAAAGCGTTGCAACAGAGCCGTTCGAAGTACCTGGGGGTGACGAGTATGTGGCTGGCCCAAGGAGGACGTAGCTTCCACAGCACTGTCAGCTTAGGGGTGAACGGGGTGGGAAAAGCAACTTTTGTCCGAGTTTCGAGCAACGGGCTAATCTTCTAGGGGGAGAATGGCTGTGTCCGGGTACGCAATTGAGGGTCCGAGCAAGAGGGGAGTCCCTCCTTTCCTTCTTCTTGGACTGTTTGGTACAATGCGCGATTTGTGAGTTGGGTAGGAAAGCTAAGAAGGAAAATGTTGAATTCCAAAGAGCGACGCTGCTCCGATGTTTAGTGCGGCTACGTAATGGAATTTGCTACGTCATGACTACGTAGCAAGTTCCCCAACGTTGCTAGATTACTTCCCAAATAGGCTCCACATGCATCCACCAGGTGCACATTGAAAGATCGTTTATTAGCTTTAAAATTAGTATTCTTGTGCCTTTTCAATGAAAGACTGGTATTTTTGAGGTTGTGCTGCAACATGCAACACATTAAAGCGAAAAAATGAGCGCTGGAATTTCGTTTCCGTACCCCTTTAAGAAGCCCCAGTTCTTCCTGTGTCATGGCATGTTTTGATGCTTGGCTGATTTCGTGGAGTGCTGCCCTTGAGGTGTACGGTTGTCCCTTCATTCTCAAAATTGCTATCTGCACTGTCTTCGTACAGTATTAAATTTTGAGCAGTACTGCGAGAAAGTATTCTATGTGACACAGTTGGTGCGCACATGACGGCGCCTCTTTCTATATTATTCGAACGGTATCTCTGGGATGATAGTCAGTGCCCTTTCTAGTGCATTTCTGTCACAGCATCATTATTGGTCTCCTCTCTTACAAACCCTCGGGCACCTTCATTAGCTGGTGTCTGGTGCAGTGCCAGGCAGTGATCTCCGTTTCCTCCATGCAGGTGCGTGCCACTTACAAGTACACAGCTGAGGATGTGGATGAACTCAACTTTGAAAGCGGAGAGATCATCAGGGTGATTGAGTACGACGACCCTGAGGAGCAGGTACGTCACACCTGTCCTATTGCATGCTGGCACTGCCTTTGTATGCTTACAAAGGAACCAACGAAAGCCTAAAAAGAGATACAGCGTGCAAGTAGGTTTCCCCAATGTCAAAATGGCAACATTTCTAACCCAATGGGCAAGCGACAGTGTCGTCTGCTTTCGACCAAGTACCACATCGTCTGCTTGCTGCGCTCATCTGGAGATGGTGCCACAAGTGCGACGCTCGGATAATACGGTCGTCTGCATTGGCATCTGCCGTTAACTCTGTCAAGGGGATTCTTAGTTTTGGGAGAAGGGAACTATGCCTTGAAATTTCACTACGTGCAGAATGAGTAAATACATTACTAACGAACATGGCAGCATGGTCACGAACGTTTCGCGATGCTTCGCGCCTCGTAAAGCTTTTTTGAGATGTTTGCAAACAGCCCTTTGCGAAGTACGCCCTGCACCATATTCCGCATGCGCTCTCTCGGCAGGAGGAAGGCTGGCTCATGGGAATCAAGGAGTCTTCCGGAGAAAAAGGCCTGTTCCCAGCCAACTTCACGCGCCCCATCTGAACCCCCCGTGCCAAGCCCCCGGCCAGTCCAGGGATCCCCGCCAGTGGGCCCGAGGAGCGAAGCCGACCCGTTCTGTCCAGCCCTGGTCCTCGCGTGTCGAGTAGTGCCTACTAATAGGATTGTATTCCGCGGGAAGAACAGCATTGCTCATATCCCAGACGCGCGTCACACTCAAGGGGGGATGCGAACCGCCGACAGCATTTGCCGCGTCCCTTCGCGCGGTCCAAACTAACGTCCACGGCGGTCGCTAGGTTGCCTTTTTTTCTCGCCGAGGTACTTACGCTATGCAAGCGGTAATTGTTGTACATAGAGATCCACGTAGCGAATGCACGGCCCGTAGGAGTCATCTCACGCGTGCGGGAGACTGCGTGTCGGCGATCTATCCCTCGCCCGTTCTGCTTGCTGACAATCATCGAGCACTTGTCCCCCATACTTCCCCTCGATCCCTTTCGGTGCGATTGCTTTCTACGCTTTTGTCTGTCGTGCAGATTACCTGCACCCGAAGAGAGTTTGTTTTCCGGGCTTAGGGAGGGACGTTTGTCCGTGCTCGGCCTTTTTTAGCGACGATCTAGAGTGGTTGAGGTCGCCCTCCGAGAGGACGTAGTCAACGGCGCTCCCGTAGCAATGTCGAGATTTCGTTTCTGGCGAGGCTGCGTTTCGCCGGGAGCCGGTGTGCCAATGTTGCCCTCCCTTCCCAAACCCACGCAAGCACCTCGAGTACCTCGCAGGCGTCGACCGTCTACGAGTCTTGGCTCCGCGAGCCAATTGTCCCTTTGGCCGAGCCGGCAGGGGGCCGATTTCACCCTTGGATTCCGGCCCTGGCAGTCGCCGAGCCCTCGAGGTCGCGTCGCACTGCAGAGCCTCAGAGGGGGCACTTTAAGGGACCCACAGTATGGCTGTTCTTCAGCTCACTCAGAAAAATGACTGGCCACAAGCTCATTGTGTTTTTGCAATATCCCTGCGCATAATTACCGACGCTTTCATACCTTTAGGAAATCTCACTCGGCTGCCTTCTTTTGGGGGGATCTCTGGGTCTACTAATCGACTGTCTTCCCGGGTGTTCATGTAGAATAGAGTGTGTTGCTGCTGGAAATAGCTCTTTTATTTATTGTAGTCGGCATACCATCCTCCTTCGTGGGCCATGCTGTAGCTTTATTTTACTTTGTCCATAATGTTGTTCACAGTTTCGGAAGAGAACGAACAAATCTTTGGTGCATACATCGGTCCTTTATCGGATGAACATGCTTAAGCTTTTATTTGAACAAAAACTTTGGCCGTCATGTTGGTTTCCCACCCTGGTGTACATGGAGTGATATGACAATTTTTTTTTTAGCGTGCCTAAATTTACGATTGAAACTTAGTCGGTCGAGTGCCTGGCAAATTGTTTAAGTTCTGTTGTTGTTACGTTAAATGAATCAATGCTAATGCACATATAGAAGTTGAAAATTGACTCGATTGCAAAACTGCTCCCTGTTTGCTGTCGAGTTACAGTGGGAACGAACGAATGGCGGGAACATGAATGTGGCAGATGGTTAGAGCAGTCTCTATGGTCTGGGTGCCTGCTGTTTACTGTTGCCTATGCACCTGTTTGTGCCACTCTGGTAGGGAGTGCAGCAAATTCCTCTCGTATGTACCACGTCCCATCTAGGCCGTGTCGAGGCACCCACGACGTGCCGTTGGCTGCGTCTCGCGGAAATCAATAACAGGCCCGCTGGCAAGCAGTGGAACCGGCAAAGAGCCACCCCACAATCACCAAAGCTCAATAACGAGGAAATTGTAACTACATATTTGAGGGGCACATTTCTCTCCTTGCAATCTAGAACTTCCAGAGTCTCTTCTGAACATACTGCCATTTCCTCGTCTCTCCGAATGTGCCGACGTTCGTTGGAGTACAATCTTCGTCCAGTTCGGTGCTGTTTTACGCGGCATCTCTTCGGTACTCGTTCGTGCTTGGCAGCTGTAGGATTTTTGTAAAATGGCACATCGACAGCTAGTTTTTGAGACTTGTACAAGTGACATAACAAGTGCTCGCAACTTTACCACAGCTCTTTGTCACTGACCTTAAACTGTTTTTGTAAATGCGTGTGCATAAGAGTGTCGAAAAAGCATTTGTATGATACCTTATTTGTATAGTCTAACAATAGAGAACTATGTGAACAACATGTGTCAAGACCTACTATACTACCTACCGAGAGAGCCAATATTTATGAGAATTTACCATTCATAACTAGACAAGGATTACCTCACAGGACAGTCTCTGCCCCCCTGTCGCACCTTGTTTTTCTTTTCTTTTTGCGTGTTTGTGTGCTGCGTGTGACCCCGAACAGAGTGAGGGTGAACGTGCCACTTTCTGCCACACATGTGTTTCCTGGAAGCTGCCTCGACTGGGACGGCACGAAAGTTGGTTATCCTCTCCACACCGACACAATAGCCTGCTTGCTGCTGTACGCAGGAAAGGCGTCTCTCGGGTTGTTTGTGCGCTGGAGTGAATGCTCAAAGATTCCTTTCTTGTGTTACCATTTCACTGGCGTATTGTGAAACTTGCTTCTGTTCTTTTCAACTCGGACTGTAGCTTGTTTTTAATGTAGTGTATAAAAAGTACCCAAAAAGTTTGTCGTTTTGTCGCCTCTCCGAACCTTTCAGCGCAATCTTTGATTACAAACTTTATTAGGGGAATACATTTCACTCTGCAAAAATTCAATGGTCTCGGTGCCAACGGGCTGTGTGCAGTTAGCACAAAGCCTGGCTATCGTTGCTGGCACCCGTCGAGATGGTCATCTCTGGAGGCAGCCTTCTCTCCCAGCATTGGGCAACAGAGCAATATGCGTGTGCGTTCCCTCGGGTGCAAATTCGCCCACACCGCTAGGGGAGGTGTTGGTGCTGTGAATGCGCTGTCTAATGCAGATGGGCTGTGTAGAATGTATTCTACTAGTAAAGTATTTGCTCTGCCTGAACCAAGCAGAGGTTCATGATACACTGGCCTTTCAGCTGCTGTGCGTGTACCCCGACCAAATGAGGGACATCCCAGTTGCCACGCTTGCATTGTTTATCTTTGATAATCTTTATTCCTGCCAACCTGGCGTTGGATGGCGCCATGCTTGGAAGAATCACTCCGGAGCGAGATGTGATTTGCAGCCTGATGAGCAGCCAGAAAGGTGGAAACTGCCTTCTTTCTGCAGGGAGTGAACCTGACAGTCTGTTGCAGGTTAAAGGAACACTGACAGGGTATTTATGGTGGCCAAGGCTTTTATTTGTACATGACATATGAGAGCCCAACTACCCAGAACACAATTCGCGGCTCGAAAATCGTTTTCTTTTTGTCCGAAATCCTCCGATCGAGAACTGGCCGGTTTGGGTTGCGCTCACTATCTTCTCTGTGGTCACGTGCCGTTTTCTATGGTTTAGACACAACCACCAAAGTTTATCAAAGTCGTGGGTCATCAAGGGTACACGCTCAGTATTAAAAATGAACCAAGAAACATCATAGCCATTTTTGTGGCTTCTAAAAAATTCTACATACGTTGATTGAAGAAAAAAAAAAAAAGTTGCACAGCCACGTGACATCTTTTCCTCTTGTTTCTTCCTCCCCAGTCCAGTTTCGGTTTTAAGCAGTTGCGTTTTCTTTTTTTTTTTTTTTTTTTTTACGTGACACTAACAAAATATTGATTGGGTAGTCTTCTGACACCAAAATAAATCGCCTGGCAAAAACAATCTTTTGGGGGGTGTTGTGTTCGAAAAGCAGAACAAGCTCCCAGTGTTGCCAGATTGGAAATTGGGCTACATTTTTTTCTAGTTGGCGTCAAAATTTTGTGGTTGGCTATGTGGCTATTTTGGGCTATTTCTAAGAATGCGGCGAACTTTTGTGGAACCTCAGGTTCGACGCCGAACTTGGAGGTTCGGCTAGTTAATTTTCGAACGTTTAATGAGATTCGAAAAAAAAAATCGTTTCTTTTTTGGCTAGTCGAGAGGAGAGAAAGAAAGGAGAAAGGCTTCAAACTTCTGAAAACTTCGGGGTTTTTACAATGCGCAGTGAGGCAATGCTTGCAGAGTTCAAGCGGTCTTCCTACAGCGCAGTGGAGCAAACCAACCAGATTGCACTATTACCACAAGCCTGGTAGCGCGCCTTCAACCCGGACGCACATGGCTCTGCCCGGACGTAGACTGAACTCTCCAAATGCTGCTTTGGTGCCCATTGTGAGAATCCTTAGGCACCCAAGTTTGTAAAAATGAGAAGTCCACAGTTTCACCGCTAAACACATGACTACCTTCCAGTCGTTGCCCACCCCAAGAAAGGACAACACAATCAGAAATAGCGTGAACTTAAATGGGTGACACTAATATTCTTCACAAAGAAAAAGAGACGGGTGGGATATTGGTAAGGACCTGAGATATTGGTGTTCTGGTTTGAAACACCCAGTGTTCTGACTGTTCTGCTTCTGTATTTTGTTCTTTTACTGTATGGTCATATCTCCCGGGCTTCACAATAAAGCTCTCTTTGTGTGTTTTGTACTTCTGAAAATCGAAGGAAGGGCCAGTTTTATACGAATTTTCATCCTTCCCAAGCTTTTTTTGAAAAATTTACAAGTAACATTATAATGTGCACAAAAGGTGGTGCATCTGAGGGTTGAAACAGAGTTTGTAACGTGTATTGTATGAGTGTGAAAAATTGTGAATATAAGGCTTAAAAATAATTGTTTTAGGTCTTGGCTATTGTGGGCTACATTTTTTTTTTACGGCTTTGGCTCTATTTGGGCTATACCTCACAGTCGTTTGGCGGTTTTTAATGGGACCATCTGGCAACACTGCAAGCTCCTCCCACGAACACTTTCCACTTTAGCGGAGCAAATGTTGGAGAGGGAAAACCATTTATGGCCAGATGGCTTTGTGGGAAGGGCTTGCACCGCTTTTCTTAAGCTGCAAACGACTCTAGACCCGGCCGCCCCTTTTCGGGAAGGAGTGAATAGCGCGAGAGAGAGTGAAGAGGACAATGGGTAAGCACAATATGACGTGTTAGGCTACTTGGTTTGAGGTGAACATCTTGGGAAGAAACAGCAGCAAGGAAACTTCTACAAGAGTAAAGGAACAAACACTACAGGAGCCCTAGCTAAACTCGTGAAACACAAAGTTGGATCCGAAAGTTCGTGGAGCGCGCCGATTGGACGTCGGCGAAAAAAGGCGCGAAGTCATCGTCGCTATAGGCCAATCGGTGCGCTCCGTCAACTTCGACCCCAACTTTGTGTTTACGAGTTTAGCGACCCAGGACGGCGCTGAGCTAACAACTGTTGTTTATTACAAAGGGGGAAGGAAGAAAACAGGAAGCATCTTAATCAGTAAAATAGACACACACGCGCCCGCCAACCAAGCAGCATATATGTCACGATAGGCCAAATCAGTGGCTACGTAATGCCCGTCGTGGTCGATCGCATGTACCCGAATTCTTTTCCAGATAACGCCACTGACGGTTCACTGACGCATCTCCCGCCAAGTTCTGAGATAAGTCTAGAGTCGTCAATAGGCGCTTTGTCAACTCGTGGGACTTCGAAAGAATTGCAGTGCAGACTACTAGGGCACAGACCATGAGTCAAACTTGGGGGGTTTTACGTGCCAAACCAATGACTGGCATCTGGCACACCCCAGCGGAGGACCGAGGATCAATTTCGACCACCTGGGGATCTTTTGACGTGCAACCGAAAGCTCGGTTACATGGTGCCTTCTCCGCAATAAGCCTCCGTCAAATTGCGGGTACCTCGGTTAAGTTTACTACGTAAACTTAACATAGATCTCAATATAATCGCTTGGATAGAATCGTTTTTATCAGACCGTTACCAATTTGTTCACGCTAACGGAACTAATTCTTCAACCTCACGTGTTAAGTCCGGTGTCCCACAAGGTTCCGTATTAGGTCCACTTTTATTTCTTATATATATTAACGATCTTCCCACGCATGTATCCTCTTCTATTAGCCTATTTGCTGATGACTGTGTAATTTATAAAGAAATCATTAACGACTCTGACGTATCTGCTCTTCAGACCGATATTAACAACGTCACCCGCTGGTGTGATAATTGGCTTATGGAACTTAACACCTTTAAATGTAGATCCATGAGAGTGTCCCGTCAAAATAACACTTGTCCCTCCTACTGCATTAATAACTCCACCTTGCTTTCTGTGTCAACCTATAAATATCTCGGTGTTCATATAACTAACGATCTCTCCTGGAACATCCATGTCGAATATATCACTAACAACGCTAATCGCTTATTAGGCTATCTCAGAAGAAACTTTTCCCTTGCCCCTGTTTCACTTAAACTTCTCCTATATAAAACTTTAGTGCGCACCAAACTTGAATATGCAGGCTCTATCTGGAACCCTGGCGTATCCCTAGCGTCATCCATTGAATCCATTCAAAATCGCTCCGCACGTTTTATACTTTCTAACTATCACCGTACAGCTAGCGTCACCTCCATGAAAGCGTCTCTATATTTGCCCAACCTCTCCTCTCGTAGAAAAATAGCTCGCCTCTGCTTATTTCACAAGATTTACCACTTTAATCCAGCACTTCGAACCTCACTATTTTCAGAACCATCATACATATCGCCGCGCACCGATCATCCACTAAAAGTAGGAATCCCCTACTGCATCACCTCCACCTTTTATGCCTCCTTCCTACCCCTGACCTCTGTCGACTGGAATCGCCTTCCCGCATCCGTAGTCTCACTCACTGACGCTGCTGATTTTAAAACCGCCATAACTGATGTTTTCAATAATGTTCCATAGCAATTCTGTACCTTGTGTTTTGTTTTTTTTTGCGTTTTGTTTTCATTGTTCACTTATATTGATGTATTATTCCACTCCTCTCTGTAATGCCCTCGGGCCCTGAGAGTATAATAAATGAAATGAAATGAAATTCGAACCCTCCACCAGGGGATCCGTAGGACGGCGGTTTGCTAACGGTTTGCCTCAGCCACCAAGGCGGCCAGCGGGCACCGGCCGTTGACGCAGCTTAGCAATAGGCGTTTTGCAAAGCGTGCAGGGCCGTCCGCGACACCGAAAGGAACGCCGGGACCAGGGTGTAAGATAGACAGGTGGGGAAACGGCCCATAGAGGCCTACAGCAATGCCGTGACCGGATTGTGTACTCGTCTGCTTGCGGGTACCCCCGATTTGCGACAGATGGCGCTGCGGCGAGAAGAAAAAAAATCTCCGTCGGTTTAGCCGGTCGCCACCGGTCGCCCACCTGGAGTGAGAGTTCGCGGTGCTCCACATAGATGGCGCCACAAAAAAAGAGAAACCCGAAAGGGACACAATCCGGTCGCTCATTTGGCTCTCGTTTCCCCACCTGTCTATCTTACACCCTGGCCGGGACCTCGAGGTACAACTTGCTGTAGCAGACGACATAGGCGACGACGAGCGGGGAAGGTAGGCGAGCGACTGCGCTATCTTCTTGATCTGTATACTCGTTTTCACCTCAAGAACCGTAGTAAAAAACGCCGGCACCTTAAGGAGCATTACTCATTTTCCCCTTTAGACTATTAAGATATACCTATGTAGGTGCATTTTAGATTAGATACGTGTTATCAAAACATGCCTGTTTCAAATGCCAAAAGCATCACTTGTTCCTCCGACAACCAAATCTTCTAAGAACTACTTTGCACGGCGTATGAACAATGCGCAAAACGTCTTTTTTGCTTGAGGTAAAAACGAGTAGTGTCAAAGAGTGCCTTACATTGCAATGGAGAAAACCATAAGAAATGAAAGACGTTTACAAGTCCCTGTAATGCCGAATTAGAGCGCGGCTCTTGAAGAGGAGGGTATTCCCCTCCTCCTCCGTTCCCTCCTCCCTCGCCCCCTCTTCCATTTTCCTCTTTCCCCCTCCTCGTGACCGTCGTGACGTCACTTGTGATCCTCGTGACGTCACGTGTGACGTCGTTAAGGGAAACGTCCCATGATGCAACGCGCGGGTCACGAGTGACGTCACTGGTAGCCCTCGTGACCAGCACGTTGCATTATGGGATGTTTCTCATAATGCAACGCGTGGTTACGGCGACGCCGCTCAAGCCGGAAACGGGCGCCTAAGAGCTGCGCTTAATTCACTGCGTGCTCTCGCTCGCGTCACGCGGTAATGGGACCGTTCGGCTGGGCTAGGGGGCGCGCTGGAGCGATACCAGTGGCGCCGTGCCGTGGCCCAAATTCGCCCTACTTAGCCGTTCGCTCGTCTCATCGCGCTGTCAGTTGCAATGGCGGGCACTGCGTTGAAGCTTTCTGTCCGTTAAAAATACTGTGATCATTTTTTTAGGGAGGCGCACCCCCGCAAAGAAAGGTTGCCTGTGTCTCAGGTCTCCAGGGTGGAGCAAATAATGCAGGCATAGGAATATTTGTCGTTTGCGAAGTGTGTCTCGCAAGTGCAAGACAGCGTCGACTGTAACATCCGCCTCGAGATAAATGCTTTTTCTTTATGGTTTCGCTAGCTCTGCAAAGTCATGGCTATTCGGACAAAGATGAGAATGCAATATTGTTTAAATTGTCTTTTCGCGCACAGCTGCGCTGTCGCATACACTCGTTGAACTCAGGTCAGTTCTCTTAGAAACTCCGAGTTGCCTGCTGCTGGAAGCATGCCGCGCCTGTTCTAATTCATCCGAATGAAGTTAATGACGAGGCACGTACAGCCTGATCGCAACACTGGGTCAAGTTCTAATAAAAAACCGAAACGGTACGTCAGTAAAGCCTCCGCTTTTATTTTGAGCGGGTCCAACAAAAAAAAAAAATAAATATTGCTACTATACGCCGCAACACCTTGCTGTGTTTGCGCGCATCTGTCGCTGCCGTCAAAGCGGTAGAATCGCAATTCATGTACGTGCGTCAATAACCCACTTTTAATTTTATTAGTGAAGAGAGGGATCTCCAATCGACTTGCATTTGCGTTGTAAA
This sequence comes from Ixodes persulcatus, assembly GCA_013358835.2. Lineage (NCBI taxonomy): Eukaryota > Metazoa > Arthropoda > Arachnida > Ixodida > Ixodidae > Ixodes > Ixodes persulcatus. The sequence continues at coordinate 190,205 of JABSTQ010009930.1, forward strand.
GCGTCCCCTTTTTTAACTTATTTTTATGTGACCGCAGAATGATAATTTTGAACACTGTTCCGGATCACAACAAATAAAAAAATTGCGTCACTATTTGTTTTGTTTGCTGTTTAGGCACAATTAAACTTGATATATCTTGAGTCTGTGTGCCAAGAGAGGATCTTCAATATTCCATCTCCCTATCTCTCTTTCTCTCTCTCTCTCTCTCTCTCTCTCTCTCTCTCTCTCTCTCTCTCTGAAAGAAAAGGTTACTTAATTTTAAATTTCAGTCATGAATGTTTAGTTACTGGCCTTTGTGACGAGCCCTGTCCTCGTCCTCCTTATGGTGCTTTCAATTTATAAATCTAACATTGCCAACACACTCTTATTGGTTGACCAAGGAATGTCCGGGTTTGATGTTTTAGAGTTCCTTGGAAAGTAATTATGCCTGTTGTAGGTTAGCTACATCATTTTAATAATATAAAAAAAGAACTAGAGTATGGCCGTCAGTGTAAATCTCTTTTCAACTATGCGCTCAAGTCAGTGCTCAATACGGGCTATGATTATCTGCCTCATTGGCCCTCATGTCTTTCGCTGCTTACTCGCCTTCTCTTGTAAGCATCAGGGAAAATTTTTTATAGAAATCACTGTGAGAGCGCACGCGAGCCGGTGTGTATATTAACAATTTGGATGAATTGCCCGAGACTGGGGCGAAAAAACTAAAAATATCAACCGTGTATGAGAGATACCTCTTTCTGTCCACGGTTGATATTTCTAGTTTTCTCGACCCAGTCTCCACTAATTCATCAAAATGAAAAATTGGCTAGTAAGCAAGGTGAGCTGGGTTCTCAAATTTAAACTTGTTTAAAATAGTAACTGCATAATCGGGTTTATTTTGTCGACACCCACGGGGAACCATCTGAGCTATTACATTAGGAACATCTAACATTGCCAACACGCTCAAATTTCTCGACCCAGGGATGTTCTAGTGTCTAATTTTGTGAGGCCCTTAGGAAGTAATTATACATGTTGTGGGCTAACTACATCATTTTAATAATATATAAAAAAACTAGAATACAGCCGTCAATTTCTTTTCAATTATGCGTTCAAGTCAGTACGCAATAGGGGCTACGATTATCTGCCTGATTTTTCCCCAAGTCTGTCGCCGCTTACCCGCTTTCTCTTGTTAACCTCAGGGAACAAAATGGACGGGTAAGCAAAGTGAGCTTGGTTCTCAAATTTAAAGTATTTTATAAAAAAAAAAATGGTAACTGCCTATTCGGGTTTCGTTTGTAGACAGCCACGGGGAACCATCGTAGCTATTACATTAGGGACTTATCGTAGAACGTCAGTGTCGGATTTCGGGCCCCACGGGCGCCAGCTCATACCGCCCCCAAGCAACGCAAAACCCCTGCATGCTCTCGCGTGTGACCTACGAAAAGTCTCTATTAATGTGACAAGCAAGCGTAGCTGCATTACTGAATCACGCGACAAGATAGAGAAACAATAATTAAACCTGTCCTCCGCACAGCTGGCGATTCATGCTTCTGGCGATCTTTCTTGAATCACCTCCCAGGAACCAAACAAAACTTTTCGGGAGGCTGATACCTTTCTGTTTAATACAATGCTGTGGCATTTGGGTACCTTTTGCATTGGGTACATTACTTTACGAAGCGCGAATCCAGCACGACAAGCGCACCAGACTCCCGCGTCGTCTGCTACAAGTATCGGCGCGCCTCGCCAGGGGGAGGAGTGGGGCTTCCCAGTTTGCACAGCTGCTAAGCGAGCCGAGCCAGCTCATACAGCTCATCTATCGGAGGATGCCAAGCTGAGTAGCTTTTATTGAATTAAAATTAACTGTTGGGCTAATTGTGTAAACACCTTAAATACAAAGTACAAGGACAGAACAAAGATACGAACAGGACAAGCGCTTACCATCAACTGATCGGGGGAATCGATAGCCGATCGAGTGCGCTAGCGCACACCAGCTCGGAGCACGTGGAGCGAAAGCTCACGCTGCAGAACGCAGGGATCCTCACCCCTGCCCGTTTCGATCTGGATGAGCATCGTACCGGCGTGCAGTCGTGTCACTACTGCGTGATGCACGTTAAAGACCCCAGGCTAGCGGCTGTACTGCACTGTAGAGGCAGACGAAGTTCTAGGCTGTATAAAAATCAAAATTTTTTTAAGCAAAAGGGCGTGAACTTGGCGAGTGCTAATGTAAAAACTTTACTTTGCAGTAAAACATTCGGAATAAAACAGCTGCAATTATTTATGATAGAATCTGGAAAGATATCTTCTCGGACAGCAAGCTACAACACATAAAGTTTCTTATTTGGAACAAAAAAAAAAGGAAGTTGAAATTTTTTAGAAAAAAAAAGTTAGCAGCGGGGAGAAACAAAAAACGCCGGAGTCAAGACGCTTTGCAACCGCCACTTTGACCGGTTACAATTTTTGTACCAAGCAAATGATGCAACATGTTTCTGCACTTTCTTTTTGTATGGCCTAAGGAGAGTTGTACCCCAGAGTTTTATGAAATCGAGACCGGGTTTTTTTTTATTTTTTTTTTTCAATCTGGGTATTTTTTAAAAAAATTAGTTTTTTCAAAATACTTTTTTGTTATGTTCATATTTTTATCAGAAGCTCATATTTTTCACGAATAATTTAGATGCCCTGGCCTATATTATGCGTAGCTTTCGAACTCGTTAATGCCATACAGATTGAGGTAGGGACAGAACGAGCGGGTTGGCAGGGATAATTAAACATGAGGAAGAAAACGAGAAGTTTGTGTTTGTCCGTCCCTTCTCGTTTTCTTCCTCATGTTTAAAGATTGAGGTAGAAGGCCTGAAAGTTAGTGTTTGTTGCACCTGGTCGAAAGTTAGGAATTTTGTATATATTTTTTAATTCATACAGGACACAATATTTGCATGCAGTTGACTTAAACTTTGGTGTGTTACATAAACAGGAAACATTTTTGGTGTACCACTCTTTGCCTGCCTTCCACAGGACCGCAAAGTTGGCATCTAATGCAGTCCGCCGTCGCGCAATCTTGAAACATTTTTTTTTTTTCTCGTAGTGAAAACGCGGTTTTGAGACAAGAAGTTCCGTTTTGTGCGATTCATTTGTGTGCCCATCACATATAAAAAAGCCAGAAAAAAATAAAAATGTTGAGTGGACCTCCTGGTTCGATCTCTCGTGGAATCACCCAGCTTCGCTGGTCTTCCTTCTCCACCAGAGTGGAAAGGCTGAAAGTTTTTTGTTAACGTGGAGTTCTACATATAAAACCTCATTTATGATCATAATCGAATGACAAAACTTTTTAAATCTGAAATAGTAAGTTTTTTTTATTACACCCTTTAGAACTTAAATGAACCATCAATTTCTGTTCTCGAAATAATACTCTCTTCTAACATTATTTCAAAGGAATATGCTATTTGGTTTACATTTTATTTCATACCTACGATAACTATTCACAGCCGTCTATACTGTTTTTCATTAACCAGCATCTTGTTGCCATGCATATATAGTGTTTCTGTGCACAATCAAACAGCTATTTCTGTGTTTGAGGGAATGAAACCTGCCGTGCAGAGATGCGAACAAAAGGTTGCACAGAAGTGAAAAGGTAAAGTAGGCTTGTCTTTTACAGCGCAGCTGTTAAGGGCTAATTTCCCTAGTATCGTGTCCGTCAGCAAACAAATGATGTCAGGAAATTCTGGACAGCTACCGCCATCTTTAAGCGACGGCGACAACCAGACAACCGGCTGGCCAGTTGTCTGGTTGCCGCCGTCGCTTATAGATGGCGCAACCTTTCCAGTTTTTCGACTCTGGCTTGCCGACTTGCGGCCGGTCATTGCTTCATTCCCACCATATAGTACAGCTTCGTTGGTCTTCCTTCTTCACCAGAGTGGAAAGGCTGAAATTTTTTAGTTAAATAGGCCAACACAAGAATCTTAACAAAGAATATTCGGAGTGGTATGGATAACAATGAAGTGTGTGCACGTGCTCAAAAATACTTTTTGCTGCTCCAAAATGGAGTTTCTGCTGCTCCAAAAGGTGCTCAAAAATGACTCGGGCCAATCACATCGCTGCTATCGCCTTGCAAGGTTTTGGTCATATGTATTTAGTATATGTTTGTGTCCTCAGCCTGCAAGCAAACTAGGAAGGATGTTTTCCCTGGATCTAGTGACTTTAAGCGTAACACGTAACACCCCTAGGGTGTTACGTAACTCCCCTGGGGCTAGCACCCTAGAGGTGTTACGCAACGCCCTTAGGATGCAGGCGAGCACCCTACAAATAGGGACTATCTTCGCATCATTCTAAGAATGTTTTTAGGAGCAGCAAGTTTACAAGCAACAAGCGCCACATGCAGTTATTATACATGCCCCGAAAAAGCAAATACAAATGTAATAAATCTCACTCGAGAGAGGAATTATGACGTAGTGACTTCTCCACCAAAAATGTTTTGGAGCAAAATAGAAAGAAGCAGCATTGCAGTTTTACGGTTCAAAGGAGCTGAGTCTCGACTTTTTTTTTAGAAAAGAGGGCAGTTTGTGTTCTCTGCTCTTTGTAAATTATCCTTTTTTGCCATTGATATATTCGGATTTTTGCATCTACTGTGGGCCCATCCATACTGTGATTAATCGATGCGAGCACACTGTCGTTTCTCTATCGCTCAATTCATTTGGGAAAAACGAATTTTCCTCCTGCGACAGTTTTTCCTTTCCTGTCGATTTTTATAGCAGTATTATAAAACAAGATTTGTATTTCAATGCCATTTTCTATCGTCTAGAAGACTGAGCTCGGTGCTTTATTTTTGATAGTTGCTCCTGCTAAGCTAGGTTCGTGCATTCGAGGTGCGTCATGAGCAAAGCGCTCGTGCTTGTAGCCTCGCGGGGGGGATTGTCTTACAGGTGATGAACATGAGGGAGATCCGAGAAGCAAAAGTTAGGAACAAATAATACCAAATTCAAAAGAAAAGAGAATATAGTGCAAAATACGTGAACACGTCATAAGAGCATAGCTACGTTTCGAGTGAAAACCGTCGACATGAAACGATGAGACGTGCAGCATTCGAGACATGGTAATGGCGGCTCGCAGCGCGAAATGCTTGCGGGCCGCGTTTCAGCAAGTCGCTGGCCGCATGCGGCCCGCGTGTTTGAGACCCCTGCTGTACACTATCACAAAGTCCTTGGTAAAAAGCGCCCAACAAAACAGGTGAACTACAACATTCGTTCTACACTTCAGACTTCTTCGTTGATTCCCTGTTGCGAAGGTACACTAACTTCTTCCACACGCCGCGCACTGTTGCGTTCACTCACTCGCACACGTGTTCACGAACATACTCAATCATTGGTGGGTAAAAGTCTTAGCGCCTCATTGTTACACGAGAGACCCCCGTTTTAGAATGTTACAAGGAATGCTAGTGTCATTTTTTAAAGTTTTACTGTCTCGCCAAAGGCCCAGTATTCTTACTAAAGATAGGGGACGTCTGTAGTTCAAGACCAACCTTCATCATGTGCCTGTCTGTGGCAAAACGGTGGTAGTCTAGGACAAGAAGTCTCCAAACTTTTTGTCTAAGGGGCTGGATCGGGGATCTGTCGCTGTCTCGAGGGCGAGAAAATAAAAAAAAGGTAAATATGAATGAGGAAAATCTAAATAAATAATCCGATAACTAAGCATTTAAATGCAAAATTGAAAGTCAGAGTAAACATTAAAAAAAGAATATAAAGTGGGTGAATATATCATTGTAAGCAGTGATAGAGTGCAGGCGAGCTGGTAATTAATCGACATCTTGTAAACCCTGAGATGGGTTTACAAGATGTGTTCGTCCGTTTTTTTATCGTTCCTCATCTCAGGGTTTACAAGATGTCGAATATATCAATATTTTTTTTTTAAATATAATATTTAGCTAATTACAGGCACGTAGCCAGGATTTTGATATGGGGGGGGGGGGGCGCCGATGACAAAATGCTGTATGAGGGGCATACCTCGGCAAACCTCACTCATGAGTGTTCTCACTCACCCTCATCTTCACAGGTGAGGTGAGGGTGAGTGAGTTTCTGAACCCCGAAAATTCATGAGTGTGAGGGTGAGTGAGGGCCGTGAGGGGTGTGAGGGCCGTGAGTGAGTGAGGGATATGAGTGCGTGAGGGCGGTGAGTGCGTGAGGGCCGTGAGGGGTGTGTGGGCGTGAGGTCTGTGAGCACGTGAGGGCGGCGAGTGCGTGAGGGGTGTGAAGACGAGGGCTGTGAGTGCGCGTGAAGGGTATAAGTGCGTGAGGGTGGTGAGTGCGTGAGGGGTATGAGGGCGGTGAGTGTGCAAGGGTGAGTGAAGGGCTGAAAGTGAGTGTGACTGAGGGTGAGGGTGAGTGAAGGGCTGAGGGTGAGTGTAGCTGTGAGGGTGACTGAGGGGCTTAGGTGAGTGTGGCTGTGAGGGTGAGTGAGGGCGACCTAAAATGCCGACCTCTGACGAGAGGGGGGGAAGGAGGCCCCAGCAAAATGAAAGATTTCGTGGGGCGGGGGGGGGGGGGGGGCGGGCCTCATGCCTCCCCCCCCCCCCCCTGGATACGTCCCTGGCCTATTATGACATTGCACAATAATTGGGACTCGGAAAACTCACCAGGCATAAATCAAAGTTCATAGAAACTTTGGCATGTTCCTACAAGGCAGGAGACTAAACTCAGGGTCCCACTGCTAGCATACACCATACAAAAGACAGTCTGGAAACACGAGTAACCGCAATATCCGTGGTTCGAATGCCGCGTGCCAAGTTGAACTCTTTTCCATGCGGCATTCGAAGCACGGATTTCGCGGTTACTCGCGTTCGAATCTGTATGCAGACCGCTTTTTTTTATGATGTATAAGAAGTGTGACCCCGTCCTTACAAAAACGTATATTCCCATCCTATGTACAGTCTGCAGAAACGTGTTCCTACAGGGAGCCTAGGGCCTCGTTAGGACGTCCAAGGTCCTATTGCACTCGTTCTAAAGAAAATTGACCGTAGACGTCCTACGATCATCGTATCCACATCTTGGGTGTATGGCTTGAGTAGCGACATCCTATGGTCGATCTATAGAATACGAGACACTATAGGATGTGTATAGGACTGTGCATCGGAGCACCCCGGATTTTCGTCGGGGGGGGGGGGGGGGGCTCTGCAAATTTCTGATAACTGAGTTGCGGCGGCCCCGGGGGAAGGGGGGGGAGAAAGGTTAGGAAAGTAATGCAAATTTTTTAGAGCGCAGCTTTTAGGCGCCAGTTTCCGGCTTGAGCGGCGTCGCCGTCGCCGTAACCGCACGTTGCATTATGGAATGTTTCCCATGATGACGTCACACGTGACGTCACGTGTGGCGTCACGAGAGTCACTAGGGTCACGAGTGACGTCACGAAGGTCACCTGTGAAGGTTGCGACGAAGGTCACGACCTTCACAGTGACCTTCACGAGGCACGAGCCCTTCACTGTGACCTTCACAGTGACCTTCACGATTGACGTCACGAGGGTCACCAGTGGGCGCGTTCGGTAGCGGCTCCCCCAGCTCCGAACGGTGTAACTGGAGTCGAAGTCTTCAGAGCGCAAAAAAAAAAAAAAAAAAAAAAAAACGCGGCTTTTTAGCTGCTTTTACGCAGTTTCCGCTTCCTCCCCTGTGCCAGACGGTCTCCGTGTAAAATGGAAGCAGGCGATGCCGAGTACGATCGCTTTTATTTGACGCCGGTATAGAAAAAATCTTGACGAGGACGTTAAAAAAAAATTGAGTGACTGTACACATCAGCGCTGCTGTTCGAAGCGATGCAACGCGATCGAGCCCTTCGCTTGCGGGTACAAAGGCAGCTACTGTTATAAAAACCGACAAAAACGTAGTCAGCACACGCAAAATATGGAGCTCAGCGAATCTCCGCCGCCGGTTGCGATACTTTTATACGGCCATACGTTTGTTCTGCCCTTGGTTACGAACTTCCTATAAAATGTATTCGTATACACACGGGAAGTTCGGCCGCACTCGGCGATCAAGGTTTTGTCGGCCGAAGCGAGCGTCAGCCAACGCACACCTCGATTTAGCTACGCTGACGAAACATCAATCGGGATTATGCTCTGCGTGAGTGTCCAGCCGACTACCAAATTCGCGTTCATACCCTGCCTTGCTCTCTTCAGCGCGGACAGGACTGTCGTCGATATTCACCGAGTTTCCGTGTAACGGCGATCAAGACACGGCGCCGAATGAACGTTTACGTTGTTTGTTAGCATATTCAAACCAAACAAAATACGGTCGAATGTATTTTCTGAAAATAGCCTTACCTGGAAAATAAATTCGAACGCGTTATTCGTCTTACCTTGAGCACTTTTCATTAACAAAAGCGAGCAAACCGTACACCCACGACAAAACCGACGCAGCTTATCCCGCCAGTTTTTTTTTTTTTTTTTTAATCTTTTAGCGCCGGAATTTTGTCAGCGATTCGGCATTACGTCATGCTGCGCTCCTTTCACTCCTCATGCACCGTCTCCGGAGACGGTGCATGAAAGCCTGACTCCTAAAACTCGGAGTGACGTGCACCGGAAGTCGGTTTTTCGCCCTCTAGTGGAAGGAGCGCTGACTCCTTGACTCCTGGAGCCGCTACTGAACGCGCCCAGTGACGTCACTAGGGTCTCGAGTAACGTCACGAGGGAGGAGGAGGAGGAGGAGAAGGAGGAGGAGGAGGAGGGAAGGAGAGGAGAAAAGGATACCCCCCTCTCCGTACCCTCCGCTCCTCCTCCTCAAGAGCTGGGCTTTAATTCGGCATTACAGGGATTGTAAACGCCTTTCATTTTTTGTTTATTTATTCCCGGGCTATAGCTTGCGATTAAATGAACTTTGACGTGCTGTGTTGAGATTGCGTTGCTGCACGTGCAGCTCGGAAATCAACCAGTTTCAGAATTATTTCGCCGGCACAAATTTTCACGATCCGTAGTGTAATCGCTACCATGGGGTGAATTATTCGCGGGACAATTTTTTGTGATTACTTTAAAATTGGGAAATTGGCGAAGCGCAGCTGGGTCTTTATGTAAACCAAGTTGTTTACCATATATCATCGGTTCCACGTAACTTGGCAGACGACAAAAGCTACGGCTCTTGCGACGCAAGGCGAGCTGTCATAGCCAACCACGTGCCCTCCCGGTGCTGTATTGCCGCATGGCCGCGCCTCCCATGGCCATCGTCCATGAGAAGAAAACTCGGCTACCCAGAGGTAAAAGCTATTTAGGTAATCTTGAAAAAAAAAAAAAAAAAAAAAACAACTTCCAGTAATGTAATTACCAGAAATTTATTAAAATCATCGACCAAAATACTCAGAGGGAAGGACGAGAAAACATTTATAACATGACTCCCAAATAATTATAAATTTCAATCTAATCTGATGAATTCATCACACAAGTTTGGGCAGCGGAAGGGTAACGATCCCGAAATAGTCCCACAATTACGGACTTACCGGCGTATATCCCGAGGTCATTCGGATGAGTGGCTTAAAGGGATACTTCAACGAAATTTAAAATATTTCCGTCGTGTTTAAAAATAGGTTGAATATGATCCACAATATCCGTAAATGACAATCGCACGTTTGTATTTTGAGCCTGGTGGCTGTATTTTTCGTTATAAACGGCCCACTCTGGCAAGCGCTCGGAGAAGACCCAGCGGAGACCACGTGACATCCAACGCAATCGCGACATAGGTCGTCTCGGGACGAGCAAAGCTACGGCGAGGCTGACGTCGAGAGGATGGCTCTAGTCGTTCCAGCCACCGAAGCGGCTGCTTTTGTACGAATTTTGAGTGACGGGTTAATCTTCCATAATCTTGTAGGGGGACAATAGCGACTTCTGCGACACACAAAAGGCATTCTTGGGAAGAGGGGAGTTCCTCCTTCCCCTCTTCTCTCGTCGTGGCCGGAGGCGAGACACTCACCGTTGCTAGGTGTCAAGGTTCCTAGACGGGCATTACAAACGAGGTGTTAGCGACATCCACCAAGTGCTCTTTGCTAGTCGTTTAATTCGTTTTAAAATTCCTGTCCGAGTCTTTTTTAACAAGATATTGGTATGTTCGATGTGATACTGCTCCTTTGAACACATATAGACCAAAAAATGAGTGCCGAAATTTCGTTGTAGTATTCCTTTAAAGGTGCACTAAAGACGTTTCTGAGTTCGTATGTTCACGGTGATAACTCATTCTACGGGATCTTAGCATCCCAGAAATGGAAAAAACATGCTCGGGCGACGTCTATTTGCGTACAAAACATGTGATCGAAGTTTGTGCCACGCCCCTTTTTGAGCGGAAAACTCTGGAGCACAGAATTCAGCGGAGGCGCCGGCGGCTTGTAGACGGGCGCGGGTTAACCAACTTTAGCGCAAAATTAGCAAAAAAGTTTTCCTGCTAAATTTAGAGGGAAAGTTTCCCCGCCATTTTTAGCGGAAAAAGTTTTCTGCTATATTTAGCGGGAAGATTTAGCGGAGAAATTTTCCCGCTAAATTTAGCGGAGAAATTTTCCCGCTAAATATATCGGGGAAATGTCCCATGATGCAACGCGCGCGGTTACGCTGACGCCGATGGCGACGCCGCTCAACTCGGAAACAGGCGACTAAGAGCTGCTCTCTAAAACTATTTTCGGGATTGCTTTTGCGGGAAGGATTCGATTTAAATAGTTACAGGAAAACTTGTATGATTAAATAGTTACAGTAAAAGTTGTCGCTATCTTTGCTGCGCTCTTTCTTTGTGGAAGACCGGAGCACGCTTGTTTCACGGTGCTGAGCGCCGCTGTATGGCGCAGCACGTGATGTCCCCCCGGGAATAACACGGATCTACTCGAATCGAAGACGTTCGGCTGGCACTCGGGTCCAGTCAGTGAGAAGACGAGCGCTTCGTCAGCATTCGGCTTGCAGTCGGCTTATCGACTTCACGTGACCCAACAAGGGACTGATTAGGTACCAGCCATATTCGCGACTCCAGCGACCTATAGGGGGCGCCACCACCAAACAAACATGGCGGCTGAGTCCAGGTCGCGTCGGCTCGGCCCGGCCCCCTGCAGGGGTGGCGCATTCAATTTAACAGATTTTCTTTTGTTTAATGCCCGATTTTATAGGTATTTGAACTGAGACGGTTAAGTGTAACCGGTGCACATAAACTGACAGACCATAGTTTTGTTTTCCCGGGTTTGTTTTGTTATTTTCATGTCAAACTTTTGTTTCGGCGATTTCGTTCAAAACCGAAACTATGGGCTCCGGAGAGACGGTAATAAACTCTAATCAGTTTTGATCATCTAAGGAAAGCGGCGATGACTACAGAATTGTTTCACCGAGAGCAATTTTCAGCTAACTCGCATGCCTCGACCATGCGACTTATCTGACCGCGAAATCGAGCTTTTGTGCGTATCCGCGTTTAAGAATCAGCTCCAATCGTATGCTCGGTCAACAATACAGGCTGCAGGAAAATTACGAAAATTAAGCAAGCGCTTCTTGAGCAAAGGAGCATGTTAACCCGCTGGCGCCCCTCTAAGCAGCTGATACTCGTATTTCAATTCAGGTTTTAGTAGCAATCGAGAGGTCATTTTGACGAGCGGGTTATGTATTATACTACGCACTATGTCCCACTAAAGCGATATTAGTATATTATTCTTGTTGAAATATGAGCTTAGTTGACTATCTATTAGGTGAACTGCTGAATAAAAGTATATTTGACAGAGAGAGAGCTACTTGTTAAAGTTAGCCAAATGGTTCTAGCCGGTAGCACGAAGACGAATGCGGACAAACTGAAGAGAGTCTTCATCGAAGATTCACGCAGAACCTCTCTGCATTGAACTTGACTTCGAATCCTGAATGGATAAAATGAGTATTTTTTTTTGTGGCCGGTCAACCTGAGCAATGTATACGTATATTGCTGTTGGTTTATGTAATAATAATAATATTAATGTAATAATTATGTAATATTAATAATATTAATAATGTCGTGACAGTTTCTAACTTTGCGAGACGCATCCCCCACCTTTTGAAAGCAGATAATTTCCCTCATTAATCATATGCAGCGAGCAGGTTTTCCTGAACCAAGTAATTGCGAAATCAGCCCAACTCCTTCAGTGTGGTCCAGAGGCTTTTTTGGCGAAAAGCGGTCAAGATGAATAGCCAACGCACCGACCGGCGTGGGTGGCTCAAACTTGAAGCTAATCGAACACAACCAAACTTAAGAAAAGCAGCTATCGAACCTTCCCATTTACTTGACTGCAACATTGGTGTTCCTTCCAGTGAAACGCCTCGCCTGTCGTCCTTAGTTCACTGTTCTACATCCTTATAAAGAAACCACTTATCAGTTACCAAGTAGTCGTCACTTTGAATGTGATTCGAGACAGACAAGAAATCAAAACGTTTTTCCGTGATTCCTCCCCCATCCAAGAAATCGAAAGCACGATACCGTGTGTTGTGGAGTGAACGGCCTTTCAAACACGTGATGGAAGGAAACGATCTCTGAGGCTTCACCACACTAATGAACACTCAGGCAAACTTAAGAAATTTTCGGACCTTCGTCAAATTACATTGTTCTTCACCGCGCCGACAACACGTGTCCGCCGCGAAAGCCACCAGAGACGCGGAGGGGCGCGGAGCGACCTGGACCGGCTGGTTCCCGGTTTTCCCGCTTGGTGGCGTCCGTTTTGCTGGAGTCGCGAATAACATAGCCTGTGCTTAGAACGGGCTGTTTCTGCGTTCTGCAGAAAACGTTGAAATGCGATAGGATTTCAACGTTTCTTCTTTGAAGTCGATATTCTGCTGATCATAATGAGACAAACCTCGTTCCCTCACTCTGTCCTTAGTCGCAGTAGAACGAGCCCACCTAGCCAAATGTTATTGTTGTTTATTTTCTGGCATCTCATCGGCGCAATGAACACGCTAAGCCTTCCTGGCCGCTTCTCTTCGGCGACGTCCTCTTCGGTCCGCTCCCTTTTTTGCGAGGCATTAGGGAGTTGTAGTAGATCGTTTTTCTCCTCCGCTACAGTATCCCCGAAGAAAACGCCGCACCTGCGCATGCGCGCCGCCAGCCTTGTCTGCATAGTTCAAGGTCTTGTGGCGGATTACGGAGTGCTATCCGGGTGCTTAGCGGGCTGCGGAAACGGTATACTACAATTCCCTATTATGAAGACGACCAGAGCACTTTTAGCCAGCGTATGTCCTCTGCCGTAGGATGGATGAATGATTGGATGGATGATATTGGCTATACCATTTGTATCGGACGGTAGCTTGCACCGCCTATAATAGGTTACAAGTCAAGAAGGTAGCGGAAAATGCCCCTCAAAGGGAATCATATATCCCTCCGCCACCTCCGCATCCAATAGCGTCCAATCGTTTCCGTGACGTCGCGGCCAACGCGCGAGGAGGGTCTTGCCTTTCTGTACATATTTGCTTTATCTTTCGACTTTGACTTAGCATTGTGGAAGCCACGAGAGGGAGATTAGAGTCTTCCCCTTCCGATGCAAACAAAGACGACTTTCGGGGATTAGCGCCCCCCTCCGATTGATACAAAGGCTGCTTTCAGGGGCTCGGTTCCCTCTCTGATGAATACAAAGGTCGCTTTCTTAAAACGTGGGGGTCGGAGACAAGTTGCCACCACTCTGTGGCCATTATCTATCCATTGAAGCGGAACAAGGAGCGTTTCCAGTGAACTCTTCTTTCGATTGCGGAGGGATTTGAAACCGGCGCGCACCACGCTTGTGGGAGGAGCTTCTCCTACCTTCTTAACTTGTAACCGACTATAGCTTAGAAACATTTACACCCTTGCCCTTTATATTTGGTGGTGGGGTAGATATATCATCTACCCCACCGACTTTGTGTATTGTTACTTTATCGCGCTTTTCTAGATTCTACCAATGTTCGATTGTAAGCCTTTGTTTCTTTGTTCTTTCATCCCCGCACGCAAAACCCAGCGTTCCCGCAAAATCCGTTAACTGTTCAGGGAGGGCGGGACGAAGCCGCGTTCACTTAAAAATCATATGTTCTAGCGTCTCACTATCAATGTGGCATACGGCACATATATGTCTATATCTTGAAACGTAGCTCAATATGCTTGTCCTTAACACGTTGTCGCCCGAGAGAGTGAAAAGCGTCACCGTGAGTTATCCAACACCTGTTCCTTTTTTATAATGCCTGGTTTTTGTCACCTATTACTTGCTTAAAGGGATACTACAACGAAATTTTGGCGCTTATTTTATGGTCTATATGTGTTCAAAGGAGCAGTATCACATCGAACACACCAATATCTTGTTAAAAAAGTCACGAAAAGGAATTTTAAAACAAATTAAACGTTTAGCAAAGAGCACCTGGTGGATGTCGCTAACGCCTCGTTTGTAATGCCCGTCTAGGAACCTTGACAGCTAGTGACGGTGAGTGTCTCGCCTCCGGCCACGACGAGAGAAGAGGGGAAGGAGGAACTCCCGTCTTCCCGAGAATCCCTTTTGTGTGGTCCAGAAGTAGCTATTGTCCCTCTACAAGATTATAAAAGATTAACCTGTCACTCAAAATTCGTACAAAAGCAGCCGCTTCGATCGGTGGCTGGAACGACTAGGCCATCCCCTCGACGTCAGCCTCGCCGTAGCTTTGCTCGTCCCGAGACGATCTACGTCACGATTCCGTCGGATGTCACGTGCTCTAAGCTGGGCCTTCTCCGAGCGCTTGCTAGAGTGGGCCGTTTATAACAAAAACTTCAGCCACCAGGCTCAAGATACAAACGTGCGATTGTCATTTACGGATATTGTGGATCATATTCAGCCTATTTTTGAACACGACGGATATATTTCAAATTTCGTTGAAGTATCTCTTTAAAGCTGACTTGTCTTTGCAGTCATCCATAGTAAATTTTCCTTTCTGCTTTTTTAAATCTATTTTCCACTGAACTAGTTTGTACAGCCCCATCACTGGTGTGTAGGAATTGAAATGTCAGCTTTTGGGATTTTTTTCGTTTATTTTGTGCTTACATTTTTGCATGTATAATTTCTTCCATACTTTCCGCACCCAACGTGTATTTTCCATTTGAGTGAACCGTTTTTCATATTTTAGCTTAGTAATTGCCTCTTTGCCTTCAAAAGACACCCGGCCATGTCCCCTATGCCTTTCATTTGTTATGTTCCCATACACTCTCCGTGCCAATCGGCAAACACATTTTTATAAAGTTTCCGATACCGATTGAACCGCTGACCTAATAGTACTCGATTGCCAAGAGATAATTCAGGCACCATCCCTTTTTTTCCATATACCCCTGACTACTTCATATTATAATTACACAGTGCTTTGAGTTTTATAAAAGTTGAATTTATTTTCGATTCTCTCATATTTCTTTCGTAGAACAAAAAGGAAATATAATGTTTCCTTCGTTCATTCAGCCATGCATCCAGATATTTGTATTTTTCTACATGGTCTTTTACAATGTCTTGTATTTTCAGGGTTTCCCTCTTTTCGTCGCTAGAAACCATTACTCCAGACTTGTCACTACTAAACTAAAGCCCAAGATGTCCCCTTTTTCTCCACATATTCCAGTCAGTTTTTCCAACGTATTCCGAATTTTAGCCACGAGTGCTATAAAAATGCTGTCACAATTAATGTTTTAGTGAAACACAGTGTATATTTTAAACGCATGTTTGAGGAAACTGAAGCCCCGTTCACGCGGTATCGTTTGACCAGGTTACGTTAAGGCGCGACTTCGAGTTATACGAGCATAGGTATCCTTCCTATACTCTGCAATCCAAGCTACTCCTTCATTTGATTGTCAGGCCACTGATGGAAGTGTGACCATGGGTGCATCTCTCTTTTCAGTGTTTGCCTGCTACCTCGGGGGCTAGCAGGCAAGCTATGTTTCCATGCATTGATGCAGTTTAGTTCAGTACAGTGAAGGCTGGTTCAGACATTTGTGACAGTAGCGTTCGCAGTAAACCTGAACGACAGGGACACCTGCAGGGACAGCCGAGACTCGTGATGGCTTTACGAACATACTTGCATTGTTTGTCATGTTGTGTGCGGCCAGAGCCGCTTGATCACTGCCACTTCAAATCAAAGTTTATTTAACATCAGCAAGTACAAGGTATTAAAAAAGTGATGTCTGGAGCTCAGACAAAAAGCCGCAAGGGTGCGGCTTGACTGGGTCT
Organism: Ixodes persulcatus; assembly: GCA_013358835.2. Taxonomy (NCBI): domain Eukaryota; kingdom Metazoa; phylum Arthropoda; class Arachnida; order Ixodida; family Ixodidae; genus Ixodes; species Ixodes persulcatus. The sequence continues at coordinate 206,318 of JABSTQ010009930.1, forward strand.
GAGACCTTTCTACATATGCATAGTCCCATTGCAATGTAAAAAAAAAAAAAAAAAAAACAAGCAAAAAAGATTTTGCAACAGCACTGGTAATAATATACAATAACAAACAAGTAACGCAACATCAGCATCAGCAGTAGCTTCGCTTTTGGTTTGCTTGTAGTATTATTTAGCCCCCAAAAAGGTATTCCTGGTACACTAAGAGTGTACTGAGAGTACAGTGCTAAAGTTCTAAAAGTATACTTTTTGTTTTATGGACGTGCGAAAAGGAATATAATTTGGCGCATACAGTAAGTATACTGTACAATTAGTATGCGTTTAGTGTGTTGTTTTTACCATAGCAAAGAGGCAATACACTAAAAGCCTTGACACGTGGGGTTTCTTTCATCAGCTTCACGCACTAGTGGGACTCTCCACCAGTGTTGCCGCATTGCTACACTGGGTTTACCTTTGTTCAGATGCCGTTTCCTTTTTTTCCCATGAAACAAAATATTTTGTTACAGATAAGTATCAGATGGAATACCACTCCAGACCTAAAAAGTATGAAAATCAAGCAAAAAAAAAACAAACAAAAACACTAAAATAAAATAAAAGAAAACGAAAAAGACGCATGTCAGTTATTTATTTACGTATTTATTTACACAGTACCTACATCGCCACAGGGGCATTATTGTAGGGGGTACATGGTACAGGAAAGTAAAAGGATTATACGTCACATTATATCAAACATAAAAAAGTAAGACTATTGATTGAAAGAAGTGCAATAAGACTGTTACAAAACTGTTACACAAAATCAGAACAAAACAGTACAAGACAAAAACTACGGCACACCACTATTAAAGGATGTCTAATAATGAGGAGGAAAACATAGCATCCGAAGTCTCAGTGACCACGTGCTGCGGAAGACTGTCCAATCACTAATTGATTTTGGGAAATATGAGTTCTTAAACACTTCAGTTCTACACCTAATATTCTTTATTTTTTGGCGGGTGGTCCACTCTTGCGGAAAGGTGAATCAGGATTATGTAAGTAATTGTCCTTCACAATACCTTCTGAAAACTTTCATTCTAAGATATTTTCTTTGCGAAACCAGAGATTTCCACTCCAGTTGTTTCTTTAAATCTGTTATGCTTGAGCAAAATTCATAATTATTTGCAACAAAACGGGCTGCTCTATTTTGCACGCGCTCTAGTGTCGATATTAAATTTACGTAATACGGGTCCCACGCTGGACAAGCATACTCTAAGATTGGCCTAACATTAGTTACGTATAACAGCTCCTTAATATTTGTTGGGGCCATTTTGAAATTCCGTTTGATAAAATTTAAAACGCGGTTTGCCTTTGCTGTTATTGCGTCGACGTGCTTAGTCCAGGAAAGATCGCTGCTAAGATAAACCCCTAGATATTTGACATCAGCAACCTATTGAAGGGCAACACCGTTCAACTGATATTTCGATAGATATGGCTGCTTTTTTTGGTGAATCTAACATAATTGCATTTGTTGATATTGGGAAACATTTGCCATTTGCCACACCAGGTCATCTCTTTGTCAAGGTCTGACTGAAGTAGAAGAGAATCATCCTCACATTTAACCTGTCTATAGAATACACAATCATCTGCATATAATCGTACACTGCATGTTAGGTTATGTGCTATGTCACTGATATTTATCAAAAGGAGAAGTGGCCCAAGTACAAACCCCTGTGGGACACCCGAGGTTACATCGGCATATGGAGAATTTTGACCACCAACGACTACGCATTGCTTACGATTTAACAAATACTCATTTATCCAACCAAAAATATAGTCGGGAAGGGCCAAGAACGACAGCTTGTGCATAAGAAGTGAATGAGGTAATTTATCAAATGCTTTTTGAAGATCTAGGAGCAAGCAGTCAACCTGAACATTTTTATCTAGTGAAAGTGTAAGGTCATGTAAAAACTCAGTGAGCTGCATAGTGCACGATAAACCGATAAACCAGCCCGAAAACCGTGCTGAGACTTGGAAAAAAAGGTATTGTACTCAAGGTGGTTAACCATATTTGAATATATGATATGTTCAAGTAACTTGAAACAAACGCAAGTTAAGGAGATGGGCCTGTAATTAGAAACCAGGCTTTTTTGGCCTGACTTATGGATGGACACAACATTTGCCGTTTTCCACTCCAATGCTAGTAAAGAACAATTTGTTGAAAATAATAACTAGAAAAGGTGAAATCGCTTTCAGAACGTGGTTAGGAATGCCGTCAGGCCCCAAGGCTGAATGAGGTCTCAGATTACGCAGTAATTTCAGTACGCTATAATCCTCTACAACAAACTCAGGCATTGTATCAAAAGTTGATTTGAAAGATTCTCGTAATCTCGTACAACAAGCTCGGTTGTCGAAAAGACAGATTGAAAGAAGGTATTGAAACAAACAGCCTTGACAAAGTCATCGGAGGTCAGTTCATCATTGTTCAGAATTGCTTGAATGGCTTCAGATTCACTCTTGCCCGATTTTCTAACCATTTTCCATAGTTCCTTTGGGTTGTTAAGTAATTTTGGTCCAGTGCCAAATAGTAGCGTTCTTTCGCTTCCTTAACTTTACTCTTGAAGATAAGCCAGGAGGTCGAAAAACAAGCTGTCGTAATCCCCTCGATCAAAGAGATAAACTTTTTGGGGGCATGGCTTATCAGTCACAATGTGCTTACATGTAACATTTGTAATGATAGCTTCGTGGTCACTGATACCCGGAGGCGTCGTTACCGAACGGATGGCGGAACGGGTGGTTTGTAAGGAAAAGATCTAGTATAGATTCACTTGTTGCGCCGTACCTTGTTGGAAGCAACACAAACGGTTGAAACTCATGGGCGTCTACGAGTTCCCTGAAAGTTTTATACACTGACAACGAATTTAACAAAAGTGGCAGATTGTCGGCCCAATCAATGTCCGGAAGATTGAAGTCGCCACCAAGAATAACGTCATCAGGCTTTATTGCAGATAACACATTAGAAATACACAAAAGGGGATCTAGTGAATTGTTACCTGGGTGTCTATAAAATGCGCCTACAGCTAAAAATGTATAACCTTGGAGCTTTATCTTGCACCAAACAGATTCGCACATACAGTCTCGAAATTCAAGAGCTGTGCTTTGTAGGTTTTTCGAGACGAGTAAAAACACACCCCCTCCCCTTGCATTTCTGTCTTTGCGGTAGAATTCGTAGTTGGGTGGAAATATTTTGGAGTTTGGTTATGGAAGCGTCAAGCCAAGATTCGGTACCACAAACAACATCAGCATCCGTTGTAGCAAGAAGAAAAGCAAGGTCATCCTTTTTAGTTTTGATACTCCTACAGTTCACTGTAACGAAGACAAGTTCCTGTACGTCTGGCCTTTTGATATCGCTTTTTTGTCGTGGCTATACAGAGGTTTCAAACAGAGTGTCGGCGTCAGGATTGTACAGGTATGTTTTACCACGAATAACCAACTTGTATCGTAGTTTGAATTGGGCGTTTTGAAACAAATCTGGTACCTTTTAGGAATGGTCAGTTCCCATGGGCTAATTCATGCTACTTCTAATGCAGAAAGGCTTTTGATCTTGTTGATCATAAGTTGTTTATCTCCAAACTATTTGCGTTGAGCTTGACAAGGCCGTTTTGTGACTGGATATCTAGTTGCCTTGAAGGATGGTCATAAAAGTTTCACGCAGAATTATTTTCATCACCTCGTGTTTTGAACACGGCAGTTCCTCAGGGGTTCAATCTTGGGCCACTGCTATTGAACATTTTTGATAATGGTTTAGTAAACACTCTGCAGCACTCAAAGTTGCTGCAGTGTTGCTGCAGTTTGCTCACGATGTTAAGATTTATCGTCAAATACACTTATAGTCGCAGACTGTCATAGCTGCAAGCTGACATTAATGCAGTTAATCAGTGGTGTTTGATAAACAATCTTGTGCATAACCCCCCTAAAACAAAGGTTATTCATTTTAGTCGAAAAGCATACTGCATCGGCTATTCGTATAATATGTTTAATTAGACAATTCTGAGGTAGGATGTATGCGTGACCTAGGAGTGTTGATCAATCCACGCCCTTTGTTTAATGTGCACGTTTCCAAAACTGTCAGTAACTCTTTACAAATACTAGGCGTTATCTCTAGAATTGAGCGACATTTCAGTTCTTTTGTGTGCATGAATATTCTATTTCGAGCCCTTGTTTTAGGTATTCTGGAGTTCCGTTCAGTTGTGTGGAATTTTGTCGGAATGACGCAGTCGTGTATCTTGGTGAAAGTGCAGCGCCGTCTTGCGTATAATGGGTGGATTGAGAGGCGCCTTTATTTCGACTATGAAACTCTGATAGCTGGTGCTGTACACACACAAGGGCGCCACCGCCGTGGTAAATAAAAAGACGACACAGACGATGCCTGACTGGGCCAGTCAGTGAGGCGATGGTCAGTGCGGTCTCCGTCCTCGATTTGGAGTGTCGTCCCTGACCTTGACTTGGGCAATGTGCCTGGCGTAGATTATCACAACTGGCGACTAGCGATAAAGAATGGTCGTGCACGTCTTACCTGTTTGTCCTGCATCAGCTTCAGCAGCCATGCCTGTCATCGGGAAGGTGGAACCGTTCGACTCGGCTACGTCGGATTGGACCGAGTATCGCGCGAACGACATCGCTGCAACGAAGAGGACTGCCATGTTTCTGACGTGCTGCGGGTCAGAAACTTACTCGCTGCTGCGGAGCCTGCTCGCCCTATACGAAGCCTGCCGATGCATCATTGGCTGCGATTTTCGAAGCTTTGAACAAGCACTACTCGCCGAGGGTATCGGAGGTGGTGGCCAGCTTCAAGTCTTTTTCTCGGCATCGGCGGGACGAAGAGCCGGTCAACGATTACATCGCATCGCTGAAGAAGCTTGCCGAAGACTGCAAGTTCGCATCGTTTCGGGAGCGGATGCTACGGGACCAAGTCGTGAGCGGAATCAACGACGTCGCGATGCAGACGCCTGCTGGAAACGGCCGAGTTGGACTTTGAGGCCGCGAGGAACACCGTAATCGCCATGGAGGCTGCCAAGAAAGATTCCCGTGCATTACGGGCTCAGCTGGCTCAAGCGACACCTGTGCAGGCCGGGGAGTCTGCGAATGTTGTCAAGACTAAGCCGACCAAACAGCAGGCAAGGGGTTATTGCTTCCGCTGTGGGGGTAATCATCTAGCACACCAATGTCGTCACGTGGGCAGCGTATGTTTCAAGTGTGAGCGGAGAGGGCATTTGGCTCGGGTATGCAGATCAAATACATGTCAAACGGAAAAGGCGAGACCCAGGAGTGGATCGAGACCTGTCTACAACGTGGATGACGACCTGGCAGTGCCGGAATCCAAACCAGGAACGCAGGAGGCGTACGACCTTTGGGCGCTTCAAGCGGCCGGACCAGAGCCAATGCGAGTCGAAGGTGCCGTCAACGGAGTGACATTGAACATGGAGTTGGATACCGGTGCCAGCGTGTCAGCCATCAGCGAGAGGAAGTTTACGGAGCTGTTCCCTTCGGCGACGCTGGAGCCATCGGACGTCCAGTTAAGAAGTTTTTTTTGGCGACATGAAGCCTGTGGTGGGCAAGCTTGAGGCAACCGTGAAGCTGGGCGAGAACGAGCGCGTTCTGCCCTTGTTCGTCGTAAAGGGCCCGTGTCCTACGCTTTTCGGAAGAAGCTGGATGAGGGAATTCAAGCTAGGAATCGTCAAGCCAGAAGTCATCAACGCTGTGACGTTCGTGGAGGAAGCGGTGAGCCAGTTCCATGAAGCATTTTCGGAAGGACTGGGTACTTTTGATGGCGTGGCCACCCAGATTACCGTACAGGAGGGTGCTAAACCAAGATTTTTCAAGCCGCGAGTCGTCCCGTTCGCGTTACGAGACAGAGTTACTGAGGAGTTGCAGAGGATGGAGCGCGAGGGCGTCATTCGACCAGTGAAGACGTCCGAAGGGGCCGCGCCCATCGTTCCCGTAGTGAAACGGGATGGCCGTGTTCGCTTGTGTAGCGACTTCAAGATAACAGTAAACCCTGTGACGGTGCTCGAGTCGTACCCGATCCCTCGCATCGAGGAGCTGTTCGCAAGGTTAACGGGGGGAGTCAAGTTTACGAAGCTCGATCTGAAAGATGCATACCAGCAGGTCAAGTTGCACGAAGACTCGCAAAAGTTCGTTACCATCAACACCCCGAAGGGTTTGTATCAATTTACCAGACTTCCGTTTGGGGTGTCGTCAGCTACAGCTTTGTTTCAACGCGCGATGTAGAACCTCCCACACGACCTTGATCATGTCGCAGTATACTTTGACGATATACTCGTGACCGGCACTAACGACAGCAACCATTGGGCAAATGTGTGCCAGGTCCTGGAGTGACTGAAGAAAGCTGGACTGCGGCTGAATCTGTCCAAATGTGAGTTCATGGCGGCCAAGGTACAGTATCTAGGGCACATCATCAGCTCAGCTGTCCTTCAGCCAAATCCAACCAAGACAGAAGCAGTCCTGGCGGCACCAGTGCCTTGGAATGTGAAGGAACTGCAAAGCTACTTGGGCTTGATCAACTTTTATAGAAGGTTCATGCCAAATCTGTCGGATGTGTTGTATCCATTGAACCACTTGCTGGGGGCAGGAGCCCGCTGGTGTTGAACATCTGAAGAAGAGCAAGCATTCCAGAGAAGTAAAAAGCTGCTGGCATCCGCTGGAGTCTTAGCACATTTAGACCCTGCAAGGCCGACGTTGCTGATCACGGATGCCTCACCGTATGGACTCGGAGCCGTCTATGGCACAGCGAGAAGCGTCGGGGGAGGAGCGTCCCATTGCTTTTGCATCTCGAAGCCTTGCAGCTGCGGAAAAAAACTACAGCCAGCTGGACAAAGAAGCGTTGGGCCTCGTGCTCGGAATAACGAAATTCTGCCAATACCTGTGGGGCCGACAATTTGAAGCCATCACAGATCACAAGCCGCTACTGGGCCTGCTCGCGTCGGACAAGCCTGTTTCAGAGTCGTGCTCTCCAAGGGTGCTGCGATGGGCCGTGCTGTTGTCTGGGTACCGCTACAAACTGAGCTACCGGCCTGGTAGCCATATCGCACACGCGGACGGACTGAGTCGCCTGCCACTGCCAACAACAGATTTTCCTGTGAACTGCCCTGCTGAAGTCTTCATGCTGGCGGGGGTGTACCCACATGTGCTGTCGTCAACGACTGTCGCTGAGGCCACCGCCCGGGACCCAGTGGTCTCACGAGTAAGAGAGGCCTTGTGGACTGGCTGCCGGTCGGATTTGGGACCCGATCGGAGAAACCGTATGAAACGCGGTTCACAGAGATGAGTATACAAGGCAACTGTGTGCTCTGGTGCAACCGTGTGTTGATTCCTGCATCTCTTCAACGCGACGTCTTGAGACTTCTTCACGAGAGCCATGCAGGGATATCCAAGATGAAGGCTGTAGCATGGAGCCATGTGTGGTTTCCTACAATAGACGATGATATTGTTACTGCTGTGCCAGAGTGTCCCACCTGTTAGGAGCCAGCGAGCGTCACGGCCAGTACCCGTCATGCCATGGCCGTTCCCAGACATACCCTGGTCGAGACTTCATGTCGACTACGCTGGGCCTTACCGCAACACTTATTTTTTTATTGCAGTGGATGCATTCTCCAAGTGGATTGAGGTGTTTCCCGTTTCAACTCCGTCTGCGGAGGCCACCATGACGTGTCTGCGAGTGATGTTTGCAAACCAGGGTTTGCCGGACATTGTGGTGTCAGACAATGGGCCAGCGTTTGTAAGCGACATATATGCCACATTTCTGAAAAATAATGGAGTGAGACGAATGCTGGTACCACCGTACCACCCAGCGTCTAACGGCGCTGCAGGGCGTGCAGTTCAGACTGTAAAAAAGAGGTTGCAGAAGGCTGGACCGGGGACCTTCGTACACAAATTGCGCGCATGTTGATCACTTATACAGATCGACACCACATGAGGTCACGGGTTGCAGCCCCTCCGAGTTACTGCTGGGACGAAAAATGAAGACTGCGATGGACCTGCTTCGACCTGACCTGAGGACCACGGTGCAGCAGAAGCAGCTCAAGCAGAAAATCAGATGTGACAAAGCAACGAAACCTCGGATCGAAGCACAGCCTGGTGATCAGGTATTTGCCAGGAACTTTCGTTCAGGCCCTGCATGGATGCCGGCTGTGGTCACAGGCCAGGGAACATTTTCATCGGACCTCCATGCTGGCTGACGGGCGACAGTGGACGCGCCACCATGATCATCTACGACAGCTGAACCCTTTGCTGCAAGTTGAGCACTGTAGACAAGCTGGAACAGCTGCAGAAACGAACCCGGACCCTGACACTCCAGGCACCGTTCCTGTCATGTCCAAAACGGCAGAGCATGTTCTTGCACCTGATCTTTCCTCTCAGATGCCTGAACTCACCTGCCCAGAGCTTCCAGCTGAGAAGCTACGGCAGCCAAGGGCTGCAGAAAGCACAGCGTCCCCTCGTCAACCGATTATCACCACGCCTCCCCGTCGGGGCACCAGGGTCCGTCGGCCTGTGCAACGCTACATCTCCATAATTACTTTAAGTGATGCTATTTGTTTTCACTAATCTTTTTTATATCTCTTAGATTCAACTAACTTTCAATTAATAGGGGTGTAAGGGGTGTGATAGCTGGCGCTGCGCACGCAAGGGCGCCACCGCCGTGGGAAATAAAAAGACGACAAAGACGATGCCTGACTGGGCCAGTCAGTGCGGTCTACGTCCTCGATTTGGAATGTTGTCCCTGACCTTGACTCGGGCGATGTGCCTGGCATGGATTATCACAAAAAACCCTGGTCGATTTGCTAGGTCTTGTTCCTTTATGAAAAAGGAGAGAGGAGATATATGGTATTTTTGCTTAAGGTAGTGAATGCCATAACCAACGTTACTAGAATACTCAGTTGGGAAACTCGCCGTCGAAACCTGGGCCACTGGCGTCCACCGAGACCGAGCTAAATGCGATAACAGCGCCACTCTTTATCATTTGTCTGTACTGTGGTCACCTTGAGCTTTTATAAAGCATGTTTTTGCGTAAAAACAAACGAAAAATACTTTTTTTGTATGATATTTATTAGAGATTAGTACAAAATGAAGGGCGCGTGATGTTTTTAAAATATTTAGTTTGCAAGGTTTTGCGGCATATTTAATATTGTTTTTATACGACCATGCCTCAGCGGCGCTTTCAGGTAGCACGTCCCGACCTAGGTGCATTTTAACTTCGGTTATTAAGACGCGGCGCGTCCGCTGGGGAGATGGGGGTGGCACCCCTGTAACCTCTTCCACTGTATCTGTTCTGGCCGATTATATTCAAAATGGAAGTAACGTGCGGTTCCTCGAGTGGCCGCTGCGGGAGAAATGGCGGCGTCGTGTTCGCCATTAGCTCGGTTCGCGAGGACAGATCGGGGACACTTTTTCAGGGCAGTCTCTATGGCAGTTTCCCAACTGAGTGTTTTAGTAACGTTGGCCATAACTGATGCATCGCCTCTTCTTAATCGTATTTCATTTTGTGCTCCAAACAAGCGTACAAGAAGCATTTATTTGTTTTTCCCGCACACGATACTCTTAGGTCACCAATGACACGCTTGCAAATTATTTTTAGCCACAATAATTGTGATTCGGATTTGTTTTTTTCCTTCATAACTTTTAAGAAAAGTATGTCGACGCTCATTTTATTTTTACTGTCTGCGGTCTGTTTTATGCTTCTGTTTTAATATTTTAACTATAGCATTTTTTAAAACTTTTTTTCGTGAAGATTCATTTTATTTTTACTGTTTGTTTGGTTGATTTTTTATGTGCACACTATTAAGGCCGATAGTTGTGTGTGGCGCCCTCTAAGCAGAGCAAATAAATAAATAACAAAAAAGGCAGCCTTGACAAAAAGTGGCTTAGGAACTTGCGCAAGAGTTCAATTGCTTGGACGTTTATTGAAGTAAAAACTACGTTGTCAAGTGGCGATGACTGCTTGCAAAGGGTTTGTATTACTTCAAAGGTGAAAAGTTAAATATTTAAAACGACGTAAAACAAAAACAAAAAGTATGATTTTAATTGCTTTTCCATAATCCTTTTAATGCCAAACACGCTTTGAAACGTCGTCTGAGTGACTTGTTTCCTTATCGCTTTTACTTTTGGTTGTTTCAAGCTTTTTTCACACCTAGTCTCAAGTGTTTTAACAAATTGGTTTAAAACATGTGTTAATGAATGTTCTAGCTAAGGTGGAAACGACACGGGTTGCGAGGACTACCATGGTTTCTCATCTTTTCTTATTTCCTATATCTGGTTGGAACAATGTAAGTCTTTCTTTTTTTGCGAAAAAAAAAAAAAAATAGGTGCTGGTAGTTTTTGGGCACTTGCAAATAAGTATTAATATTATTACTAAAACAAACTTTGTGCAGCGGCAGTTCCCGCGGCTGGAGAGCGCAGAGCTCAAAACTGCAAGTGTTTTCACGGTGTATGGGGCCACATATTTTGTTTTCTTTGTTTTCATGTCGGTCATCAAACTATGATACGATGGGTTCAGCTGTGGCTCAACCACTGATTTCTTGTTGAAACCACGTGATTAGAACCCTGAAACTAGATCCGACTGCTTTGAATTCTACTGGCAGTATCCCTGCAATTTGCAGTCGCCACTATATCAATTTAGAGGAGCAAAAAGATGAAATTTGATTTTTGACCGGATTAAAAATATTTGCCATATTTTACATGCGTCCAAATTGTCTCCCTTTGCCCATTGGAGGTTTTCTTTTTTTTTTTTTTTTTGAGCAATATATGACATTTTTCCAACTCCAAGGAGACTATGTGCACATCTTTGCTCACATAGCGCTATCAACCACCAAAGATTCCCCCATGATAATCAAGAAACACGTCTCTAAGCCCCCAGGATAGATACAACGCAATAAAAGTGTTTACGGCCGACATATAAAGAATGACCCAAGCGAACTTTCCGTTGAGAGAAATGCGTGTTAACGAAATACCACAGTAAAGTCCGGAAATGAGGTTCGCAAGCGGAAGAACAATAAGCTGTTCCGCATGACCAGGCTCCAGACGCAAGACCGAGGACAGCCGCAAGAACCCCCTTGATATGAGACGACCTCTGACGAGGGAGCGTCCTTGGTACCGACCGGTTTCGCACTAGCATCGCCACCGGTCGCTGCCGACGCAGCTGTACGCCTTCGGCACAGTTGACATCTATACCAGCATGGTGCGCGGCAGACCAGATGCGATGCTGTTACATGTGTTGCTTCTGCAATGGCCAATGACCAACTGGGCATCCTTGGCACCCCCGTGTCGCTTTTTTGACTCTACTATTTTCTCGAATGGCCCGAAGCCTGCGCTCAACAGCTATTACAAGTGCTCCGGCCTCGAGAGCACGGCGGATTTCCGCAGACGCGTTCAGAGCGCTCTGCATGCGCCTGGACTCTGGCTAGTGGTCAAGGACAGCAGTCTTGACGTCTTTCATCCAAATTCCTTCGCTCGCGGTGACGTGTCCATCCTCGAAGTAGACAACGTCACAGCGACCACGCTTCCCACTCCCGATGCAAAGGTCCACCGATTTCCAGGACTGGAGGGCTCGCTGCGCAGGCTGGTGTACCGGAGGAACAGTACCCTCCCCACGCATTGGGGAGTGCTGGCACGCTTAGTAGTACTCGAGGAACTCGAATTCTACGATATGGGCAATATGGCTCTTGGTGCAGACTTCAACGAACTGCCGAAAAGCGTGGCAACCATCCAGGTTCGCGACTGCTCCATCGACTTCGTGGACAGTCTCTGGCTATCGACGCTGAGCAACCTAGAAACGGTCGTCATTACTAACAGTAACCTGAAGACGATTGCCAGGACGATGTTTCCAAGACCAGCGCGACGACTCAAGACCATGGATTTCTGGTTGAGTAACCTCCTTCTTGAATTGCCTACTAGCTTTATTAATGCGAGAAATGCGAGCACTGCTTTCGCCCAGTCTGGCTTCAAATTGAGTGGCCGAAAATTGATCAAATCCTCTACATTATACACTCGCGTTCATTGATGTCAGAGATTTAGTTTCGGAATAGAACCTATGTAGGTTTCGTTTTGCATTGCCACAACTCACGAGACGGTCCTGTAACTAATTAGATTGTCTACAATCATAAGTAACTACTTACTACAGCCGTATTTGGCGAACATTTTTTTGCAACCTGGCTACAAACTTGTTTCACCTAAATTTAAATTTTTTACTGGCGGATACATTTTTTTTTTTTGCACTAAAGAAAACACTAAACGGTGAAATGCCTTATCACAGATATTGCCATGTGTCATCTAATGTCAACGAGGAAGAGGGGCTTCGAGCGATGAACTGGTATCCCATTCACCAGGCAAAAGTGACCCCCTCCCTCCTGGCTGCCGCCATGTTGTACAATTTCGACCACTAAACACGTGACCGTACCAAATCCTGAGGCTTTTACGCAAAACTGAGCCGAGATTTGTATCGGGATCGCCTTGAAAAGTTATATACTATTTTTCAATACTGTTAGCCCAAGAGATCAGTGTCGAGCTCCGATAAAACCGCATAATACAGCACCGCGGCGTACGGCATCTAGCGGAGCCATTGCGAGGCTGTTCGAGTTTTTGTCGTAAAAACACATTTTGGACTTAAACAAAACATAACTTATGTCGTCGGTTCTGTTATTAAAGATCAATAAGCAATTATGTGTGCGCGGCACTTTGTTAAAATCTAGACGTAAACCTATAGGGTCACGTGTCTAGTGGTAAACAAATGTGCAACAAGGCGGCGGCCTGGTGGGGGTCACTTTCAGCTGTCAGTTTATCACTCTAAGCCCCTCTAGCTCGTTGTCTAACTTGCACAGGTGACTCTCGTGGGCAAATACCATTTAGTTATGCCAATCAATGTGCGTATCAGGTGCAGCTGACGACGGGGCTGTCACAGTGTGCGATGAGGATATGCCGGCAATCACTAGTTGCCAATTTCCTCATTTATCTTCCGGAGGATGGGCAGACGTAATTGCTTGCGAGGCGTTTATTTTGCCTAGTGCAACATCCCATTATGTATGCAGGTTACAATTGACTAAGATCCGTTTTTTATCCGTAAAATCATCCGGTACTGCTTATTGCAGCATTCACAGCGGAATTAGAATTTCGGGAATATTCCGATCAAAGGACAGTAGACCAACTGGTGATTGTTTTGCGCCTGGTGTATTTAAAATTTCAGGTAGAGAGTGATGGCCACAGGAGGGACCGATTACGTCGTCGATAGGCCCATTAGATCGTTCGAACACTGCAGGAATTTTTGAGCGTAACCTGGACCGCAGCGGATGCTATGAGCCACCCCACCCAACACCTCCTAGATAAGCAGAAGGCCTCCGCTCCGTCATCACAGTCAGATCGATCGAGGCCTGAGATTGGACACGAGTGCTGCGTCAGTGTTCGGCCGGGGCTCGTGTTCAATCAGCGCGTCGAAGGGCCGGAATCGGGCCCAATTAGCGCGATCCGACTGTGATAACATTTCATGAAGGGAGAGGAGACGATGCGGAGGCTCTGGTTATTCTTGGGGTTGCCCCAGCCCATCCAGTGGTGTGAATGTATCAAATGACTCCCTCCCCCGCACGTCTACGCCCCTCCCGATGGTCGCACGATACTCAGCTCACACGGCATTGGCCGAAGGCTCCCTAGCTCATAGTGTCCTCCGCGCTTCATCGTACGGTGAAAGGAAGGGAGTTTTCGTAGATGGTTTTCGCCGTCCAGCAACGCTCTCCGCAACCCACTTCGATATACCCGGAACTCTACAGTCAAGGCCATCGGCGCGCAGGCGCAGTAGAGGCTTCTTCGTTGCGGAGGGAGGGGAACGCGGTCTACGAAATTAACTTTCACGTTATGTGCATTTAGGGGGTGCATTCCGTCTGGTGAAATGTCAAGGCGTAGCTTTCTTCGGCCAAGTCGTTGGGCATCGAAGTTCTGTTCACGCACCGTGGGGCAATGGGATGCGCGAAGAAAAGCGTTCGTAACTAAATAGATATCTATTTTGTTTCATTTGGTTCAAAACGCTTTGTTTCTTTTTTTCTTTTCTTGCCTGGAGCGCTCTCCCGGCACGAGCTCTTGGCATTGACAATTCTGCGATGGCATATTTTCTTTTTTTTTTTTTTCTGGGAGCGCGTGCAGTGGGCATTGGGTACTACGAAAGTCCTAAGTTTGGAGAAGGTTATTAAAGGTGGCAGTGGTAACGCGTGCGCTTTAAAAGTAGCGCAAGGCGCGTCGATGCACGAGGCACGTGCAACGTGCAGCCCTTGGGAAGATCATGGCGGCACAGCGCAGCACTGAGCTAGATTTCAGACGCCATGAATTTCCCAGGAGTGGCGCGCGGCACGTGCCTCGAGCATTTCTACAACAATGAATGGCGCCACCTTTTCCAGGATAGAGGGGCTTTAGTGCGCTTGGCGCTTGGCACGCAGCGGACCCAGGTTTGATTCACGCGGGTGGCGGAGGATCTCTTTTAAGGCTTTGGAACATGGACGACGGACGCCCTAGATCGCCAACTACAACATAAACAACGACAACTACAACTACAAAGCCCATAACAGAAATCGCCGTAAAATGACTCCAACAAAAACTAGCCAGGGTCAACGGTGAGTCGTGTTCGCAGACTACCGAGCTATAGCGATGGTTGTAACACTTGGGCTGTGTTCCAAAGTTTCATACCTTTGCGTTCGAAAACCTACCCGCGTCCAGCGTTTTTTTTATCTGTGTTGTCACGCGACATGACCCGCCGGAGTAACTCGGATCAGTTGTTTGAGTAAAAATTCGAACACAGCCTGGGCGCCATTTCCCGATAGGCGCAGCGAGCAGACGACACTATCTGTTAGCAGTGATAGAGTGCAGGCGAGCTGGTAATTAATCGACATCTTGGAAACCCTGAGATGGGGAACGATAAAAAAACGGACGAACACAACAAATTTTGTTGTGTTCGTCAGTTTTTTTTTATCGTTCCCCATCTCAGGGTTTCCAAGATGTCGACTATCTGTTGTCTGCTCGCTTATCGGAATCAAGGGCGAGCGTAGCTAACACCAGCCCCATTGACGCGACAAGAAAGAACTCTTTTGGCGTCAATGGTGTAGGGAGGACTCGTTCCCGGAAAAGAGAGGGGAGTGACCGATACGCTGATGGGCTCGAATTATTAGTAAAAGTCAGATGGAGTGGAGTGCTGCCCGTAATGAACGCGTTGTCGGTGAAGAAAAAAATAGTAAGAAAGAAAGGTCCTTCTAAATATAACTACAAGCGTTAAAACCCCACCGCAGTTTTCTTCGCTGCCACAGACTATCCAATGCGCGTGCGGGAGTAATCCTTCGCACAACTGTCACCTTCTCGACTCTCGAGAGGTAGGGGGATAGAACGTAAGAGTGCACGTGAGGCGATGGAGGATTAACACAACGAAAAGTACAAACACAACGAGTCAGTTTTAAACACATCTGAACTTTATTGGCCTGAGAACCAGTCAAATAGGCGCGGAACGCAAGATATATTTCCATGAGCACAACCTTGCAGATAGGTTCCAGGCTGCTCAAAGGTTGTGGGCACTCTCCGAGAGCGACAGACGAACTACAAGCGGCTTAGACTTGTTTCAGAAACCTACTGTAAAGTTGCATGCGGAGTATATACCTACTTTTGCGTATGTTGTATATTGATGGGCGCGTACTATAATGCTATAGACTGCCAAAGCGGAATTATAGAAGCTGGCGGGCTGTGACTCTTGCTCTCTGAGCAGGACTTTAAAAATGGTTTGTAGAGTATCGGCTGCTTTAAAGCTACTTGTATCCACTTCACAATAATAGCGAAGTGTGCAGTTGACTGATCGCGGAATCCTGCTTTATGTTTTATGATACGTAAACACACAGACTCCTCGCCCATCTTCCGAAGCTTTCGTTCGTTCGGAACTAATTAATATTAGTTTTATTATTATTATTATTTAAATAATAATAATAATAATAATAATAATAATAATTATTATTATTATTATTGTTATTGTGTGGTCGGGTGTACAGCTCTGAATTTTTAAAAATCGTAGCTAATTGTGAAACGGTTTATTTGAACTCTCAGACTGACTTAGCGCCACGCAATGCGTTTGCCGGAATTTAAAACGTTCTCAACGTGTCATGCGCGAAACTTAATGGAAGAATGTTGAAACATGCAATCCACGGAAATCGGGTAAATCATCGTTTTCTCAAAAAGCAAATTTTCTCTAATCTAATTTATTATATTCTAATATGCTCTGACAAATTTAACAATAAACGGTCCTGTTTATTATATTATATCGAATTTTTAAAAATAGTACCAACACTTTAAGTCCCGTTATCGTGTGTTTTTATATCTCTAAGTACATTGCATAGAATAATATAAACAAATGTTACCGACATTTGTGCGAAATATCTAGAAGGGTAGACATGACAGTGTCACTGTTCGTCTAAGAAATCCGTCAACCTCAAACATAAGTACAAAGAAATCATTATCACCATCATCATCATCATCATTTATTTTCCTTGAGGGCCCGTGGGGCACTATACAAGGGGGTGGCAATAGAGCAAAACAAATAGAATAGTAAACACAAATATAACACTGTAAGCTAGCTAGCTAGGTTAGATAAAGAGAGGGTAATGGCTTCAACAAATTTAGTAGTATCATTAATAGAAACGATGATATGAGGTAATAAATTCCAATCCTCAATGGCCAATGGTAGTGTGGAAGTCGGGTGAGAAACACTTGATGATCGAATTGGACGTAATTTACATAGGTGATCTAGACGCGGGAAAATACGATGGGGAGGTGATAGCAGTGATTCTTTGAGGTGGCTATTTTGATAAAAAATTCGATGGAGGAGAGAAAGGCGTGATACTCGGCGGCGAAGGGAAAGTGAATGAAGGTTAGCTGATTGGCGTAATCCTGATATGCTGGTATATGGTGAGTAGTTGTTATAAATAAAACGAAGGGATTTGTTTTGGACGGATGCTAGATCATTTGCAAGGTAGGACTGCCATGGGGACCATATAGATGAGGCGTATTCTAACTTCGATCTTATAAGAGTAGTATACGCTAGTCGTTTTACGGAGGGTGTAGCAAGTTTGAGGTTACGGCGCAAATATCCGAGAGAACGGTTAGTATCAGAAATAACAGAAGTTATGGGAGCAGTCCATGATAGGTCAGAGGTGAGATGAACACCCAGGTATTTATAAGATGAGCATGCTATTACTTGAGTGTTAGTGAGGTAATACGAAAATGGTGTGGCACCCGAACTGCGGAAAAATGATATGGATCTACATTTATTGAAGTTTAACGTCATCTGCCATTTTTCACACCAATGGATTACAGACACGAGGTCTTCCTGGAGAGCATGATGATCATGGTATGAAAGAATGGGTCGTTAAATGACACAATCGTCGGCGAACAGGCGCACAGAAGAAGCTATATTAAGGTGAAGATCATCAATATAGATTAGGAACAGAAGGGAACCAAGTAGGGTTCCCTGGGGTACACCTGACGTTACGGTAGAGGTGGGAGATTTTACGTTGTTAGCGGATGAATATTGCTTACGGTTAATTAGGAATTCCGAAATCCACTTAATAACAGAGGGATGAATATTAATATCGTTAAGCTTTGTTAAAAGACGTTGGTGTGGTACTTAGTCAAATGCTTTGGAGAGGTCAATGAAAATGGCGTCGGTCTGAATATTTGAATCGAAGTTTGAATAAATATCATTAAGGAAGGCGGTTAGCTGGGTTTCTCAAGAGTAAGATTTACGAAATCCATGCTGATGTTCAAAAAGAAAGTAATGAGAGTCAAGAAAGTTTATTATATTTGAGTAAAGTATATGCTCCATGAGCTTAGGTGGAACACTGGTGAGAGAGATGGGACGGTAATTACTTATTAGTTGGCGATTACCAGTTTTGTAAACAGGCATTACGTTAGCTATTTTCCAGTCACGTGGAACTATGGAAAGCGTGAGCGATTGTGAGAATATGTTACAGAGGAAAACAGAGGAAATGTGTTTAGTGTTTATTTATACCTTCGAATTAATTTGGTCGTCTCCAGTGCTCGAGGAGACCTTTAGGTCTTCTATTGCTTTCAATACGCCTGCGTGGTCAATTATGATAGGATTCATCTGAGGGTGAGATAATGGGCATGAGTCGGGAACGTTTAGCAAGTCTTCTTTAGTAAAGATGGATGTGAAGAAATTGTTAAGGTAAAGAGCGCTATCTTCGTCTGAAAGTGGGATGCCGTTGTCGTTTATGAACTGCAAAGGAAGAGACAGAGCTGGGTTGACCTCTTTCGAGAACTTTTTTGGGTTTATTAGTTAAAATGTTGGTTAGGTCGTGAGTATAAAACTTCGTTTTAGCATCTGTAATGGTCGTTTTGTATGTTTTAGCACACACATAATACGCATCCCACGAGGCTGAATTGTTCACAGATTTCGCTCGTTTACAAAGTCGCTTTTTCTTGTTAGCATGACTATGCACCGTTTTGTTATACCATGGGTAACAGTTATCAGATATGATGCGGGTCAGTGGGATGAAGCGCTCAACTAAGTGGGTTAGCTAATTTTTATAGAGCGTCCAATTTTCATCGACGGTTCTTTCCTCGAGATTAACAGAGAATGATTGGCAAAAGTCTTCGAGGCATGAGTTGATAGACCCGTAGTCGGCCCTAGCGTAGTCGCGAATGTATTTGCATTGATGTGATTTCCGAGGAACAGAGAGAGAGAGAGAGAGAGAGAGAGAGAGTGTTCTGTCGATGACAAGATGGTCGCTGATTCCTGCTAAGTAGGTAACGTTGCTAAAAAAAAAAAAAAGGTTCCTGACTTAAGCACAAGTCGAGTATATTGCTGCAGCAGTCGGTTATTCTAGTAGGCTGGGTGATAATATTTGTTAGGTTATAATCTAGGAAAAGATCTATAAATTCTTGAGAAGAAGTGCAAGTGGATGCGAAGGTAGACCAATTGAATATTGTTACAGGATACAAATCCTCGCAGATACAGAAAATTGTACCTGAAAGGATCCTCTTCGTTATTAGAACATTTTGGGTGTATTAGCTAGATACATTTCGTCTTATAATAAATGCAATTACAATAAATGAGAGCTCGGTTCATTTAGTGCAACATTAGTCTTTATTAGGTAATGTAACTTATATAAGTAATGTTATGTTTTATGTTTTTTATGTTCTAGGAGAAATTCCTTGACTGTTCTGCCGACGGATATTGGAGAAGAGTGCCCAGCCCTGCGATTTATAAATGTTGCCCACAACATGCTCACTTCTATCGACGAGGTCACGATGTCTTCACTGCGCAGCCAAAGAACTTACGTCTACGCGGCTGGTGAGTTCGTGGCGCGACTCTTATTATATTGTAACAGTGAAAGCTATGGACCATAGAGATTGCATAAAGTGGGGAAGAGGGACAGTTGAAACTTCTCTATTACATCCTTTACCACTGTACCTCGCGCGGTCGAGCGGTAGGTTGATGGAATAGTATGCAATGAATACAAGCTTCCCAGCGACTACCTTCAGGATTTTGTTGATATTGCCGCGGGCGGAGCTGACCAAGTAGGCAGCGCGCCCGTGGCGTAGGGAGAAAAAGAAGACGGAGTTCCAAACGAACGCTTTTCAATGTCCTCCAAGGAAAAGTCACCGGCCACAGGCCGGGGAACTGTTGAGGCTTCGGCCGGTACTAAGGGAAGTATGACTGAAGAATACCGGACCATCCTGCCACATTTGCCAACAGGAGAAATGGTGAAGAACAGCGTGGTGTTGCACTGCGACACCGACGGACGCCCATACCGGGCCGAAGATTTCGTACGACCGTTACAAGAGGCTGGAGTATTGTCGGAGTTGGCGGGTCTCGGAGCCTATCAGATGGGTCACGTGTGGCTCGTCAAGTTGAAAACACCAGAGGCCAAGGAGAAACTGATGCAAGCCGGTGAAATCCAGGTGAAGGGGCGTCGCTGCCTAGCGATTGACCCATACCGGAGAGAGGTCAGGGTGAAGCTGCATTGGGTGACCTTCGACGTGCCCGTCGACACTGTCCGCCGCGCTTTCGAACCGTACGGCGAGGTAAAAGGCGTCGTTCGTGAGATGTGGAAGGTGGACGGACTCGTGGGCGTCGAGTCTACAACGCTGTCAGTCGTCCTAACTCTTCGCCAGGACCTAACACTGGAGAACCTGCCGCACCAGCTCCGATTCTACGGGGGCACGGTCCTGGTAGTGGTTCCCGGGCGTGCGCCCGTTTGCCTACGTTGCCGACGCATTGGGCACATACGGCGCGAGTGTAGGGCGCCTTGGTGCTCCGCGTGTCGTGGTTTCGGGCACGAAAGCACGGACTGCACCCGCACGTACGCCCGGGCTGTGGCAGTGAACAACGATGGTGGCGGCGTCAACGAGGAACTGATGGACGAGGTCGAGGCCGAGGAAGCTGCAAGCGTGGCCCGGGGTGCGAACAGTGAAGGTGCACACGGTAGCAACGCTCAAGCACCTACTGAGGCACCGAATATCAAGGATGAAGAACGGCAAGGGAAGTCGGAGGCTGAGCAGACTTCTTCGAAGACGCAAAGTAGCGAAGACAGGACTGTGCCTGGATCTGACACAACTAAAACCTCCAAGGGCGAGGAACACGACAACGACATGGAATTCAACCCGGCGATGATTAAGCGAAGACACGAAGGGGCAGCTGCGGCTGTGGCTGGACCAGGCGGGCAGCAGCCTCGGCAGCGCCCGGAACAAGAGGGGGATGATGTCAAGAACAAGAAAAGTCGCGGGGGGTCTCCAAGGCGGTCATCGTCCTTGTCTCAAGGCAGTCATGCAGCCGCCCCAGTAACAGTTTGTCACATGATATGGTCTTTGTGCGTACACGCAAATGACCACACCACTCCTTGAAAAGCCATTGCGTGTAGGCACGTTGAATGTTCGAGGTCTAAGTGATAGGCGTAAGCAGTATCAGCTGAATCGCTTGTTTATTGACCAAGAGCTCGACATAGTTGCAATACAAGAGACAAAGGTGGAGAGCGACGAGCGCACTGAGAGCATGTTACGACCCTTTACATCGCGGTACAACGTTTGTGTAAGTCATGCAGTAGGAAATTCGGGAGGTTGCTGCTTGTTCTTAAAGGACTCGATCGGTATAACTGTAGAGTCTGTTGTCACATGTCTAACGGGTAAGCTTGCGATTTGTGATTTCACATACTATTCGACACACTGGCGTGTTATTTGCCTGTACGCGCCGTCTTCAGCATCAGACCGCAAAATCTTCTTTGAATTTGTCCATGGTTACTGTATGTGCGAGCGTAATGTTATTTTGCTAGGAGATTTCAATTGTGTCTGTTCAGCAAAAGATAAGACCGGAGTGACCCCGTACAGAGATGCTGGCACGTTGGTATTGAACGACATCGACAGCGAGGCAGGTCTTTATGACGTGGCGGAATGCATCGGTCACGTGGGATCTGTTCAGTACACTCATTTCCAAGGAATCAGCCACGCTCGGTTAGACAGAGTTTACATATCATTAGAACAAGCGCCAGTTTGCAATGAATATCAAGTAGTTCCGGTATCGTTCAGTAACCACTGCTTAGTTTCTTTTGTTTTGGGAAGCACGCATAGGCGACCAAAGTTTTCTTGGGAACTATGGAAGTTGAACTGTCGACTCTTAGTCGACGAAGGGTTTACAAAATTGGTACGAGGTCTCTTAAACAAGTTAGAGGAAGTTTCAAGCAACTACGCAGCTGAATGGGAGGGTTTTAAACGAGAGTTTAAAATGATAGCCATAGAAAAAGCCTGTGCTGTAAAGGCACTTCAGAGACACGAGGAGGCGATCATGCGTAGAAACTTTGAAACGCTCATCAGAGAAGAAAGTAAGTCACCGGGCGAATTTAAAACCGATATACGTGAATTGAAGGAAAAAATGGAAGTCCTTGATCAAGAGCGTTATCACGGAGCTCTTATCAGAGCACGAGCAGAAAAGTTCGCTGTAGGGGAATTTCCGACAAAAAAGGCGTTGGGCATGGAAAAACGTTATGCACGAAAGAACACAATCAGCGAAATCGAAAAGGATGGAAAGGTTATGAAGGACCAAACGGATATTGAACGAGCGTTTTTTGAGTATTATTCAAAATTGTTCGCGCACAGCCCAGTGAAAGTGACAGAATTTATGGAGGAGTTCTTAGTGCTTTTGCCGAAGCTAAATGAGGAAACTAAGGAATTTCTTGAGATGCCGATCACCTTGACAGAAATAGTGAACGCGATAGACGAATTGAGCCCCGGAAAAACGCCTGGACCCGACGGAATTAGTGCAGCTTTCTATAAGACCTTTATAAATGAAGTTGCGCCAGTGCTACTGAATGTCTTTAATGAGGCCTATGAAGGAAAAAAAACTACCACCCTCCTTTGTGAAGTCTCACACTGTGTTAATACCCAAGACCGAAGATATTGTCAAATTGCGTTCGGTTACATCCTATAGGCTAATCAGCTTAACAAACGTAGACTACAAAGTACTAATGAAGATTTTGGCACGACGGCTTCAAGGAGTAATAAGAGAAATAGTTGGTTCACACCAAACGTGTGGAATAAAAGGAAGATCGATCGCAACAAATATTCAAAACCGCTCGAAGTGTACTAGAATGCTGTGACGCAGCGAATGAGAAAATTGCAATGCTCCAGATCGACTTGGAAAAAGCATTCGATCGTGTGTCACATGAGGTTTTGATGGCGATACTGGAACATGTAAACGTAGGCTCCGTAATTATGGAGGGTGTTCGTATGGCGTACGAGGGATGCACGACAAGCCTGATTGTCAACAAGTCAGTTGGTAAACGTATTGGCGTCCTCCGGTACGTGCGACAGGGTTGCCCTCTGTCCCCGCTTTTGTTTTGCATATACATAGAGGCTTTCTGCTTGAGCGTAGTTAAAAGCAGCGTCATTCGTGGCTTTAGGCTACATGCTTCCGAGGTGCGAGTACTGGCCTACGCAGACGATATCGCGTTGTTTTGTGCAAACAGAGAAAGCGTGCGAGAGGTGATAGCATTAGTAAAACGTTTTTGCAATAGAAGTGGTAGCGCTGTAAACTGGGAAAAGTGCATAGGTTTTTGGCATGGGGAGTGGGACGTGAAGCTCAGTGTGTTGGAAAACGTCAAATGGGTCTCGTCTCCGGTAAAGTATTTAGGGGTCCCCCTGGAAAGCTATCGGGACAGCGACCCTTTTTGGAGGACCCAGGTAGTAGAAGTGCAAGGAAAAGCTGAGAAGTGGAGAGGAAAGGATCTGTCGGTATTTTCCCGATCCACTGTTTGCAATGTGTTCCTAATAAGTAAATTGTGGTATGTGCTTCAGGTTTTACACTGTTCCAGGGTGAATATCCAAAAACTGCATCGGGTGTTTGCGGTCTTCATTTGGGGCTCTTCCTATGAGCGCACGAGCCGAACTAGTCTTTTTCGCAGTGTGAGTGATGGAGGCCTGGCGCTATCTCATTTGTTCTTGAAGCAGCTGGTAAATCGTTTGCTTTTCTTACGTAAAGTCAAGGACCCGTCTTTGAGCACAGTTTGTCAAGTGCGATTGTGTAATGTTCTGCCTGAGTACATAGTGACTACAGAGTATGGGAATGCTGGGTGTAGTTTTGGTTATATGCGCGAAGTGGTGGGAGCGTACACATTCTTAAGAGCACGCTTTTCGTTGGAATATCTGAGTGAAGTCACTAGGAAAAAGCTGTACCAGGATCTAGTAGACGTTACCCTGCCGGTTCCACTGTATAGAGCTCTGTATTCTACAGGTTCGGGGCAGGATGTCCTGAAACGTGTTAAAAGAATGTCCGTCCCAGCGTGCGTCAAAACATTTTTTTTTAAGTTGCACACCGGTACTCTGCCTGTTAAAACGTGGATGGAGGAGAGGGGAATGTTTGTCGCGTGGGGTAATCACTGTTTTTTGTGTAAGAAACCTGAGTCAGTTGAGCATGTTTTCTTTGACTGTTGGGACGCTATATTTTTCTGGGATGTGTTGCAGCGTACTCTAAAAAAGGAGTTTCCTCTGGACTCCCATGGCATACGGTTCCTAGCAGTCGAAAACGAGAATTGTGTGCCTTTCGATTTTTTCATGTTGCTCGGCCTTCACAGTATATGGAGATGTCGCATGGCGGTTTGCCATGCAGATGTTGACACGAGGCCTGTGGGAGAATACTTTTCTGAGTCTGTCCTTTATATTGTCGTGTCGAAGTTTGGAAGGTTCGATCAAATGTCCCGGAGTGGTTACCACAAATGGAAAAACTGTTAAATGTAATTTTTTTTTAACCATGCCACGCCAGTCGGTAAGCGATTGACGGCATTTTTACAGCACTGTACTTTTTGGTTGCACTAAGCCAATGTCGGTAATAAAGAAAAAAAAAAAAAAAGCGCGCCCGTGGCGTAACGGTTATCGCGCTTGTCTCCCACGCGAAAAGCCAGGGTTCGATTCCTGGGAGCGGCGCATGTTTTGTTTATTCCTCCTGCAAACTAGTATTCTGGTAAATTCGAGAATCCTGTTTCTTGTTCCGAGGTCCGAATGTTCTACGCGTCCAACTTCCTACGCCGATTATTCCAGAAGCCCACGCATGTACATAAGGGGCTCCGCGTGGCGAGCCGCAGTCAGTCTCGCCCCAGCGTTCGACTCTGCTCTACGCCGACTTCGACGCCCGTGACGCTCTGCTGTTATCTTCTGTTCCCTTTATTTATTTTTGGGCACAAGTTCGCCCCATTAGACGTTTTATTTTCCTCAGTTATTCGTTGTTTCACCTTGTCATTCGTGACATTTTGGTGGAGGTGCGGGGTAGCGCATGTCCGTGCAGCACAGCCCTCTGAGTTCCCGTGGCACAAGTCCGAACCCAAGCTCCCGAGGATCCAACGAAGACCAGATCGAGACCCGATCAAGTCGCCGTACCCAAGGTCTACACCCGGAATACGGACTTCTGCCACCCAGGACCAAGCAACCAACGAGGCCGACGATGGACGACCAGCAATCGCACAGCCCGACCGCCGCCGCCGTCGTCTACCTGCCCGCTGCCCAGCGAACCCCGACGACCTTCCATGGCGAGACCCACGAAGACGTGGAGGACTGGCTTCTGCACTACGAACGTGTAGCACGCCATAATGGATGGACCACTGAGCAGCGCCTCCAAAACCTCTACTTCTCCTTGGAGGGTACCACGAGGCAGTGGTTCGAGAACCACGAGGCGTCGCTTACGTCGTGGGACACCTGTATCGCCGGCCTGAAGGAGACATTTACGAACCAGACACGACGACAGCGAGCGGAAGACCTCCTGCAAGTACGAACTCAAGGGCCCAACGAAACGGTCACCAGCTTCGTTGAAGACGTCCTCCGCCTGAGCAGCCGCGCCGACCCTCAGTCTACCGAGGAGAAGAAGCTGCGCGTCCTGATGAGAGGAGTAAGGAGTGACATCTTCGGTGGCCTTGTTCGCAACCCACCAACTACTGTCGATGAATTCGTTGCCGAGGCAACTAACATCGAGCGGGCCCTGTCAATCCGAGCCAGCCACTACAACCGACTCGCCGGCACGCCTGCTTCTTCGACGCTGACATCTTCCCGATTCGACGAGGACGGCACCAGCGCTGACAATCTTCGTGCAATTGTCCGCGACATCCAGCCGGCTTCGCTGTCGATAGCCGAAGTGGTACGCAAAGAAGTTCAGCGGGCAATTCGACCGGAGGCTCCTGCCAGCGTAGCAGAACCCGAGGAGCCCACCCTGATTTACGCCGCAGTGGCCCGACGGCCACCGCCTCCTCCTCAAGCCTATGCCGCGCTGCTCCGACGACAGTCTCCTACGCCGCAGCACGACCGCCGCCACGACGTCCAAATCCAGTACGCCTGCCAGGAGCCCCGCGCACCCCGGAAGACTGACGTGTGGCGAACGACCGACCGACGCCCGCTGTGTTACCACTGCGGGGAAGCTGACCATGTGTATCGCCGATGCCCATACCGACGACTCGGGCTGCGCGGATTCCACCCAAACGACCCGCGCCCCCGTTATGGTGAACGCCCTCGGGAGATCGACGAGAACCTGCGACGACCTCAGTCCCCCGAGCCTGCGTCCCGCCGAGAGTTCCGGTCGCCGTCGCCACGACGTCCAGCTTCGCCGATGCACCGACCCCGACGTGAAAGCCTGTCACCCCTCGCTCCTCGCCGGGGAAACTAGGCGCGGCAACCCCTGGAGGTGGAGTTGCCAAAGACGACCGACGCAAAGATCCTCCACGAACGTCGGAGGGCCCCCACTCGAACGCTACCAGAGACCGAAACGACGCCCCTGCAACGGTGTCCAATAACCTAAACGTCGTCAGCGACGGCCACGACGCGTCAGCACTCGTGGACACCGGAGCAGACTACTCAGTCTTGGAACTACGAAGTTCTTCCCGACGGAACACGACCCTCAACCAGGCGTCAGCCGCGGTCCGAGGTGGTGCACGTTGTCCGGCTGAAGCCGTATTACGAACGATAGCACTTTCCACCTTCGTCGACGAGTGAACTGTGAGCTGTGAACTGTGGCTTGCGAGTCTGCTGTCCTTTAGTTGTGGATTTGTTTTTTTAGTTTTGTGCTGCATCGCGACGATGCACTTCTCTAAAAGAGGGAATGATGCCGCGGGCGCAGCTGACCAAGTAGGCAGCGCGCCCGTGGCGTAACGGTTATCGCGCTTGTCTCCCACGC
The DNA here is from genome assembly GCA_013358835.2 of Ixodes persulcatus. Classification (NCBI taxonomy): domain Eukaryota; kingdom Metazoa; phylum Arthropoda; class Arachnida; order Ixodida; family Ixodidae; genus Ixodes; species Ixodes persulcatus. The sequence goes on from JABSTQ010009930.1 coordinate 233,034, forward strand.
GAAAAGCCAGTGTTCGATTCCTGGGAGCGGCGCATCTTTTGTTTATTCCTCCTGCAAACTAGCATTCTGGTAAATTCGAGAATCCTGTTTCTTGTTCGAGGTCCGAATGTTCTACGCGTCGAACTTTCTACGCCGATTATTCCAGAAGCCCACGCATGTAGTACATAAGGGGTTCCACATGGCGAGCCGCAGTCAGTCTCGCCCCAGCCAAGCGTTCGACTCTGCTCTACGCCGACTTCGACGCCCGCGACGCTCTGCTGTTATCTTCTGTTCCGTTTTTATTTTTGGGCACAAGTTCGCCCCATTAAACGCTTTATTTTCCTCAGTTATTCGTTGTCATTTGTGACAATATTAAGGTATCAACATTTATCGAGGCAACACTTGTGTGCAACTTTTGTCGTATGACAAATTAGTATTGCCAGTAGTAATGGCACCAACGCCAATACGACTGAAGAAAATATTGACACAATCGCGTTTTTTTGTTGTTGTTGTCCAAAATAAGTTTCCACCCGGATAATATTTATTTATTTTTAATAAGAAACACTGCGAAATTAAACTTTGAATTTCGGTGAATTGGGAATCAAACAAAAATAAACTCCGATAAGCTCCGAAGTTTTGGCAAAAAATGAACTCCGAAAAATACCCTCCGAAATTGACGAAGAATAAACTCCGAAAACACGGAACGCTAATCATATTTCGTCCGTTTCGAAGTTGCACCACCCCTTTAAAGGGATGCTACAACGAAATTTTGACGCTTATTTCTTGGTCTATTCGCGTTCAAGAGAGCGGTATCACACCAGGCACCAATATCTTGTTGAAAAAGACACGGAATTGAATTTTAGACCAAATTAAACGATTAACAAAGAGCACCTGGTGGATATCGCTAACGCCTCGTTTGTAATGCCCGCCTAGGAACCTCGACACGTAGTCACGGTAACTGTCTCGCCTCCGGCCACAACTTTAGCCACAACGAGAGAAGAGCTGAATGAGGAACTCCCCTCTCCCCGAGACTCTCTTTTGTGTGTCCCAGAAGTCGCTATTGTACCTCTACAAGATTATAGAAGATTAACCCGCCACTCAAAATTCGTACAAAGGCAGCTTTGGGGTTGCATGCGGTAACCCAGATCGCTGGTGTGCTTCGGCTGCTTTCAGCGGATGCTACGAGCCATCGGGGCCTATCCAAGGCCGTATGAATGTCACGTGGCCTTGGAGATGGGGCAGAGCGACGCGCGGAAAGCGTATCACGGGCTACGTGCACAGAGCGGAATGAACTGGGATAGGGAGCCTTCATGTGCGCTTTGCTAGGGTGATGCCACCCTTTGTAATACCACTCGCCGACAAACCAGCAGTCATTTTGGTTCTCGGCGATAATCCGTGGGGCTTATAACCCTCTCGGAAACAAGCACCTCACCTCACAAGTTCTGAACAGCGTTGTGGAACCCACGGAGGGAGGATTAGCATTTTTCCCCTCAGTTGGGAGGACCAATGGACACAAAGGCCACTTTCCGGCGGACGGGGAAACAGTGAGAGGAACAAAATGGCGGTTGCAGAGGGTGTGGGAAAGGAAAACAGGCTGTTGGCATCACTCCATGCGAAGCGCACATGAAGGCACTTTAGGCTGGGATAGCTCGCAGCGTCCGCTGCGTCCGGACGTAAGGTCCCGAGACAAACTACGTCACGATTGCGGCGGATGTGACGTGCTCTCCGCTGGCTGCTCTCCGAGCGTTTGCCAGAGTGGGCCGTTTATTACAAAAAATACAGCCATCAGGCTCAAAATGCAAACGTGCGATTGTCATTTACGGATATTGTGAATCCCATTCAGCCTATTTGTGATCACGACGGGTATATTTCAAATTTCGTTGAAGTATCCCTTTAAAGGGATACAACAACGGAATTTCGGCGCTTATTTTTTGGTCGATTCGTGTTCAATGGAGCATTATCATATCAAAAACACCAATCTCTTCTTGAAAAAGACAAGCAAAGGAATTTTAAAACAAATTAAACGATTAGCAGAGAGCACCTGGTGGATGTCGCTAAAGCCACGTTTGTAATGACCTTCTATGAACCCTGACAGATAGTGACGATAACTGTCTCGCCTAGAGCTACACATGCTTTGAACCTGACGTCATCCCGACAGCTCTACGGCCAGCACAAGAGAAGAGGGGAGGGAGCAACTACCCACTCAACAGAACTCTCTTTTCTGTGTACCAGACGTCGCTATTTTCTTTCTACAAGATTAGAGAAGATTAACCTGTCACTCAAAATTCACACAAAAGCAGATTTGCGGTTCGTTGCGGTGGCCCGATAGCTGTGCTTCGATCGCTTCGGTGGCTGGAACGGCTAGGGCATCCTGACGACGTCAGCCTCGCCGCATCTTTGCTTATCCCGAGACAAACTACGTCACGATTGCGCCGGATGTGACGTGCTCTCCGCTGGCTGCTCTTCGAGCGCTTGCCAGAGTGGGTCGTTTATAACGAAAAGTACAGCCATCAGGCTCATGATACGAACGTGCGATTGTCATTTACGGATATTGTGGATGATATTGAGACTATTTCTGAACACGACGGGTATATTTCAAATTTCGTTTAAGTGTCCCTTTAGCACGTGAATGCGATATGCTACTACTACTACTACTACTACTACTACTACTACTACTACTACTACTACTATTACTACTACAACAACAACTACTACTACTATTACTACTACTATTACTTTTACTATTACTACTACTACTATTACTAATAATAATAATCATAATCGTAATACAAAAATAAGAAAAGAGAAGGACTCGGAGTAAGAAGAGTGGGGAAGAATAATAATACTTCTATTGAGTGATTCGTGAATTCATCATCTTGCCGCGTACATGACCGAGGGAAAAAGCTCCTCCGTACTCCTAGAAGATTCGTGTTTCTTCTTACCCCGAGTGTAATAGATAAGGAGGTCAACATGACCTTGCCGAGTCAGTCTCCCGAGTCGTCGATGCTCGAACATTCTAGACTGAATTTTCCAGATACCGAGTGGAGCAGATGTGCAGCAAGGCGCGAGCCAACTGTCACGCCGACACACCGGCACTTGCTGCTGCTTTCTTGACGCTCGTTCTTTTCTTTGTGTATGGCACAAGTTCGCCAGTTAAACCTTTATTTTTAGTTTTACGCAGGTCGAGCCTTTTCCATCCGCGACATTCTGAGGCCCGTCAGAGCCATATACGCTTGTGGAACCGAGCCCGCGGTAGTCAAGTTCCTAATCTATCAATTTTTTTTTAAATAAAAATATGAGATTTTGCGAGAAAAGCGCGAGAAAAAAAGGATCATGTTCATATTCATCAAACAGGAATTGCTCACAACCTGTTAAATATCTTGTTTTCCACAAATATATAGGTGCAAAAAAATTTACACTATTTAATCTCTACACCTTGTATAAAAGCACAAGGTACACATATTCACTTTCAGTGAGTATATCGAAGATAAATTCTGAAACTCCTGGATATCTGCTCAGTTTAACTATTTTACTAAAAAAAACGTTCATTGTAAATTTATAGTACATTTGTACAAAAGAAGACAAATAAATTGCGGTGGCTTAGCTCGGCTATGCCAGGATATACGTAGCGTGAGCTTATGCGCACAAAATGAGAGCGCTATCAAGCGGCTCCGGTGCAGCGTCAGACTTGGCTACTGCGCAACGGAGGCACACAGCTAGGCACGCGGCGGCGCCAGTGCGTCTGCCGCGGCTATGACTTCACTCCTCTGGAATGCGCAGACCGGCGAGGGGCGCGCGGTGGCGGCGGAGCGCGCGGCGGCGGCGGCTCCGGCGCGCCAGCTGTGCAGCCGCCTCGGTGGCTCGGAGGCGAGAGCGCTGGCTTACGAATCCCCATGTGGCGGGTTCGCCACATGGGGATTCGTAGGCCAGCGTAGGCCGTGTGACGTCACTGTTCCTCGCGCTTGCGCAGCACGGCTTTTTGACAGCCACGCGAAACTGCTCAACCTCGGCCAGTGTAGCTCATGCTACAAAACAAATATAAGAAATTTCATCAGTTTAGCATGAAAGTGTCATGACACGTGACAAAATTTAGCCCAACGTTTATGGATCATCAGTTTCCAAACACCACGTTCTCATTCAATTATTAAGTTCCTTCAATAAAGTGAGTCAATTCAGGTCGCCTAGACGTTTGTTAAAGGGTAGGGTATATTGTGACGAAGAAGATGACGACGCTGGGACAGTGGCGTGCCTGACCATTACGCGCCACGCTCCACGCGCACGGCCCGGCTTCCATAAAATCTTCTGACGCTGTGTGGACGCGTCATTGTCATTTGCTGCCGGCCTCACGTCTTCGTAACATTTGGTGGAGGCGCAGGGTGTATCATCTTTTGTTCTTCGTCATCATCGCTCCGGGCCTCGTTCGCAGCAGTCCTCCGCCGCAGCCGATGGACCTCCAGACCATAGCCCCGCCGCACAGCCCCCCTCCCCCCCCCCCCCCCCCCCCCTGCGAACTGACGCAAATGCCGAAGTGACTCTGTGACAAAGGTTCAGCGAATGTGAGCTACGAGGGTTTCTATGAAGAGCGCTGTGAACAAGATGAACTATGAATGAAATCAAGAGACAGACGCGAGCTTATGGTCCCTGCCCTGTCCCCAGCCCCGTTTCTGTTGATAGCGGTCAGTTGAACTCCCCAGCCCGGATCGTGACATCGTGGGACTGTGGCTGGCACAGAGGTCAGCAATGCTGTGGAGGGAGGCTCCAGGTTCAAGAACATCTTCCGCGGCCGGCTGCAGTCATTCGTCTATCCATGTGTCTTCGTCCTTGTCTTTTATGTCTGTGTGTGTTTTTAGTTTACTCTCGTGTTTCCTTCATTCATCGGCCTTGTCGCCCTTTTTAAAGAAGGGTGAACTGTGACGAAGGAGGCGACGATGCTGGGGCAGTGGCGTGCCTGACCATCACGCGCCACGCTCCACGCGTGATGGCGTGCGGCCGGCCGCACATCTGCGTAACAATATATAACATGTAATTTTACATGAATTTTCCGTAATTTGTATGCATTCTCGGAACTGTACATTTTGCTGTGCGTTACAGACTTTGTTTGGGAGATTTCTTTAAAATAACTATTTTCATTGTAGCCTTTAGTTACAGTAACAAGTTGGAGCACTATTTCACGTGGCAATATGTTTAGCGCTACATGTCTTTTTTTTTATAGTCCGTTGCAACTTGCGGCATATCTGTAAGGGATCCCTGTGATAACTTAGAGTCACTCGATAATGTGCTTTTATCTCTTATAAACGAAATGATATTATCGGGATTGATGCCAGACGACCTTAAAATTGCAATCGTAGTGCCAATATATAAAGGCGGCCCGCGCAATTAGTTTTCCTCGTATCGACCCATTTCGGTTTTGCCGTGTATTTTTAAAATCCTCGAAAAACATATGTTTTGTATGACAAGTTTTCTAGATAAGCACAATATCATATCGCCCTCACAGTACGGGTTCGTTTCTAATCGAGGCAGGTCATCCCTGCTGGACGTGTTTTCAGATTCTTTGCATTCGTCGTTCGACAACCACTCTTGTGTCTGTGCGCTTTTTCTTGATGTTGCAAAAGTATTGAATTCAGTGAACCATGACATTTTATTAGATAAGCTGTTTCACCTTTTGTTCAGGGGTCCTTTTGCTAGTTTCTTTAGAAAATGTTTGTGCGCACGTTTTCAACTCGTGTTTGTTGGAGAAGTTCATAGTACAAAGGCCACACTTAGCTTTGGAGTCCCACAAGGTTTCGTTTTATCCCCTCTTTTATTTAATGAATGCGTTATCGACCTTTCTCGAGTGCTTACGTGTAACGTATTGCAATATGCAGATGACACTCTGCTTTTTTCTTGTCATACTGATATCGAACATGCCATCCTGGACCTGCAGAAAAATGCCATTACTGTCATGAATTGGCTTAGAATTAACAGAATAAGTGTAAACGCCTCTAAAACAAAGCTGGTATGTTTCCGCAGCCCGTGGAAAAAAGTTGTTTCCGCCTTTATTTTTGCACCACTCCAATTGCGTATCATGTTGTTGCAACCCTGTTCAATATGTCTCTCCTGTCAAGTATCTAGGAATATAATTTGATTCTGACAACTTTGATTCTGACCTGTCTTGGACTTCGCACCTCTCTTTTGTGTCGAAACGACTAAGAAGTGTATCTTGTCAGCTCTTTAACCTAAAAGGTGTTCCTTCCGTTTTCAAGTAGAAAAATGCTCATGCACTGTTTGGCGTATAGTGTCCTTAGGTACGGTGTTACTCTATTATTTTAACTGCTTTCGACAATGGCATGCAATAATTGATAGGATTCTAAGGGGGATACTAAAAAACGTTGCTTATGGCTCAACACCTTCTTCAACTGATAACTTATTTAGTTTACTCAAATTTCCGTGTTTCTACTCGTTGTTTATTCAGACGGTCGTTTTCCGTCACTTTTGGTGCAGTGAATTTCAAACTGAGAGGGTGGCCCCACGTACATTTAGGAACACTACTCGCTATGAAATTCCTCGTATCTATACTCATTCTGGGGAAAGCATTAGGCCACTTTACATACTGGAGATTTTCAATGAATTACCAGACAACTCATTTTTAACTAATTCTAACCATGGGCTCAAAAAGAGTCTCAGAAAGTTATTTCATGATACCATCAAGTGATAGATCTACAGTTGACATTTAGTGAGTTATGCTCTGACATGCTGTTTCTGCAAGGATTGGGCTGTATTGCCAGGTCGTGCCACACAAGCCTCCCTTGGCTTAGGCAGACCGGTATGTGTATTTGTCTATTACTATACACCAACTCATGTTTACAAACAAACCGGAGCGCCCCTAGCGGACGCCACCGGCGCCGCGCATGCGCGATGGAGTGTGGGCAAGAAGCTCGCCGTCGCCCATTAACAAACCATTGAAATGCGATGTTGTCGACGTCGGTGTGAGTCCCCCTGACCTTTTTCGCGTTCGAATTGTTGATTCTACGTCTTCTTAACAATGCCTGAGTACTTGAGCGGCCTCACCGAAATCAGACCGAAATTACCGAGGCTCGCTACACCACAAAACTTCGCGTGAATAATGTGGCATGCGGCGATTCATTCCGCGTGGACGCCACAGAATGTACGCTAAAGCCTGATTCGCATGATGAGATTTCGCTGGCAATTTTCAGTCGCGACGTCGCTCGGGCTGCAAAAGCGTGAACCGTAGCTGAGATGGTCGACGTCGATACTGAAAATCACAAGCAGAATCGGACCAAGTGAATCAGGCATAACAAGTCGGTGATGGCCACTGGTAACAATAATCAACATCTCCTTGTATCTACTATTTACATCGAGCCTGCTTACCAACCTTCAAACTTAAGTCTTTTGAGGCCTGCACTTACTTCTTATCGCAAGTACCGGGCCAACATTTGGTCTATGGGCCGGTGTCGTTTAAAAGAGCAGACGACAAGCAGAAGCGTTTGAAAGAGCAGACGACAGTTCGAACAATCAGGCGGCCGTTCGAACTTGAAGGCGCACTGAACGTAGTCCGCAGGTGGTCCGTACAACTTGACGGATTTCCGGCGTTCATGTTGGAACAAAACAAATAAATCTGATGACCACAAGTATCCGTGAATTCAACCCAAAGTGTTTCCCGCCCAAGCAATCGTGGTCCGACGGCGTCTGGTTTTCCATTTTCAAGGCACATATCCACGTTCTCGGACGAACCGAGCACATGAAAACTGATCTTCAAACCTTTCTCGACTCTTTTGGTACAGTCCCAGTCGCGGCGTTTTGACGAGAAGGCAGGTTTTCGTCAGGTTCCTTTCAAAACAACGCAGGAATACACGCCTCACTTGGGGCCTTCCGCCCACAGCCCCAGACCGGAAATGCGCTCGACGCGTCAACACCACGCCGTGACGTAACAGAGATGCGTTCCTGTATAAACAAAAGTTTATAAAAAAAAAAAAAAAAAACTTATGAAGGTAGGGCGAGGGTAAGACGGGCCGGGGTGGCCGGGGAGGAAGCAGACGGAACGCTAAAGAGAGGAGGAGGTTTCCCCCTCTCTTCACCAGCGTTCCGTCTGCTTCATTCGCCCCAGCCCGTCTTACCCTCGCCCTACCTTCTTGAGTTCCAACGCTATAATGTGGTGGGAGATTGTCCTCTTGAGCTCGATATTCAAAATTGTTTAACATTCTAAAGATTATTTTGTTTTTAAATTAGCGCTTCCAGTCGAACACGGTTCATATATCGTAAGAACAATACACCATGAAGCCTCTCTAAACCGTCTAATAAGGGCGAATCACAACAATGAATAAAAGCGTGCCCAATAGTTTCTTGTTGATTACGTAGAAATTGTTTGATGCACAAAAGTGTTTTTCTCACTGAGCCGATGTCTTTACTGTCAAGGTGAAAGTTTCAAAGAAAAACGTTTTGACAGCTGCGGGAATGCGCATTTGTTTACACCACAAAGAATATATCTTCTTTTTCTAGACACCTGACATCATGCGGTAGATGTGTGAGAAAAAAGATATCTACGAGGTATTTTGAGTTGCTTTCTGGTCGTATTTAGCAACTCTTTTTATATAAAAAACGAAAACCGTACTTGTAGAACTAAAACGGCATCTCGCATAATATGAAAGATGTGCAAGATGCCATGAATGAATGTTCATTTGATCTCGCACATAATGATTAAATACTCTAAGGCTATTGACTTTTTGCCAATTCTGTAAAATGGTGTAGCCTCTGTTTATGACTGTTCTAGAAATACAATCACGGCAAAATCTTTAAGATTTCAATTTCAAACCAATAACCATAATTTAGTTAATTATCCAACTTATTGTAACGGCTGTTCCCCTAATTTTTGTCCGCCCAGCCTGATAAATACACAATGTAGACGGCATTCATGTAACTGTCACAGCATTTTTTAATCTGTTTGAATTAAAACCACACAAATATTTTATCTTACTGTAGAGAAAGTGCTGAGGTAAAACTTATACATACCCATTCTCAACGATTAGCTTTTTTGTGCGGTGAAAAGTTTTGGTCAAAACTGCAGCTTTGTCGAGTTGGTTGAACATGTTACCGGCTTTACAGATTGTTAGGCTTGGCGATAAGTGTGTTAGTACCTACTCCATCTCTCACCTCGTCAGAAAACGAGCTAGTTTATCTGGCCACAAGTAGATAATAGCGGACAATTTTGTGTATTGGTTTAATAGACGTAGAAGAAAACAAAGTAAGAAAAACAAAATAGAGTTGTGAGTTCAGTGCGGTGTGTATGTTGTTTTGTGTGTGTGCTATACTTTGTTTCACCTTATCTGCGAGCGAAGCCAAAGCTAGAAGCGCGAGACCAGCGCTTTTTGCGTTTCTCCCCAGCTCGCGCGCTCGAGCAAAGCCTGAATGCACGGAGCTTTCGTGCTCGCGCTTCCAGCTTTGCCTTCGCTCGCACATAAGGTGAAACGAAGTATAATTGTGAGCCGTGTGTGTCCTAAATGTGCTTTGTGAAGTCGGTAACATGAACATTTCTTACATGACCATTAGATTTTATAAAACGTTACTTTCCAGTCGTTATACGCCCAAGGGTTTACGGATTTGTGTTATTTATTTATTACGAGCACTAAAGTTGGAGGATGTAAGAAGTTACTTACTCACATATGGCGAAAAACAACTGCAAATCCCCAATCAAACTTATGAAACATTGACAATATTAGTAATAATACTAGTAATATTTATTTCAGTTCAGCCAGGAAAGCAGTGGCACCGCAGAAAGACAAGTGGCCCATACCATAGAGGCCTGCGGCGCCGCATCTAGTAATGATGTGATGAGATAGTGTACAGAAGACTTTGGAAGAATTGACGGGTTTATTACGTGGAAAGTAGGTCGACAAGTAATGGTTTCTACAAGACTGTTCGAAACAGCGTTTCGCCGAACACGAGATGCACGGGCCTCTCTGGCATGAGCCTCACTTCTTCCCATATCTAACAATTTTGTATAAAAAATGAGCGAACAGTGTTAAACTCTGGTAATGAGTTACTTAAAATAAAGGCAATCTTATGATTGCATTATCATCTTAAAACATAAATAAGGCGGCTCGACAAAAGGTTTATTCTATCGTTAAGGCCATCTTCGCTGGCACGAAGAGAGGCAGGGACATCATCAAGTCGCTACAGCGGCTTTTTTCTCTGTCCCTACTCCGCTGTAGAAAATAAAGCTAATATTGTAAAGTTAATCAATAACCAGAACAGAAAGTGTCTTAACTGTGCGGTGCGACTAAAATATTTACAGGAGAGCACCGATGTCGAAAATAGTCTTGACTTATTTTAACTTAAACGGTAACTTTTTCTCGCTTTTTTGTATGCCTCACGAACCAATTACCGCATTACGTCTAACGGTATTGGCTCGAGGCGGTAGTACAACTCTTTAATGATTCTGAATTGTTTATGAACGAAACAAGTGTCCCTATTATATTTGGCCACATGGCTGACAAAAGGTTCTCACATGCTTCAGTCATTGTTTGTGACTCTTCACAAGCTGACTCTCAGCTTAATGTCCGGTTCTGCAGGAAACCCTCTGCACTGCGACTGCGCACTTGCCTTCCTGTCTCGGTTTCCCGAAGTGGCCTCATCAAGCCGCTGTGCCACCCCCGAGCCCCTCAAGGGACGGTACCTGAGCGACGTGCCCAGAGACCTGCTCGGCTGTGTTGAACAGCACAATGTGTCAGTTCGTGGCCCTGGACCCTGACGCGTATCTCGACCTCCTTTCTTGTTACAATGCCGTGCCCAGGTCGTCTCCACGTCTGCGCAAGTGGGCCCTTACTGGTCGGGGTAACATGACAGGAAACATTTCTGATGGTTGTCGCGGCTTACTTTTCAAGTACCTGGTTGGTTTTCGACAGTTTTTCGAGGCAGCTTGCTTACGTAGCACGCGTTGCCAAGGTCGCGCGCGCTCCGCTGCAGCGAAGTTGGAGTATTTGTTGCCCCTTTTGTAGCGAACAAGAAAATAGCTATTAGTCCGATAAAGAAGTGAAAATGCGATAATGCCGAACAAAGATCCTCTCATTGTTGACATGTGGCGTCTTCCCAGAAAAGCTGCTCTAAGGTTTGTTTGTACTCTTGTACATGCCACCCTGCATTCATTTGTCAGCGGATCGTTACGTCCCCATTGTTATACATCTTTCCACATTACTAGTTAGCAGCAGTTGCTAATATATAAAAAATATAGACCGTTAAAGATGATGTCATAACTCAGTTTAATCGCGAATCCTTTTTGAATAAGTGTAAACAACTTCTGTTAGTAACAAATTATTCTTCTTAGTTCCTCTGATATCCAGGATCATGCTCATAATGAAAAAAAACAAAAAAAAAACATAGTTTTATTTCTAATTAAGCTTTGGATCACAAACACCGCTTATGAAACGGATTGCCCCTCTCGACGCCTGGATTTGTTTTAGTCTGTGTTATCGATCATTCGATTTGTATAGTTTTGGTGCTCTTTTGTTTATATTATTGCACAAACGTTGGATCTAGCAAACAAGAAGGGCCTCAAGGAAGGAAACTGAAGATGGCACTGCGATAGCGCCAGGAACCTTTCTTATATTTCTTGTACGAAGTAGACATTTGTACGCCGTATTTAATTCTGTCGCTCAAAGCCATACAGCAGCATTTTCGTCTTCAGGCAGTCATACTGAAACGATGTTCTGGTTAGGAAACTGAAAATAGTCAGTTGTTTTTTTACCCTAAACATACATGTATTCTAATGCGTACGGATCACCTCATTTTTGTAGAACGCAATCTGTTGTAGAGTGATTGAGGTTTGTCTTTCCAATTTATTGTTGTTTTTGTTTCTAACTCCCAAGGGAATAGTTTTTTTTTTTTTTTTGAGCGATGTCTTGATTTCTCTTCGAAATGGGTAATTGTGCGAGCAAGAATGATAATTTTATATACGCTTGATTGATACCAGTGGAAGGGGACCGAGGAGCCGTAAAAATATAAAAAGATCCAATGTAATTAATTAAGCAATGACTGGATTTTCCCCCGGTGAACGCGCCGTCTCTTGAACATATTAACTACAAAATTATCAATGTCGGGCTCCCCACAAATGTTTCCCACTCCGATAACGCCACCTAGCTAAATGGGTATAGCGTGTTTGGTTAGCACTGCGTTCGTCACAAAAATTTAGAAGTTCAAGGCTATTTACACAAACGGCGCGCCGTCCATAGGACTGATTTTCATTCATCTGTTTTTCGGTTTTCTTGTTAACAAATAATCTACCGCTAGAATTTGCCGAATAACCGAATGGCGTTATTGACATTTGGGAAATTCTTATTGAATTAGAGTTTCGAATAGGTGCACCTGAGCAGGCGCCAGCGCCTGACAAATGTTCATTACAGCGACAAGATGTAGCCCTTCATTTACATGCTGCACAACAGCTCATAGCAGGTAGAAAGTTTCCTGTTGTCTCAAGACTACTGCTGACGTGCGCTTTAAAAAAAGTGCGCATCGTGTAAGCAAGTCGACGCGTTCTCTCTCCGTGTTGACGTCCTTTGCCGGGCGGATATGTGGTGCTGCCATGTCATTTTTTTTTTAAAGCGAGAGTTGTCCGCAAATGTCTTTCGTAAGGTTAATTCCCCTTCCTTTTGCGCGTCTTATCTCGCACGTTTTTAGGTTTGTGACTAAAGAGGTGACATTATAGCAATTTGCAGATATCTGTGCCGTGTTACGCTAGCGCCCTCTCCTGGCAAAACGGTGGTGACGCTCCCATAGAAATTTATTAAACCTAGAAATGTGGAAATCTCGACTCTCCAATTTTGAACAATGAGTCATTAAGCCTTACATGAGGTTTTTTTCCTGGCAAAAGCGTTTCGTTACAGACATCACAAAAAAGCAACACTAAGATGTGTTTGTTCTTCATGAGGTTGTTCTGGGGCTGCCAGAGTTTGGTGAGTTATTTTTTTCCTTCAGCAAAATGGGCCGTGGCTCTTACGACCATAAAATTTAGAGTAACCTTTATGTTCTAAGTCATATAATGCATTTAATAAATTATGTCAAGAGCTGATAATTTAGATTTGTTTAGAAGATATCCAAGAGTCACTTTGGGGACTGAAGAACAACTTTTGTCATGGATTCCCATCACCCTCCTCTAGAAAATCACCGTACACTACGGAGAAGTATCGACATATGGTAAGCCAGTGCACTGAGAACTTATTAGCCAGTGCACTAGTGCACTGAGAACCTGGTTCGTCTGGAGCAGTTGTGGGGCATCGAGCTGCGCACCTTGATGTTGCGGGTTCTATTCCTATTTGAACATACATATTGGTTTAATGATGAGTAAGTGTTTGTTTAGATTCTTCTGCTTATGTTTTTATGGTAAGTAAACCCGTTGTGCCCGACATGCTCTGAAATGGGATATGCACAGACGAACGAAGGAACAACATTTTGAGAAGAGTGACTTACTTACCGAAACATAGGAAGCTTTGAATACCGCTGTAAAACGTGTGTTCCACCATGTGTCGTTATTAAAAATTAATTAAAAAATCGTGATGTCTTAGAAATCAGAAAACATCTTTGTAAACATTGTCCTCATAGAGAGAAGCGAGGGCTCCAAGAACGTCCAACCTTCCTTATAATGTTTAGCCCTCTTCGACGGCGAAGTTTCAAATAAGTGAATCACAATAATTATTTTTGAAATATGTGACTCGGTAAAAGTGCGTGCATTATAGTATAGCTTGTAAATTGCTGCTTATACGTATTTGTTGACTGTGTGAACAAGGCAAATCGGTGAATTTATATCTACAATTTTTGTTTTGTGGAAATACGTGCACATTTTGCGATGTTTCGCCTATTATTTTCACTAGGACCTTTGTCTGAAACGTTTACAGGTGTCGCTATAAACTTGTTTTATGTGCTGTTTTTAAACACAGACATAGAAAAAAGCAGCACCTTAACCTTGAGCCTAGGAGCACGATACACTAGCTGCTCTGGGGCCATATGAATAGTTTTCCTTTGGCTACATTTGAGCCTCTGACCAACCGTCAAGCGGCTTGAGATCGAACACATCTGGCAACCTTTAACTCTCCTCCCCCACCGGAGTAAAAACCCGTTATGGATAGCATTTCTAGACATTAAAGACGCGTACGGCAATGTGAGTCAGGGAAAACTCTGGGTACAGTTGAGAGAGTATGATTTGGATGCACATTTGATTAGGCTTTTGCAACAGATAAACCCAAATAATAAGGTTGTCTTAACGTGGGAAGCAGAAATAACAGAACCGCAGAAATAAAAAGAAGACTCAGGTAGGGTTGTCCCCTATCACCTCTACTTTGTATGATATACCTGATTAGAACAAAAAAGAAATTAGAAGAGTGCGAGTTAGGTTCTGATGTGTCATATATGAAGAGAAGGGGAAAAGTAAACCAAGTTTTACCAAGAATGTTCCACGCAGACGACATTGTACTCTTTGCAGATAGCCGGAATACGTTACAGGAGCTGATTTAGATCTTTGGAGAGAAGAAGACTGTCTGGGCCTGAAATTCAGTAGTGAGAAGTCGGGGATAATAGTTTATAACAATGAGAAGGGGACCCGCTGAAAATTCAAGACGTTTTAATGGAGCATGTAAAGAAGTATAAATACCTAGGAGTATGGCTGAATGAGGGAAACAATACTTACACGAACAGGAAGAAAATATGCTAAATAAAGATGGAATGCAGCAGTTATGAAGCACAGAGCAATATGAAATTATACTAGATATGAAGTTGCTAGGGGAATATGAAAAAGAGTCATTGTGCCGGGGTTGCCTCTTGGCAATGCGGTATTATTCACGGAATCTGAGGTCCAGTTGAGCTCAGAGACCCGGCAGAGGAGCGTGGGTAGACTGGCACTGGGCGCACATAGGAATACACCAAACGAAGGAGTACAGGGAGACATGGGCTGGGCATCTTTCGAGGCTAGAGAGGCGATAAGGAAGTTGAAATTTGAACAAAGAATAGACACAGTTGAAGGTAAACGATGGGCGAGAGGGGTATATAAGCATCTAAACTTAAAAATTCTGAACATCAAATGGACAAACCGAACCCGAAAACTGAAATTGAAATACCAACAGTCAAGTGCTGGTGCAGAGCAGACTACCTCTGTGAAAAAGGAAGTAAAAAAGGAAGTGACACTTGGAGGCACGGCGGTAAATGGTTAGATTTATGCTGACCTACTTCTGAATATTGTTGATTTCATGTTCCTTGTCGCGTTACAAGAAATTTTACTCTCTTTTACGCTCGATCCATGTCTAAACTCTCACCACTAGCCCGTATGCAAATTTAATTTAATAGAATCGCACCTTCTAGTTTCGACATTTTCACAGATCCCTATGTTTTTAATCGGGACTTGAAAAGTCTAGTTGAAAGCTGAAACGGTACTACATTTTGTGTGAAGTGTGCCCACTTTTTGTAGTCATGTTAATTTGTACATTTGACACTGTGCATGTGTTGTGTATCTTCTTATCTTTTTTTGTGTGCACCTATCTGAAGACCCGCGTGGCTGTTTTCGGGCACATAAAATAAACAATATATTTTAATATTATTATAAGTGAAGCCGAGAGAAAGATGTGGGAGGGAAGAATCTAGGGAAAATCACCTTTAACTATGTAAAGAAAAAAAAAAACAGAAAATACGGACGGACTATTGGTATGATAATTTACGGTTGAGCGCGTTATTATTCGAGGCTAGAACTATTGAGTACTAGGACATAGAGGACAAAGTATGAGGAGTTGGATACGCGCTGTGCCATAGGCCAAGGGGAAGACGAGAGAATAGATCCTGTGGTGTTGAGGTGCACAGGGCTTGCTCCCGCCCTCCCGGAGGGGATGACGCATTTAGCCAGAGCGCTGGGGTTTGCAGACGAGAATGGAAGAATAGATATGTGCATTTTTATAACAAAGATGAGATTGGAAGACTGGCCGAAATTCTCTAGGGAGAACTGAATGATGTACAACTGACTGACACAGCTGGCGACAGGCGGGACTGGAGAAAATTGGGACTCCCTCTCGCGTGGCAACAGCCCAAAGTTTCCACCCTGTCTTCCAGTGGACCCGGTGCCGGGGTAACGCCGGCTAGGTTTGACCAGAGGAAAATTGTCGACTCCCTCGCATGGGGGAAGAAGCGGGGGATTATTTTTTTAGTTTTTTTGCCCAATCCCCCAAAGGCCATCCTGGTGATATCCTACACCGCCTGGTAATAGATACAAAATTGCACAAGGTAAGCAAATTTGCGAAGGAAAGAAATTATACTTTTGGTTCTTAATTTCTTGGTTAGATGGCGCAAGCTACCGCCCGTTATAAAGAGCACCGCCGTTAACATCCATCTATCCATCTAACCTTCCCCAGCAAAACTATGAGATGTCAATAAACCGATCACTGCAAGATGTGTGCCGAGTCCATTCGCAGCCGAATTGCCTGGAAGGGAAAACTAACAAAGTTACATACATTATACATGTTATAGGGAAACCATGTGTTACGCGTATTAAAGTCGGAAATAAGAAATAATCACCTTCCTTTCGAAGTTTGGTTACTTGTTCGGAGAGTGTTGGTTTATCGGAAACTTTGATTACTGTTGCTTCGCTACAGCCTTCCATTTCATCACGAAGTGCATAGCAACAGCGTTACAGCTGAGTTTCCTAAGCGAGCCGCTGAAGGCGCGGCTGAACGGGGCCGAGAGTCACGTGACTGCAGCCTGCGACGTTGCGCGAGTAGCCGGTAGTTATGGCCCCCTCTGCGACATTGAAGGGTAGCTTTTGGTCAGACCTATAAATACTGGATTGCTTGATCCTAAAGTGTGGTCACGTCGTTGCTTCTTCGACTCATCAGAGTGTCATTCGAGGGCCATTTGGGAACGAGGCTACTATGTAAAACAAAAATTGCTACCTCTTTGGCTTTTCCTGAGGACATTCTAAACGCATAGCATTTAAAGGCCCCTTCGCGCTCTTTTTTTTTTTTTGAGAGCGCAATAAGGATGACGCTGAGGGTACACTGCGAGAATTTTTGAATATATAAAACCGGCAGTGTCACGAGACACTGTGGTGCGTCACGTGATGTCATGGTGCGACGTGACGTCACAATGTCACGTTATGGTGCCACCTGATGGGACGTGACCACGTGACATCATTATACGCGCAACTATAACGTTAGTGTCACGTGATGTCAAAGTGTTATATGACACTATGATGTCACGCAACTTGACATATGGAACATAACAGTGAACCTCACGTGACGCGAAACCATGCCGTCATGGTGTACCCTTGCGTCAGTGTCTCAACTATGACGCAAGACAAAGTCAGTGTCTCGACTTCCGCAACCATTGTATTCATCAGGAGAGTTTTTAACCGGAACCGCACTGAACCGAAAACCGGAACCGTATCGTTAGTTTTTTGCCGAACCGGAACTGAACCGAACCGAAATGTTTGTTTCACTCTTCAAACGAAACCGTAACTGAACCGGAAACAAATTATAACGGGAAGCGGTTCAAAACGGTTCACGGCGATTTTTTTCTTTCTTTTTTGTTAACATCACAAACTGAATATTTGAGAGTAAAAAATTGGCAGCTGTATTTCTATGTATCGATCAAATCGTTATATACGGAATTGTAGTGTATGAGAAATTGTGAGTTTTCGTGGCGTTTTTGTATTGACCCTATCAATAACCATGTAATGTCACGTGTCAAGTGATATCGTGCGGCGTGCTCACGTGACGTCCCAGACTCAAGGCATGCTGTCAAGTAACGTCAGATCACGAAGCACCGTGACGTCACGCGACGTGGTCACGTGACTAGCTGCGTCAAGTCGAGAATGTCATTAGATCCGATAGCGTTGATACCGTGACGTCACGTGACATCACTACTTCGCGCCGTGAGTCATATGACACCACGACATATTAGATGTACATGAGCCCGAGTAGAGTGCTCGGGCTCATGACAATCAAAGCCTGGGCAAACATTCTGTTGTGACTCATGTTCAATTTAATATGATAATTGCCGAAATCTAACAATGCCCAAAGCACAGCCCATGCCCTATGCTTTGTCATCCTCAGCTCGTGACTGTGATGAATACTGATAGTATATAATCAGCACCAGATCATGTGGCCGCGTGTTCTAGTTGCGAGTTGAAAAGGTGATTGCTGTTTTGTTTTTGTTTTTCTCATCGCGGAGAGATAAACGAAAGGGTTTCTCTTAGGTTATCAAAGTCAAGGAGTAGTTGTTAGCGGTATTTACTGAAAGAACAAAAGTTGTTGCACGATCAATTCTACAGGTACACATCATTAAGGCACCCATACATGCTTCCGTTACTGCTGCACTGCCTCAGAAGGTTGCCCCTGTTAATAGATATATTTAAGGGACTAAATATGACTTATTAATTAGACGTTACATAGAACGGGGGGGGGGGGGGATACCCAATAATAAAAGTCCTGGTGGCCTCACAGGGACAGCCGAACGTTGGCAGCCGCTCTGTGTCTCACGGAGGGTAGTTCTTCTCAAGTGACTTCTTACCAGCTTCGACCACCTCCGTATTTTGTTTAAATTTCACAGTTTCTGGGTGCAGGATAAGAGCAATGGAGGATTATTGTCAACGAGTGACACAAATATCATCGTGAAAACAACACCCCAAAACGGAGGAGTGTTAGGAGTACCTCAGGAATAAAAAGATATTCTCTGGAGAAGCAGAAAACAAAAAGTAAAAAAAAAAAAATCATAATGCGCATTGACACAGACTAGAGAATTTTGCCCCGGAAACTACTGGTAACCTTGCCGCTGAGAGCATGCGTTGTGCAGCGCACATTTCGCACCACCAGATTTGATTTTCTTAGCAAGAACAAGCCGCAATGACCATGAGCATATAGACGCTTTGCAGCAGCTGTGCATGGGCGCCGCCATAACTGACCTTCAGTTTTTGTTTCCTCTTATTCCGTTCCCTTCACTTCATCATTGTCACAGCAGGACAGATTATTGCCACTTTAGGTGCTACTGTGTCCATCTCCCTAGCATAGGCCTTTGCGGAGGCTCGTCAACGCCCGCTTCAGTGGCTCGGCATCTCGGTAAGGCAAGAGAAGGTCGGCAATGGCGGCTCAATCTGGCGCTTGTTTAAAGCGTCTATAATGCGATGGCGTCAGCCAAGGTAGCTTATGAAGGGCGACCTACGCGGGCCCCGCGTAGGCAAAGTGGGCTGGGGAAGGGTTCCTCGTTGGTGTGGCGTGAGCATGCCCATTTCGGGCTGCTCGTGCAATAAATACCTCCGTAGGTCCCACCTCGGTTATGCGAGGGCAAATTTAGCGTAGCTGTGGGCAAATCGAGGGCACGTCCCCTTGGGCTGCTGTCACCGTACCGCCTGGATCGTACTTCGGCTACGCGTGGGAACGCCCAACTTGGGCTGCCTGTGCAATGCCTCTGTGGAGCACACCATGGTTATACGGAATCAGAGTTAGCACAGGGGTGGGCTACGGGAGCAACGCGCGGGCATGCCCAACTCGGGCTGCCATGCATACATTGCCCCCGTAGGTCCCACCTGGGCTTTACGGGAAATGAGTTAGCACTGAGGTAGGCTCCACGAGGGCACAGCTTGGGCTTGCCCAACCTGGCCTGCCTGTGCAATGCCTCTGCGGAGAAAACGCGAATAATGCAAAGGGGTAAGGGAGCTGGACAAGAATAACGATTAAATACCTGGAGAAGGGGAACAGGGGAGACAAACGGCAAACACAAATCTTCAAACACAGCTAGGTGACTGGAACGCAATGAAAAAATTCGCCTGGTCCTGGTATCGAACCATGGACCTCTCCTTTTCCAGTAAAGCGCTCCAGCATGAGCTAACCCGGAGTTACACGTCAGTAGAACAAACTGGTTTTAACAGCTTCCACCAGTCTAACACGAACAAGGGTGAACAGCCTGCATTTTAAGGTTATAATTATAATGTAATTAATGCAAAGGTGCATACGAGCTGGAAAAGAATAACGATAATAATCCCTGGAGAAGGTGAATAAAAGTGACAAAGGACAAGTACGAATCTCCAAACACAGCTAGGTGACTGGTGGGCGACAGAAAAAATCCGCCTAGTCCTGGTATTTGCATTTATTTATTTATTTAATATACCTCAAAGCGCCCTTTTGGGCATTGCATGAGGGGGGAGTACATGTTTTTGACAAAAATAATAAAACAATAAATTTCGTACATATTTGCTTAAAGACAATTAATGCAAATATACCCACTCAGGAAAAAGTACACTCGTACGCGAACAAAAATACTTAATATACCCACTCAAAAGAAGAACACCCATACACAAACAGGGAGCACCGTGCCAACCAGGCTACAGGAAAAGAAATCAAACTATCTTCGCACATTAAAAACAAAAAGGACACCATCCTATGACTCATTCCTGGGAAAAGTGGAACAAACGTTCACATGTAGATTTGAATTCATTTTTATCTATTATATATTCACAACGTGGTGGGGCAATGAGTTCCATTCTGTAATGGCGAGCTGTAATGGCGAGTAGCGAAATTGGATAGTGCGACAATTTGATAAGTGAATTTTGTGAGGATGATCATGTCTGGGAAAGATGCGATGAGGGGGAGGCAATAAGCGTTCCTTAAGGTTAATATCAAAGTAATAAATATTGTGGATGAACGCCAGACGGGAGACTTTGCGCCTGGCGTCTAATAAGGGTAAATTAGCCATTTGATTTAGCGCCGAAGCGCTTGTGTAAGGTGAATAGTCACTATACATGAAGCGCGCGGCTTTGTTTTGAATTTTTTTCTATTTGGGTAATCAGGTAATCCTGGGGGGGGGGGGGGAGACCATATGATGCTGGCGTATTGAAGCTGAGATCTGACAAAGGACGTAAAAGCTAGCAAACGAGTTTCAGGGGGAGCTAAATACAACTTCCGTCTGATGAATCCCAAGGAACGACTTGCTTTCCCAATTATGTAGTTAATATGAGCGTGCCAACTAAGAGTATCGGAAATGAAAACATCCAGATATCTATATTTATTTACCTTTTCCAGAGGGACACCATTGATAGCGCAATTGCAACTGATTGATGATTTCTTTGTTGTTACAGTCATACATTTGGTTTTGTCGATGTTAATTCGCATCTGCCACCTGTTACACCATGAAGCAATGGAGTTCAGATCGCCTTAAAGTGTACAGGTGTTCGGCTGTATGTACTATCTTTTTATACGGCACACAATCGTCTGCAAAGAGCCGAATCGATGAAGAAATGTTAACAGTGAGATCATTTATATACTATACGAGAAAAAGAAGGGGTCCCAGCACGGAGCCCTGAGGCACGCCAGACTTAAAGGGACAATGAAGGCAATTTCGGACACCTTTTTGGCGATTGAACTGGGTTCCAGGCACGTCTCAGGCCACGTTGCCCAAATTTCAGCCGAAACCGGCGCTTGTGTGCCGCGCAAATCAATTAAGCAGACGCGGTAATAATCGCACCGGGATCGACTGGGGCGACGCCCCGAGAGTTGCGGGAGAAGCCAGGAGAAGCGGAGCTCACGTGACCGATGCGGGGCCAAGAAGCGCGACGTCACAAAAGACGCGTCAGCGATTGGGCGAAACGAGAAACGTGCCCTCGGTCACGTTTTGGTTCGCGATTTTGAGGAATACTGTTTTAATTTTCGCTTGAATAACCACGAAAAGTATAAATCGGACCGGAAATGACTACTAAACCATAAATAAAGCGGTAGACTAAAGACCAGTATTCGTTCGGGCGACGCTAGTTTTCACGTGTGGGTTGCTGTTCGTGTTCTTTGACGACGAAAAGAGGACGTCCGCGGAGGAACCGGATCCCGGAACGGCCGGATCGCTACCGCTTTCCCCTCGGCATGTCCCTCGCGTCCGTCCTTCGGCGTGCGGGCCGCTCATTGCCGGCTGGGCGGTCTCCGTCGGGTCCGCCACACATGTACTCCCGTTCCGTTGGTGTCCGGTCAGTGAACGGAAGCTCGAACTCGCTCGCGAGAGCGGCATTGCCGTCCATGTTGACAGATTCGGCGAAACGACCGCGTAACCGCGCTGCTATAACCCACCGCGGTTACCAGAGTCTCGATCTCCTAAATACTACCGATACCTACTATTCACACTTGACGTCACTCCCCACGTCACCTCCGTTTTCGGAGGCCCAGAAACGAGAATGGAGATTGTTCAGTTTCGGTTTCTTTACTTCTTTCGTAGGCACAGAAATACGCGTCACAAATGTCTACAAAAAATTGGGCACCATGCTATGTTCCCAATAAGCATAAAAACACCATTCAAAAAAATTAAATAAAATCGTCTTCATTGTCCCTTTAAAGGGGTGATGCAACAATTTTTGTACTTTCCGCAAATACGGCTTAGAATGGATCTCCGACGTTAATGACCTATGAAACACGCGTTCGTTTTTCACCCCACGCAATAGAAGTCCCAGAAAAAAAAAAAAATAAAAACGAGCAGCGTTCATTCCCTCAACTCGCAGCCAGAACAAGCGTCGCGCTGGGGCTGGCAAAGCACAGGACAGGCGCTGAGTTCCAGACATTGTTATGGCTCGGCTATTGTCGTCGTTGCAGCGATTGGACACGGGCCACTACCCGAATGCTTCTCGAGCTAGTAATTATCACGAGACCAAATCGAGTGCCCACGCAATGCTCGGGTCCAATCTATGAACCGCATCCAAATATCGTCATTGGGGTGTACTGCGATCCCCCCGTTACGTCATCAAATTTTGCAAAGGAGAGATTGAATGAAAATGATCGCTTGTTGTCCTTGAAATTACACCGCAACAAAGGGGTTTCTTAGCCAGTGGCGTTGCTTGCGAGTATCCTCGAGTTCCACTAGTGCCAGTAAGCTCGTGTAAAGTGAAAAACATTCCAATTGAATATCGTTGCACCGCTCCTTTAAAGGGGCGGTGCAACGATATTCAGTTGGAATGTTTTTCACTTTACACGAGCTTACTGGCACTAGTGGGACTCAAGGATACTCGCACGCAACGCCACTGACCAAGAAACTCCTTTGTTGCACTGTAATTTCGAGGACAAAACCGAGCGTTTTCATTCAATCTTTCCTTCGCAAAACCTGATGACGTAGCTGGGCGGTAGCAGTACCGCCCAGTGACGATGTTTGAATGCGGCTCATAGATTGGACCCGAGCATTGCGTGGGCACTCGATTTGGCCTCGTGATAATTGATAGCTCGAAAAGCATTCGGGTAGTGTCCCGTGTCCAATCGCTGCAATGACGACAACGGCCGAACCATAACAATGTCTGGAACCTTATAAACTCACATCTTAATTACTGACTTTTAGTATGGGGTTCAACCACAAAAACCAACCTTGACAAAATCATTACCATTCAAAAAAAGCTGTACGCACCATTGAAAGCGTATCATCCAAAGAGCATGCAGCCCCTTATTTTTCGAAGTATCGTATACTGCGTATTGATCAGCTTTTCAATGTTAAACTTGCGGTAGAAATATATAAACAAATTAGTAGTGACCAGGCGACATTCTACGAGCTCTATCAACGTAAAAGTACACCTTATAATCTCAGGGACCAAAATTATATGACACCGAAATCTCGAACTAATTACGGTTTACAAAGATTAGCACATCAAGTTCCTGAATTTTTAAATAAGTATTTGGAAATTGAAGAAATAGTTAAAGATGCTGTATCGTCTTATAGTTTTAAAAAGAGTGTGAAAGCTTACTTCTTGTTGAAGTTTGGCTAGTGTTTTTTCTACTATTGTTGATTGTACGGTTCTGACGTAGACGGTATGACGTGTGTTCATGTGAATGTATTATTACTTTTGACTTTGATGGTACCCGAGTGTTATGTGTATTTATATTACTACTAGCGCTAACATTTTAGACTTTGTCCTATCATTGTCTAAATGCTGTTGAATTTTTTTTTATTTTTTTTTTTATTATATTTTTTTTTCTTTTTCTCTGCTGCTGAACGATGTACACGGCTGGTGGAGCCTCGTCAGGCGGCGTTAGATCGCCTTTTGCCCCACCAGCCAAGACTACTGAGTCTGAATAAAGTTTATTATTATTATTATTATTATTATTATTAACTCAGCGCGTGTCCTGTGCCTTGCCAACCCAGCGCATGGCTATCATCAACACTGGCGGCATATAATCGGCTCCAGACCACGTGGCCGCTTGTTCTGACTGCGAATTGAGGGGGTGAACTCCGCTCGTTTTCTTTATTTTTTTCTGCTACTTCGATTGCGTGTGGTGAAAAACGAACGGGTATTTCACAGGTCATTAACGTCAGGGATCCGTTCTAAGCGGTATTTGCGCAAAATACAAAAATCGTTGCATCGCCCCTTTAACAACAGTGCTTGATGATAATTGATTAGAAATTGCAACGGATTGGGTTCTATTTGTAAGGAATTGTCTAATTTTAAAATATAAGTGAGGGGTCCATATTCAACGTTTCAAGTTTTTGTAATAACCGCTGGTGTGGTACGCAGTCAAATGCCCGAGAAAAGTCTAGAAATATGATGTCGGTCTGTTGGAGCGAATGAACGGTGTTTTAGGAGCGCAGCAACACATGTTAATGAACCTTTTAAACCGTGTCATAACAGGCATGTGTCATAAGGCTCCGTAGAGTTCACGTAGTTTATTTCGAAGTTCAGCGAGTTATGTTCAAGAACGCAATATTTTATGAGGACGAAAACGGCAAAATAAGTGTGCATCAAACGGTATTAAATCTGCACGTCTTTATCACGTGGAGAAAACTTGTCTTTCTCCGGTTATACTTTTGCGACCTACAAGAAATAAAGCGACTGTAATACTTTTTTTTTTTTAATTTCAAATATGCATCCCGTTCTGAACCAAATGAACTGATAGAAGTTACAATAAAAACGGCTTGACTTAACAAAGTAGAATATAATTGAACGTTTCGCCTCCAAGGCGGCAGGCATCGTCAGTACACAAAAAAGCAATGGGAGTGTACGGCAATAGGAGGTGAAACTCATGGCTCTTTACTGTACTAACGATGCCTCCCGCATAGCAAGTGAAACGTTTAACAGTTTATTGCGACAAGTCAAGCCGTTTTTATGTTTACTTTCATCATATGTTCGCGTGGTTTCTGGAGTATTGTTTGAATTCACCGAACTAATCACCCATTGATTCCAACATCGTGAACTACGCGTGCATAAAAGAGAGTAATACCCCATTCACACGGCCAGCATAAAGGTACCTTTAACATAGGTCCCTTTGCAATCGGCGAATCAGTACGTGCTCTTTGTTCGCGAGCACACGCCACGCGCGAAAGATTGTGAATTGATTGGCCGCAGAGAATAAAGGTACCTTAGCTAAAGGTACATTTACGGTCGTGTGAATGGGGTATTAGAGCTGGATTACAAGGATTTAATGGAAATGTTTTCGGTTTCGGAAGCAAAGTAATTTATTTGTCTAGCTCAGCGTGTTTTGTGTTCATTATTCCTTTAATCATACAAGTTTGTACCATGAAAATTTATTTGTATCCAATGTACTGGCAAATATTGCTGTCGTCTCGGCGGTGGACAGGCCGTGAACTATTCAAGGTGTGTTATTCGAGCTCGACAACCTTTGACGTAAACGAGCGGAGCGTTAATTTCACTCTCCCGCGTTTGAAAGAGTGCGGACGTCTCCAAGGGGTGTTGTGTCGAGAGCGCGTGTGCCCTTGAGCGAAACCGGTTGGCGTTGCTGTCATGACCGAAACGCTGAACCGCGTTTGTTCCGCGTTGCTCCGAGGCAAGGTGCGACGATGCCGGTCAGGGAAACAGCGATTGCCACTGCGGTGTTAGCAATCCTAACTACGCTGTTTAATGAGGCGGCCTCCGCACCCTCGTGTCAGGATAGGGATTACCTGAGTGCCTGTAGCCAAGACTGCGAAAGATACAAATTCTACACGTGCGCCAACTTTAACAAAGTGGGCGACTTCTACCACTACGTGCAGCGTGCTCTCAAGTATCCCAACCTGTGGTTCATCTTGAAGGACAGCCAGATGGACTACTACCCAGCCGGCACCTACGTGGACGGCAACGTGAGCGTCATTGAGTTCCGGAACGCGCGCGTGCACAGCTTCGCCCAGTTCGAGACCGGGCCCAACCCGTTCCTGGGGATCGAGGACTCGCTCGAGATCATCGTCTTCAGGGAGGGCAGCACGCTGCCGGACTCCTGGACGATTCTCGGCCGACTCAGGAAGCTCGAAAAGCTCGAGTTCTGGAACATGAAGCACCTCGAGCTCACCGGCGATTTCAACGATCTTCCGCAGACCGTGAATCGGGTGTATATCTACAACTCGACCATCGGCTACATCGACGAGAACTGGCTGTCCTCGCTGAAAAATCTCAAACTCGTCATCGTGCGGGACACCAACCTTAAGAAATTTTTGAGGTCGATGCTGCCGCTGCCTGCCCTGAAGCTGCAGGAGCTGGACCTTGAGTGAGTACTTTGAGTAAATACTCATAAGTAGTCGAAATTTCTACTGAGAAGGTGACAATAGACCGATCTCACCAGGAGTTGCACGACGCCACCGCTGCCGCGGTGCATGCTGGTACCTGTAGTTCTCCCCAGTTTTCCGACCGCGTCAATGCGCAATGTACGCCCGCCCGGCGTTTGGACATTTTCGGGTTAGCACGAGACGTTTAGCCGGGTGTTTACTCATGGTTTTCAATGGGTGGCTTCACCCGTTGTATGCCACGGTGCTACAATAAGAGCACCAGGCAAAAAGGCCTCGGATATTATGTCTTCCCGAAAGAAAGCAGCACGACAAAGAAAGGTAAACAGAGCCGGACAGAGCGGCAGAAAAAATAGCGTTTTTCCATTTGTTTCGCGATTTGCTTCATAATTTATATCCACCTATTGCACGTCAGCTAAAAGGTATAAAATTACAGGGCACGAGACACACAGCGTGCCGAAGTGTTCCGTACGTTGGAATCTCTCTGAGCATTTGCTACGTAGCGGTCTATCCGTTGGTCTGTCTCCACTAAGTTTGGTGAGGCCGTTTTGAATACACTTTTTGCTCAATGAATTTTGGTGGTTATAGCTGGTAATGTGACGACATGTTTTAAGCACAACTGTGCTTCAAAAGATCAGGACAATCACTCAAAAAAAAAAAAAAAGCAGCGATTCTTGATATGCATTACTTGAAATAAAAACTCTTTTCGGAAGCGGTTTTCATTTTTTTTCATACAAAACGTAAAACAAAACACCACATAATGCAATTTAGAAGTGCAACACTTACCGGCAGAAATGTAACAATCGAGCCTAACCTATATTGTGGTGGTCTATTAGGCTGGCGCTACTGATCCAGAAAGAAGCTTCTAAAATCAGGAGACTCTTAGCGTTCGGAGCTTGCGCAAACAAAACAAAACTGAATAGAAACTGTACACGAAAAATCATCTCCACCCCAAGTTTTCAGATATCTTGCATGGTTGCTTCTTTTTGAGAGATGACAATTGTTACGGCGCATCAGGCATGGCCTTACTGTAGATCATTTCTTCTATGTGTGCAGGCTTCTCCCCGCAGTTCATCTGTACCCTGTCGCACAGGCTGTCAACCAGAATGAAACAACTTTTAGAAAACTATCGCTCTCCGAGAAAGTCTATTTAGCTCCTCTTACTTCATTGTTGATTATACGTTATGCACAAGACTGAACACTACCAAGCTCAGGTTTTCACCAACACATTTGACGCTGTTCCACGGTGCTACACAAAGCTGATGGTCCCTCGAATTTTCTTGTTCTTTGCCATTCAACTAGATGTTCAGTTTCCAAGTTAATTGAGACATCTGAGCAGGCGGAAAGCTCGAGTAGTGGCGTCGTTGTTTTTTTTCCTGCGGCCGCAGTGGGACCACTGCGTGAAGGACAGTGTGCTCACGCGTTCAAAAGACGAAGAAGCAGACGACGCCGAAACAGACGACAAAGCGATTCTGAAGTGATAAGACGACTGGAACTGCTTTTCTGCACTTGCTGACAAATTAAGACATCACAACCAACACAATTTTATGAAGTACAGACATGCAGAGGAATCCAAGCTGATGCCGGGGCGTTCCAAACGATAATCAACGATGTACGCGCAGCCCTATGTAGCCGGGAAGCCGGAAAGCGATGACTACAAGTAGCATGGCGACGGCACCACTTCCGGAATGCGCACGCCTGCGCAGTTCGCTTGGTGACATCGGTCTATTTATGCCGGCTTTGCTAGTGAGAAGATATCTGACATAAGATTACTCTTCGGCGCCTTTCTTGCGTTATGTCCAGTACGCCAGTAAAGAGTTATAGAAGATCGCGTTATTTTAGAATTATATTGTATTCAAGGTTGTGCCCTACCACTCTAAAGCCCGCTCTGACGCACGTGCCAGCAGCAGTGTCGGGTTTTTGAAAACAATATTGTTAACATGCATTATTCAGCTGCCCGATGATTTCAGTAGTTAATGCCAATTTTGTGTTAAGAAATGCCGATCTTCAATGTGGTCGCACTGAAATATTTTTCTTAGTTTCACAGTTAAATTTCTTCTGTGAAACTGCTTTGTTTGGCTACTTTTAAATTATGACTCCACAAGAAACTGAAAACGTTACGAATAAAAAACTGTATTACTCTGCCACTACCTTCCCAGGTTCTTCCGCCCGTTTTGATCTCGTGTCCCAGCATTAGACTGGTGTGCGGTCGTGTAATCACACTACAAAAACGTTTGTGAGTTCATCTCCCTGCAGAACAAGTAGGCCGCCAATCACGGCGAACAAAAATGTGAAGGTCGAAATCCGGAATACAATTGGATATGAAAACTGCGATGCATGCAGAAAGAATCAGCAAGTGAAACGTTATCTCTGCGCACATCGCATCTTTTCAGATCGTAGTGAGCTTCACCATTGGCTGGGATCCTTCTGTTATTCGCCCTGATTAGCTGTTTACGTGTTCTGCAGGAGCGTACTTTCTTAGAGCGTACTGCGTAATACGCGTGAAAGACCCCAAGTTAGCACTCGCACAACACTGGCCACATTTTCCATCTACAAGCGAAGGCGTCGGTCACCATTTCGGGACAAGCTAACCTTCTTCTCGTTCTAGGCCCCAATGTGTTTCCACGTGCCCTCATATCTGAGCCGCTAAAAGTTCATTACGGTCGACTTCAATTTTTGTAACTTTCAGAAACATTTTTAGGACAAAAGGAGAAGGATCTCATTTATCCGGTGTGTCGACCGCACGAGCCACCATCAGGTGTCGGGATGATACTCGATGTGCAATTCCGTTCGTCGTTTTCACACGGCTATTATATGTTTAAAAAATAAGACATTTTCCAGGAAATGTTTACCGCACGCGCTCGCTTTTATTAAACAGCTGCGAAAGTTTGATTTATGTTCGGTGGGTGAAAGTGGCGGAAGCTTTGTGAAAAGATGTTATACCTTTTCTGCCCACCTCGCGTCTCACGTGTTGCCACATTTTTTTTTGTTAAATGAGGTTCTACCTCAATACGGATCACGCAGTCTTCTTAGAATAGAAGGCTGGTCCTGTTAGATATATCTAGTAGATAACTTTCGGGGCAACTCCGATACAATCACTATGCAGTCATCCGGTGTTATTACCAACCGACGTGCCGACAGTTCTTTCTCGCTTGCGTCGCTTCGGTCGCGAAAATTGCACTACTGCGTGGATATTATGTTTTTCTTATAACAATTTA
The DNA here is from genome assembly GCA_013358835.2 of Ixodes persulcatus. Taxonomy (NCBI): domain Eukaryota; kingdom Metazoa; phylum Arthropoda; class Arachnida; order Ixodida; family Ixodidae; genus Ixodes; species Ixodes persulcatus. Next base: position 262,688 of record JABSTQ010009930.1, read on the forward strand.
AGGTGAAACAAGAACAGACTGTTGGCACGTATAGCTTTTGGCTTGTCCCCGCGGAGCCGGTCGATGCTGCAAATCGCCACCGGATTCAAAGGGCTGAGTCGTGTTCGTTTATTTATTTATTCAATCCGACCCAACCAAGCGTGATGTCTGCGCCTGCTGCTAGGTGCAAAAATATGAAAAGTATGAAAAGGCCTATTGCTTTTGTCTTGGCTGCTTTTGTCTTGGCACGGCGCCCGGTCAACTACAGAATCTTGCTATCGGAAGGAACTTAAAAGCTGATGTTTGTTCACAGCTGCTCGGCAGCGTACCGCTCCACACCAGCATGAAGCACGGTCACGCGACTGTAACATTGAAATATTTATGTTTAAGGATCTCTGCGTGAGCTAACATGTAGGGTAATAGACATTTTACATATTTTATATTCACGTAATTACCAGAGTGTTACCATTACCAGGGCGCGTAGTTTTGTGGCACTTTAATATAATTCATTGTACAATTTATTAAATTTAATAATTTTTGTGCATTTTATCTTTATAATTTGGAGGGGCAGGGAAATAAACTACATTGAATAATAATAGTAATAACGAAGAGCCAGGAAGCACGGGCAAGGAAAGAAGACGACGACAGTAATCCCTGTGTCCTCTCGCCTTCATCTCTTGGTGTTTTCATCTCATTTAAGGAACGGTTTTGGGGCAAAAACTTTAATGTTTAACAACAGCAAAAAATAATGTTCTGGGAGCATTCTTGAAATGAACGACAGCGGAGACGGCACGCTTGGAGTATTTTTTCTTGGCGTTATTAACCATTAAAATGGCCGAGGCGAACACTGACGTTACTCCCGCAGGTAGGGAATTGCTTTTTTGACCGCTCTTTTTTGTTTTCTTCTAGTTTTTAGAATAAAGCACTAAAACTATTTAGTGATATTTTCGAAATCGACTTTCTTAGGTTTGAGGAGTTTATTACGAATATAAATATAATAGATAGTATTAAATGTTTATATAAACGTAATTAAAGATTTCACCTTGTCCGATGTGTGTTGGAAAATGTCAAGCTTTGTTGCGTAGTAAATACTTTCTAATATGCATCACTTACAACTTCACTTTTTAAGGTTACGTGTTAATTAAAGTAGTAATATTAGGTAATTATCGATACCACGTCACCATATTGACCAGCATTCCACCATGCGAGGACTCCTTTACAACGAACAATCGACAAGATTCAAGCTTAAATTGCGGATTTAGAAACGAAACACAATATTTGTTTGTTCATATTTGCTGATAAACCCACAATTCTACTTCGTTACCAATAAAACTCAAAGCGATTAAAAAAAATTTAGATTAATTTTGAATTTTCAGGATTTTTTAAAACATTCGTTCTTTCAAATGTATGTAACATATTTTATTTTGAACATATATCGAATTTGTACTCAATAAAAATAGCTAAGTTTGACATTTCTGAAGATGTCAAATTCATTATAATATCTTAGTAATATTACAAACTTTGCCACAGTGAAATTAAATGGTCATAACGTGTTTTCTTCCATTTGTCGGAATCGCATGTTTGACCGCTCGCTCCTTCGTTACTTCTCAAAATACTGCACTAGGACCCTTCTGTGACACTTTTAGAATAGATTTCTTTATTTAGTTATTTTATTTATTTACAAAACTGAAACCCCTTTCAGGCTGTTTGAGATGTGTGCAACAATAAAGCAACAGATTTAAAGAACCCCAAGATCAAAAACAATCACAACAATACAATCATTTGAGTACAATTTCGGTTGAACAAGATCACCGAAAGTCATCACCACCCAGGAATACTAGTGCGTCTCCGCATAAAAATCAAATAATGCACTTTCAAACTTATCGACATTGCCAATCCCAACAAAGAGGTTGCCGTCCAAAATATTCCACCCAAGGTTGGCAGCCGCGTTTGTTTTTTTTAACTGTTCTGTTACAGATTCCGTGCAGTGATTCTTTGAATAAACGCATCTAACTGCACGCCGCTGGATACTTTCAAGTTGTTCTATCTGATTCTTGACATATGAGTCCCAGATCACGTACGCGTATTCAAGAGGTGATCGTACCAGATACGCATACACTTTATGACTAAAAGTTTTTTTTTAAATATGTTAAAGTGATTTTTGCAAAAATGTCGAACTGTCTTTCTTCGATAATTCTTCGTATAGCTTGGCGGCTTTTCAAGTGTGACCTATTTATATATCTTAATTACCTCGATATCATCGGTAACCTCAAGCTTTTCCCTTTTTACTAAATAAAGTTTAAATATGATATGTTTCAAATACAATTTGTTACAAACATTTGAATGAAGGAATGTTTCGAAAATTCAGCAAATGAAAACCGATTTCTAAAAGAATTTTTTTTTTAATTTGCTTTGAGTTTTATTGGTAGCAATGTATGATTCTGGTTTATAAACAAATATAAACAGAAAACTTAGTATTTTGCTTGTATGACCGCAATTAGATCTTGAATCTTGTTAGTTGTTCGTTGTGACTACGTCCTGACAAAAATGCTCTTCTAGCCAACATTGAGGCGTAGTATACTTAATTACATAATATTGATAGTTTAATAAACGCGTAAGCTTAAACAATAGTGGAGTTGTGGGTAATGCGGAGTGATAAGTGTTTTATTCTACAACAAAGCTTGCCCTTTTTACAACGTACATCTGACCAGATCCGAGCTGTAATTGGGTCATATAAACAAAAACAAAACAAAATGCGACGCAAGTATTTTTCTATTTTGTTTTGAGAACAAGTTCGTCCCATTAAACTTTTAGTTCGCTTCAGTTTTCGTCGCCCTTCAGCTGTCATTCGTGACAATATAATGTACTTGTATTTTCTAATAAATCACCATCGAACCTTGCTATTAATAAAAAGAAATCAAATAGAAAATAAAGTTTTTGAGAAAATCGACTTTACATTTGCTTGATTTCCGAAACGTTCGCTCATTCAAGTTAATTTCAAGATTTTACTGCGAGTTATTCATCATATAAGGCCTTCACTGGCGTAAGACCATCACGATTGAAACTACAGGCCACGAAAAGGTGCATTTTACGGTTGTGCTTGCGTGCTGTGCTGACGGGAGAAAACTTCCACCAACGATTTTTTCATTTATTTATTTATTTATTTATTTTGCTTGCCCAAAAAACAACCATGCAGGCCTCCTCTTTGGTGCACAAATATATAAATATGAACAGAAAAAAAAAGAAAAACACAATTGGAGGTTTCAAACACAGAGCAACAAACACACAATATTTAAAGTTCGGCAACAAGCACTTTCACTTGGTTCTTGAACGCCTTAATGTCACTGTATATATCAAGTTCGGCATTTTCAATATTGATAAACATAGATTGTATCCGTGACAGAGGAGATGGTTTACATATGGTGTGAATGCTGAAAGTACTGTGGGTCCTAGTGGAACGAGGAGGGACATGAGCATTTACATCACGTAAAAGCGAAGCACTGTCAAATACGCTATTTACAATTTTGTAACAGAAAAACTAAGTCGCGCTCTGCTCTTTTATCGGTCAATGGAATCAACGAAATTTGATTAAGCAGAAAAACATAGCAAAAATAGAAACGGCGTTGGAAGTAGCGATCCTAAACAATACGCATTAGTTTGTGTTGCACATTTTCGATGGTCATTGCTTGTGTTCTTGATAACGAATTCCAGTCCACAGAACCGAACTCAAGCCTAGACGTAACTCGGGCACAAAATAAACGAATAATGGAGGCCGGGTTCTTGAATGGCTGAGTAATGCGGAAAATAATACCCAACATTCTCGTCGCCCTACCAACAATAAACGACACGTGAGAAGTCAACTTGAATGCATTATCGATATACACACCAAGGTCTTTTACAACAGATGCACGCTTGATTGTCACTCCGTCTATAATGTAATCGTAGTGTACTATACTGCGACGCCTGCAGAAAGGCAATACATTTGTTTTCAGGGGATTCAGTGATAAGCTATTTCCTGAACACCACTGGACAGCACGTAAGACGTCATGTTGCAGAACATGACTGTCAACAAGAGACTTTACATTCATTAAAAGCTTGATGTCATCAGCAAACATCAGTAATTTAGCACTATCTACACAGGCCACTAGATCGTTGACGAAGATTAAGAACAAAAGGGGGCCAAGAATATATCCCTGAGAGACACCAGATGATGAGAAGAAAATGTCTGAATAACTGTTTTGAATACGAAGACTGTCTGGACGAGATGATAAGTAACTTTCGAACCAGTTACGCAGCTCTGAACAACAACCGTATGGCAATGATTTGTGTAACAACAACTCATGATTTACTTTATCGAAAGCTTTCGACATGTCAAAATACATACTCGACTTGGCCTCTGTTTAAAACAATGGTGGTAGAGTAGTTTAAAAAGGAGCAAAGATTGGTTTCAGCCGACCGTTTTTTCAGAAAACCGTGCTTATAAGAGACAAACTTTTGGCGGAAATAAAAAAAGAATTTGGGAATGCACAACTCGTTCCAAACCTTTAGAAAACCCCGACAATAAAGATATGGGGCGACAATCACGATAATTTTCAAAAGGAAGACCATGCCAAAATAAGCCTTCCCGCCCGTCGTTGTTATAGAGACAAAGGCAGATTAATACTTTAGACCCATGTTGCGGATAAAAAAAAACAGGACGCGGGATGGCCAAAAAAACATGCTTTTCGTGTAAGGCTCGTCGAATTATGAGGCGCTGGAGAAATTCAGCCTTCTGCGTTAAGTCCTTATTTCGATCTCTTTTTGTTCGCCTTCCGCCCATTGAAAAGCATGCGGGAAGGGCCTTAGAACGCACCTGGTATCGCTGCGCCGCAGCGTTCTTCCGCACGTCTGCTTTCCTCGCCGTCACCATGGCAACGAACGCCGAATGAATGGAAGCACGCACGGTACCGCCGCGTGAAGCCAGCAACAGCTGACGCCATTTTACGAACGCCGTCTGCTAGCCAAAGCCGAACGCGGTATGTCAGATCAACCGCCTCCGCCGGTTTACACGAAAAGCATGTTTTTTTGGCCATCCCGCGTCCTGTTTTTTTTATCCGCAACATGGGTCTAAAGTATCAATCTGCCGAGACAAATGAGAAGGGCTGGACGGACGAGGACATGATGGATAGGTGGCTCGAAAAGTGTTTTTCGAAGCTTCCGGACGGCTTCTTGAATGTTAAGAAGGGCCTTCTCGTCGTGGGTAGCATGCGGGCGCATATAACTGAGCTGACGCTCAAACGTGTAAGAGCAAAAAACTGCACCCCTGCAGTAATCCCAGGCGGCATGACTAAAATACTACAGCCTCTGGACATCGGGGTGAACCACAGTTTTAAAACTGTTTTGCGGCACCTATGGGAGGCGTGGATGACGGAAAGAGAGCACAGCTACGCAGCAACAGGGCGCATGAGGCGCGCTTCATTCAGCGAAGCTGCGAAGTGGATCCGCGATGCCCATGGAGTGCGGTTTCGGAGACTACTGTGACTGCAGGATTTCGTAAGGCAGGCCTACTAGCCTCGTCAGCGCCCGAGCTCGAACGAAAGCAGCGACAGCAGTGATTTCGATGAGGATGCCCCAGCGATGCTACCTCCAGAACTCGCCGAACTTTTCGAAGCCTTCAAAGACCACGTCTTTGAAGGCTTCGAGTAATAAAATGTTTCTCCTGCAATTATGCGGAATGTTTCTTAATGCGTGGCTTTGCAATTTTTTTTTCCGGAAATTGGGCGCTTCATAAGTGTTCTTAGAGATTCGTGAACCGAGACGTTAATTGCTAAGTATACTGCATTTCACGATATTTGCGCATCACACGTTATGAAGTTTCTTCGCGACAAGTGCGTGAATATAGGTGCGTCTTATAATAATAATAATAATGTTTGTTTATTTTTCCATCAAACAAATGATGGAGGGAGACCGAGGAAAAAAGCTGCATCATGCAGCTTGACGAGTCCCCGGCCCCCCTCTCACACAAACAGCAGTGGCACAGCAAAAAATAAACAAGACACAATGACATTCAAAGAGTAATCGGGCGGCAATATTACGCTATTCGTAGTAACATGATACATACATTGAGACTTGAGAGTTCTATGGAACTATGTACACAGAAAATGTCATACATATATACATTTAGATATATACACAGAAAACACGAATTATGGTGCATCTCAAAGCTCTGGAAAGGACTACTAAAAAACCACACTGGAAAACAATTCTCGAATATCTTTTCTCGATAACATAACAGGATCAATATTTTTGGAGCTAAGAAAATTAAGCAAGTTTGGAAGCGTATAAGATAACATTTGCTCAGCATAGGTCGTTCTAATATTGGGTAACTTCCAGTTTTGCAAACTTCGAGTGGGATAAGTTGGCACTTTTGGAGCAAGAGAAGCCAGGTCAATCAGGTTAAGATGATTTTTTTGAACTTCAGATTTATAACACACACACAAACGATATTTATATATACTATGAACATTAATCAATTTTAAACTTTTAAATAAGGGTTCACTAGGGTGGTCGTATGGGACATTGGAAATGTTTCTTAGCATTTTTTTCTGCAACAGAAGTAGTTTATTTAAGTTTGCACTTGTACTATTACCCCAAACTAGGTGGCAGTAGTTTATATGAGAGAGAAATAAAGAGTTATAAATTAAAAGTTTGACAGTTCTTGGCAAAAGATGGCGGTGTCTATACATCAAGCCAACAACGCGCGATAGTTTAAGCAAAATATAATTAATATGATCGTCCCATCGCATTTGATCCGTGAATACAACGGGAGAGCGCCTTTAGAGCGCGCGACACTAGAGCGCCGACGTTAGAGCGCGCGACACGAGGGCGCTGCGACAGTAGCGCGCTTGACACTAGAGCGCACGACACGAGAGCGCATGACCAGTTGAGCAAACACCGAAAAATGTGTGATGTATCCGCGGCTCCACAGACAGAACAAAATTGTGCGACTCATCGAATTGAAGCATTGGTGATTTTTGATTCATTGAATACGCCTTTAATAACAAATAAAAAGGGTACGACTCTTTCTAACCAATTGTTTACGGACATCGGAGAGAAAAGGGGGCAGGGGAGTGGGCTGGGGCATATAGGTACCGGGAAAGTTTGCAGCTGAGTAGTGCTGCGGTGCGCCTCTCGGATGTACTATACACAGTTTTTTTGCTATATCTGGTCTATTCTTGACAGGCATTTGGGCTCCGATCTATTTGGTGGCTATTTAGACGTCCCTCGCATAAGTTTAAATGGTATTCTGACGTCCATGCCCGTAATGAAGAAAGATCACCGCTAAAATGTATCAGTAAAAAACTCATCGAAGGAAAGCTCAGCGCAATTTTATCGCATGCAGATCTTTTCAGCCTTTTAACGGATACAGGAAAACCTCCCCTGAAAATTTGTGATATACAAAATCAAATAACTAATGAAGCCTTCATTAGTTCTTTGATTTAGAAAACGTTAGAGAAAAAGTTATAAAAATTAGAGAAAAACATTGCAGCTGACCTAGGCTAGGTCAGCTGCAATCTTTGTTTGTTTGTTTTCCTGCAAAAATGCACGCTACAGATATTATTCTTTTTCTGTTAGCTTTTTGCAACACTTTTTGGTTTGTCACACGCAAACATTTCGTCGACTCATTTCGCAATGTCATTGCTGAATTCCGCGGAATAAATCCCTGCCAATTTTACATAAAACACGCGATGACCGAAAGAGTGGCCGGTCCGGTCGGTCCACTCGCGCTGGACTGGTTGTGCGTTCTCGTGACGGGAGCTCGACTCAAGAGCGCTGCACTAACGTCGCAGCGCTCTTGAGTCGAGCGCGCTAACGTCGCGGCGCTCTAGTGTCGCGCGCGCTAACGTCGCGGCGCTCTAGTGTCGCGCGCTCTAACGTCGCGGCGCTCTAGTGTCGCGCGCTCTAACGTCGCGGCGCTCTAGTGTCGCGCGCTCTAACGTCGCGGCGCTCTAGTGTCGGCGCTCTAATGTCGGCGCTCAAGTGTCGTGCGCTCTAGTGTTGTACAGCCGAATACAACACCAAGAGTCTTAAAGCTAGTGAGGACTTCAATTTTATTCGAATTTAAAACGATATCACAAGTAAAAGTAACATTCTTGTTTTTTGGGTGAAATAAAACCGCTTTTGTTTTATTTTCATTGATTTTTAGAACATTACAGCTACACCACTTAACAAGGCCTTTAAGTGTTTCATTTGCGCTATTTATTAGTTCGTTACAGTTATTACCTGCGAATAGTAAACTAGTATCGTCCGCGTAAATTACATATTTGATATTTTTATTTAAATTCACGATATCATTGACATATAAATTAAACAAGAAAGGACCTAGAATACTTCCTTGGGGAACTCCAGATTCAATTGGTTTTATATTAGAAGAGTGGCCATTTATATGGACGTATTGCTTACGATGTGAAAGATATGACGATATTAAAGTTGATGCCTGTCCACGAAAGCCATACGTTTCTAGTTTTTGTATTAACAGATTACAATTTAGATGATCGAACGCTTTACTAAAATCAATAAATATTTCAAGGGTCATTTTTTTTCTGCTCAAAGTTGCCCAAAATATATTCTTTTTGCTCTAAAAGAGCGAGCTCTGTAGACCGGCCTTTACGGAAACCAAACTGCGAAGGATTGATTATACTGTGCTTATCTGAAAACTTCACCATGCGTGAAAGCAAGATTTTTTCAAAGCCTTTCGAAAACACCGGTAAGATAGAAATAGGCCTGTAATTTGCCATGTCGTTCTTGTCACCCTTTTTATACAATACGCTGACCTTAGCTATCTGCATATTTTTTGGAAACGCCCCGAGCTGCAAGCAGAGATTAAAAATGAATGTTAGACAGGGTGATATGATATCTATTACATGTTTTATCGGACCTATCTGCATATCATCAGCGTCACAGCTTGTACTATTTTTAAAAGACAAAAATGTGTGTATCACCTCCCTATTCAAAACTGGCTCAAGAAAGATAGTACTTTCATTTTTACGTTCAATATACGCGCAAGCGTTTTCGCCCGGATTACCTTTTGCCAAGTTTACAAAATGATCATTAAAAGCATTTGCTAGTAATGTTCCTGTAAGTTCTACATTATACAGGCAGATTTTCTCAATTTGCCTTATTTCGTGCGAACGATTCAGGACATTGTTAAGCTTTTTCCACGTGACGTCTGTTCGCATTGCTGTGGACACAACGTAGTTATTAAAGTACCTTGCTCTAGCATTTCTTAATTTCCTTGTAAGTATGTTACGGTATGATTTAAATGCTTTAAGATGTTCAGGGTCCTTAGTGTTTACGAATATCTTGTACAAAACATTTTTCCTATTTATTTTAAACAAAAGTTCTGGGGTTATCCATGGTTTACGATTTCTTCTCGACAATTTAATAGATTTATATGGAAAGCACATTTTGTATATTTCCTTAAAGGAGCTGTGCAACGATATTCAATTGGAATGTTTTTCACTTTACACGAGCTTACTGGCACTAGTGGGACTCAAGGATACTCGCATGCAATGCCACTGGCCAAGAAACTCCTTTGTTGCGGTGTAATTTCAAGGACAAAAGCGATCATTTTCATTCAATCTCTCCCTTGCAAAATTCGATGACGTAACGCGGGGATCGCAGTACACCCGTATGACGATATTTGAATGCTGTTCATAGATTGGACCCGAGCATTGCGTGGGCACTCGATTTAGGCTCGTGATAATTGATAGCTCGAGAAGCATTCGAGTAGTGGCCCGTGTCCAATCGCTGCAACGACGACAATAGCCGAGCCATAACAATGTCTGGAACTCAGCGCGTGTCCTGTGCTTTGCCAACCCCAGCGCGTGGCTATGATCAACATTGGCGGCATATAATCGGCTCCAGATCACGTGGCCGCTTGTTCAGGCTGCGAGTTGAGGGCGTGAACGCTGCTCGTTGTTTTTTAATTTTTTTCTGGGACTTCTAATGCGTCGGGTGAAAAACTAAGGCGTGTTTCATAGGTCATTAACGTCAGGGATCCGTTCTAAGCGGTATTTGCGCAAAGTAAACAAATTGTTGCATAGCCCCTTTAAATTTGTTCAAGAACACGTTATATGCTTCGTTCGCGTCTACTTCCTCATAGACCTGGCTCCAGTCCATTTCCAAAAGTTTATTTCTAAATTCAGAAAGGCTATTCGCTGTAATATTTTGAAAAGGTGCACCGAACCGCTTCTTTGTAGTTTTAGCTATTTCTTTTTTTATGAAAATGAACACGCCCAGATGATCACTTATATCGGTACTTAATATCTCCGATTTTATACAGGTTAAATCCAAATTTGTAATAAACAGATCGAGGAGTGTTGAAGAGTCAACCGTAATTCTTGTGGGCGATTTTATGACATTTGTGCAACCACTAATATTGATTAAAAAATCCATCTGCCTTTTGCTTGGGGTGTCTAGAAGCATGTTCAAGTTGAAATCTCCACC
>JABSTQ010009931.1:0-92500 GCA_013358835.2 Ixodes persulcatus
CCTCCAAACTTAGTCATGTATGCTGATGATACTAGTCTCTTTTTTTCTGGTACCTCCGTAGATGAAATAGAACAAGAAGCTAATAGCTACCTACGAGATTTAAACAGGTGGCTCGACATAAATAAAATGCAATTAAATGCTGCAAAAACAAAGTATATGTTATTTACGCAAAAAAATAAAAAAATCAATAAACTGCCATGTTTGACAATAAACAGCTGCATTATAGACCGTATAACTCATAGAGTTATTACAATACACGCTAGAGGCTCAGCTGGCGCTAGTGTCTACGGGACTTCCGGTTGCAAATTGAAGCAGACAGCATGCAGTCTACTTTTCCAGTCTTCCTGTGTATTCCTACGGGAAAACGCGCATGAATTTTGTCTCTTCGCCGGAAAATAACATGAATAACTTTCGTTATTTCGGTTGTACCGGATAGTATGTACCTTTATTAATATTGTGGAAGTGTAATTGCTTGAGTTACAGTATTTTTTCTTTACCACTGAACGATGTTAAACTTCGCTATATTTCAGGCCCAAACCTCCGTTCCATGGCAGGTATGTAAAAATAAGCGACGATTCTAAGCAAAAGAACGATCGAAAGGAATGTAGAGTGTGTTCAAAGTTCGCCAGCATTCCGCTGGTGCTTATATATTGTTAATATGCCCGTCCTGTCACTATATGAAAATGACCCCGTCGCGCATCTTTACGAGTGGTTAAAAAAACGCTCGAAACGTAAAGAATAAAGTATGTGGGCTACTAAAGGTGTGTTTTCTTATTATTTCCTATGTCGGGCAGTTTTTATCGGGCACCTGTTCTCTGGCTTCTCCCTATTTGCAAAGATTTGGAGCGTGCGGGTGATGATTTGAACCCAGAACAAGCATCTTCGCACATATTCATGAGCAGAAAGAATAAAGCAGTACTTATTTATTGCAAATCGAACTATATTACGTGACTTTCAATTTATTTTGATCGTCTGCAAGCACAAGGAGTTACTTATCTAGTGTTACTGCGTAGTTCTTGCCGTCTCTCTTGGTTTTCCACAAGTCCTTCGTTCGTTTGGCACGTATATCACCCATGCTGGAAAGCTTCGACGCCGTGTTCGCGCTAACAGTGTCCGACAGTGCACATAAATACATGTACGAAGCGGTTTTAGCACCGTTTTTCATGTCAAGATTTTAAAATAAAAACGCCGTACCTGACCAATTATTTCGTCTGCGTGACTGGGAAATGTTCAAAAGTGCCTAGTACGTACGAATTATTCGTGATATTTGCTCTTATAATCAAGCGCAGAGAGGAAATGCACTCGCTTTTTTCCATAGAAATGCATTGCCGGAAGTCAATTTCCGACTGCTTGCTGTCTGCTTCAATTTGCAACAGCACACTAGCGCCAGTTGAACCTCTAGCGTACATTATAATAACTCTATGGTATAACTGATTGCAAATTCCTAGGCGTGTGGTTTAGTGACAAACTATCCTGGACAACACAAATTGAGCATATAAAAAGTGACCTCTCTAGAACAATAGGAATAATTTATAAGACAAAAGACCTCTTACCGACATGGTTGAAGGTACAAATATACTACACCCTCTTTTATCAAAAACTTCACTACTGTTTACTTGTTTGGGGCACCACGGTTAAAAAACCAACTATAATGGACTTATGAGTTTACAAAAACGTATGTTAAGAATAATGGCCAACTCGAATCACGGTAGTGAAGCCGAGAGCTTATTTGACTCATTTAATATTCTTCCACTTTCTAAGCTTTACCATTCTAAGCTTGGGCAGCTTATTCATAGAAACGGAGTAAGCGGCTTTGACCTCATTCCTGCAAATTTGTCTGAATATAATTTAAGGGCAAAGAGGACATACAAACTACCATCTATTAGGACTAACTACGGAAAACAAATGATCAATTTTCAGGTTCCCCAGCTCCTAAATGCGGTTGGCAATAATTTCATAATTACTGGAAACAAAACTACATTTAAAAAAAATCTATGCTCCTTTTTGATTGCCAATGAGTTGATAATTCTATAGATATGTTTTAATACACTTTTAAGTATTTTAACTAGCATTTTTTGTGCATCCTCTTTTATTACAAACCTAGTATACCTTGTGATCACGTTTATTTTTAGATTTTTAGTGTACTGGACAATGCCAGACTGCTATTTTTATATGTGCCTGGAATTTATGAATGTGTAATCTAGCTTCTTCCCTTTTATGAATTTTTACCGAAGTGCTTTTTTTATTTTTATATATTTACTTTTTTGCTTGATGTTTTATATTATTTTTTTAATCTTTGTTTTTTACGACAATGTCTGCATAAACAATATCAATGTGTGCTAGTATTTTTTCTTTACAATTTTATTTTATCTGTGCATCCATTATCTCTTGTGTGTATGTGTGTGTGTACCCATTTTATCTTGTATCCGTATTTTTCTCTCGTCAAAGTTTAGCCCTTAGTGCTGTTACTGTTGGACTTTGCACTCCCCCCGCCCCCCCCCCCGTTGGACCTTGGTGCCCAGTCAGGCGACACGATCGCCTTTTGCGCCAAGGTACCATGTACCATTTCAAGGAGTGTGTACCCCTTGAAAGAAAAAAAATAAACTGATTGATTGAAAACCAAGTTTGCGCCAAGTCGTCGACGCAACCGACCCTCGGGCCATACTTCACTGCCTCACCATCTGACACCCATGAAAAGGTGTGTCGGAAACCGCCCAATCCGCACTCGCATACATTTGTTTTTGTTGTTGTGTCCGAAAGTTTGCAGCGAGCCTCACTCTTGCCAGCACTGGATTTCTTCTCCGTAGGTGTCTTCCTGCGGGAACGACCTAGAAGATTTCACCCATTCCTTTCCTCTTTATAATATCGTTGCTGGCTAACATGGGTCAGAAAAAAACAGCGACGGATATCGGGAACTCATTTGTACGGAAAAAGAATGACGATCACAGAATTCCATTTTGTGGGACGAAGAAAGCAGCTGCCCCTGACCTGTGCCGGGTCTCAAGGTCGGAACCAATTCAGGAGATTCTTGTGTCCCCGTCACTCCCGAATCCTGAGCAACCTTCGCCCTCCAAAATCCAGCTGATATGGGATCCATCCTTCGTCACCTGTTGCAGATGCGCCTACCTACTCGCTTTTTACACAGGGATGGATGTTTTCGAGGAATACATGGTTTTTCATATATATTGCTAGTATCCGGCGGCGCGCTCAGGTATATACCGCGACTAGGCGTATAAGAACTTGTACGAAGTCCAACCGCCGACCGCCAAAGCCTTGCTCACTTGCATCAAGTAAAATAACCTCCTTGCTCAATTGGGTCACTATATATTTCTGTAGATTACAAAAAATATTTATCACTATGTAACTCCCCACCTAAGAAAAAAAAAAAAAATGTTGGGTGCGAAAATGTTCGCTTTTACCAAGAAATAATCCTGCTGACGCTCATAGATTAATTTGTAGGTGTTTACTTTTGAGAGGGAAATGCATAGTTGCATGTTGGTGGACAACCCTCTGTGGGTTGGCATGCTTGCCTCAGATGTAGTAACATTGGGATATCCCCATGGGAACCTCAGAAGTCGCTCGCTGCTGGTAATGTTTTTAAGTTAGTCTTGAGCCAATGCTTTACTACAGTCTGCTGCAGGTTAAATGGCTACTGAATCAAAACTTATATACCTCTCACGTTCAAAAACAAGTTAATACATAATCAACTTAATCTGCTAGTGACTATCGCACACTTGTATTTTGAACGTATGGCTATATTTTTTGCTTTTTGTTCAAAAGAACCGATTTCAGTGAGCGCTCGAAGATTAGCCATCAAAGAGTGCGATGTATCACGGGCGCTGGACCAATTGACGCGACGTCAACTGAACAAACACGGGCAAAGCTTCTTGGGGGCTGGCGTGGTTACGAGCTTCGCCACTTGGCGTAGTCAACGCGTTACAACCTGACCGTTTTTAGTTGCCCCCGCCTGGTCCCCGCAAAAGCTGAATAGGCCAGAAGAGAAAGGAAATCCGGTTCGACACTCGCACACATGCAGCTTGCTGCCTAACTTCCGCAAAGCGGCACCGCTTTCAGGCACATAACAACGCAACGACATTCGGTTTATACCTTTAAAAAATGTTTGCAGTCTTTTTTAAGGAAAAAAATTGGTGTCTCCGTGGTGTGGCCAGAACGTGGTTGACATTTAGACAATAAAATTGGCTCTAGGCTTTTGTTGCAGTATCTCCTTAAAAGAAGCGGGAGAAGCCCCTCCCAGAAAGCTCCCTTCTCTCCATAATTGGTTTTCCTCCACCCCAGCGTTCGCTCCGCTAAAGTGGAAAGGGTAAAGGGCTTTGTGGGAGCAGCTTGAAACATACCCGTAGTTCTCCATTTTATGCGTGGACTAATGCACTACTATACCACTGTGCTAATCAGTTTGACGAGTTTCGTGTTAGGAGGCAGCACACTTTGTTGGATGACGTGACTTATTATTTATTTTATTTTTAAGAATAATGATTTTTTTTTTTTGTATAGCGAATTTTTATTTTGGTTGTTAATACTGTTTGCAGTGATATTTTATTCTCTCTTTGTTTACTTTTTCTACCGATATGATTACTTTCTGAAGTAATTTGCGGTAAATCTACGGCCGTACAGTCGCATTTTGTTTTGTGCTGTACAGCCTTATTATGATTACAGCGCATTCAAATAGCAAGTATCTGCTCATTAAACTGACATCAAAAAAAAAAAAAAAGCTATAACTAAAAGCTAAGGATGAGAAACGGAGAAAGAGCTTCGTTTCGGCGTATCGTGAGCCTCGCGGGTGCACGCGCAGTCAAAGCACGACGGAAGGCAAAGAGGGCGTGCTGGAGGCAGGGCCCTGCAGCTCTCATGCTCTTAATAACTATAGTAATAAACAAAAAAAAACATCAAGCAAGTAACTCTGAGCATAACGGAACTAATTGAGAGGGTCCGCTCACTCTAATCTTCGCCTGCAAGTTTTTGTCACCACCGTTGCAGCTACGTCGACCAAGCAGAACGTCTAGGGACGCCAGTGCCTCCTGGTCAGCGTTACTCAGCATCTTTTAACTGTTTTCCACGGGCTGTGCTCACGAAATTTCACGATCCTCTCATGGCCTAGCGTAAACACAAAGCACGTGCAGTACCGAAGCAACGGCAAACAGAAAACAAACATGGGATATGAGGTGCTGGTGGCGCTAGTGTACGCGTCAAGATATCAAAAATTACGAAGAAAGAAATCCTAATAAAGAATACTTTAGATGCTGTTTGCACACAATAAATTAAATTAAAATATAACAACATAAAATAAGTTTTAAAAAGCTTACGAGACATGGTCAACATGTTTTTTTTTCTTGTTTTTTTTTTTCCTTCCAGTCTTTCCCTCGCTTTTTTAAAGGAGTGGACCGGGTCAACCGTGTGAGCTAGTAGAGGAGTCATCAACTAATTTCTTTCACCGGCAGCGCCAAGGCCCTTTGTCATTCCACGAGTGTGAGGTTCGTGGATTAGTAAGCGTATTTTGTTTTTGCCTGATCATCCACGAAGCGATCGGAAGTCGAAACTCTCAGCATTCGCTTCTGGTTTGTGGCACATGGTTCGTTGTTTCAGATGGCGCGGGCCGTGTCTCCCGAGTTAAAAAATGAGTAAAGCTATACGCACTCCGTAGTGCACTTTAAAAAAATGCAGCGTCGTGAAAACCGCCGTCTCACCTTCCCCGAGTATCAAAACCCAGTGCACAATCCCCGCATTCCGTTGGAACTGCCATCCCGTTAATCTTTCTTCCTGTTTCGTTTTCTCGGCGGCGTAAAGCGTCCACCCCTGAAACTTTGGCATCTGGTTGTGACCTCTAGCTCTACCTTTGGGCGGAGAATGAGCGTTCGGCGATGCCTAGTTTATTTTTGCGGTAAAAAAGACCGTGTAAATTTTCTTTTGGGACACCCTACATGAAGATTGGCTTTTGAACTCTACCACTGTCCCATTACAAAAGCATTTTTTTTTTCATTGTGTACATATATCTACAAATTTTCATGATAACTGGTCTGTTGCACCAGACTATATGCGTTCTGTATTTTGCTACCTTTATTTTTTTCCTCTTTCTTGTCCTCTGTTTTCCAACTCCCCATCCCCACACAGAGTAGCCAACCGAGACTTCTTCGGTTAATTTCTTTGTTTTTTCCTGATCATTAAATGAATGAAGGATTGTGAAGTTACAGAACGTAAATGAAAGTACACAAGTGGAGGCGGGTCAGCAAGCCTCACCGCAGTCGGAATCCCGTCGCGGACGAATGCGACCACCTGAGCGTAAACGAAAGTACAGAAGCGGTGGTGGGTCGGCAAGCCACAACACGAAGTCGAAGATTGCGTCGCGCAGCTGCACCGACTTTGTGCAACCTCTTTTTACACGGATGAACGCAACCGCGTGAGCATAAACGGTAGTACACAAGCACAGGCAGGTCGGCAGGCCACAGCCGTGCGATTGCGGTGCGCAGCTGCACTGACTTTGCACCTTGCTTTGCACCATCTCTTTCCATGTGCAATAGTTCTGTCAACAGAGGGCACTGTAAAGAAGCAATAAATTAAGAATATGTTTTTTTATTTGGCAGAGGGAGGAAAGTCTCACTTTTACCAGAAAAAGGATAGAAATAAATAACAAAAGGAATACTGGCAAACTGATGAAACGGAAAATCAAGCAGAAATTAACATGAGCTAGATATCGCCGATGGCTGAGGTCAGCCGTAAATCCATATCCAAATCCCCTTGGCTACTGTAATAACTCTAAAAAAAAAAAAAAAAAAGAAAGAAAGAAAAGGGGGTTGTGTGTATGTTTATACAGCCTAGAACTTGGTCTGCCTCAACAGGCAATGAGTCTCCCAGCTGTAGATGAGAAATTGAGTCGGTGCAGTTCAACCGCTAGCCTGAGGTCTTTAACTTGCATCGTGCCGTAGTGATACACAAACGCACGCCGGTACGATGCTCATCCAGATGGAAACGGGCAGGGGTGGGGATTGAACCGAGGATCCTTGGTTCTGCAGCGTGAGCTTTCGCTCCATGTGCTCCGAACTGGTGTGCGCTAGAGCCACTGTATACGGCAGCGTAGCTGCCGGAGTAGCGCTACGCTTTTTCCTATGCCGCCTCTCACAGCGATTGGTCACACACGGTACCATAGCAACGAGCCGAGCTGGCTCAGTTTCCATGGCAACCGACAGAGCAGAACATGGATGGATGGATGATAGCGGCTGTACCCTTTGTAACGGGTAGTAGCTTTCGCCTCCTAGCCTAAAAAAAACTGCTTTCCTTCCCCACTTGAATACCCAATTTCTTTCCTTCTACACCCCTGCAACTCGCCGGGCCGGGGGAAATAACCACCAGGATGACCTTTGGGGAATTGGGCAAACACAAAACGTCTTTTTCCACTTTTCAATGAACGGGTGGAGACATCAACGAGGCTAGACTAAAAAATGAAAGCCGTTTACTACTCTCAGTAACGCCGAATAGGAGCGCAGCTTTTGAGAAGGAAGAGGGAAGGGTACTGAGGGGAGAATGTACCCCTCCTCATCCTGCCTGCTACTCCTCTCTCCGAGCGGCGTCGCCGTCGGCGTAACCGTGAGGTCACGTGACTCTCGTGACCTCACAGGGGTCACTGTGACCTCATGGTTACGCCGACGCTAGAGTGTACTAGAAGGTACGAGTGGGACGAGCTACAGGCTCCGCTCATGCTTTCAGTTGCACCTCAAAATGTGGAAAGCGATCAGATGGAACCAAGCCACTTCGATTGCAGCGCCATTTTCGCAGCAATCAAGCAACGACTTAGGTCAAGGTCATATGGGCAATATAGCCCCTTAGGGGCTATATTGTATTTTTTATGATTTTGACGTCAGAGATAACGTCAAAGCACCACGACACGACGACGTTACGCGACTGCCAAGATGCTGCCGTAAGGCCATCGTGGCGTCGCGTCGAGGACGACGCCGTTTGGCGACATAAAGTCGCCATTGTAACGCGGTCGTGACGTCCCGTTGAAGACGACGCCGTTACGCGACATCAAGTCGCCTTTGTAACGCGGTCGTGACATTGCGTCGCCATGTGGACGACGCCGTTACGCGACCTTAAGTCGCCATTGCAACGCGGTCATGACGTAGCGCGCCACATCGAGGACGACGTAGACGTGGTCGTCAATGCCGACGTTGACGTCGACTGCCCCACGCAACGTCAAACATCGCTATGACGTCACGTTAAAGTCGTCCTGATGTCATCTTGAACGTCAACGTCACGACGAAGCCTTGACGGTGTGTAACGTCGTCGCTTTCGCCAGCATCGCCATCGACGCATAGTCACGACGAAGTCTTGGCGTCGTGTAACGTCGTCGACAATGACGTTGACGCCGTGAAGCTGTCGGGACGTCTTCGTGACGTCGAGTTGCGTCATGTCGACAACGACGTCGACGAACTGACACCAAGCGTCCTTATGACGTTGCATTGACAAGGACGCCGTCATCTTGATGTCCCGTGACGTTGTCGTCGTCGTCGTTATCAACGTCAACGTTGACATCGTCGTCGTCGTCAACACAATGTGACGTCAGAACGCAGTCTTGATGTCGTGTAACGCACGTTATCAATGTCGATGACGACGTTGACGTCAAGGCGTCGTCCTGATGTCGCATGGTGTTGTGACGACAAGCCAGGTAGCGGTGACTTTATGTATGTGACGCCTGACGTCTAGGTTGTGTAAAAATATAGTCCGGCGTTCTATCGTTTCTATGACCTTGACCAGTAGGCCGGTCGAGCTTGGCGTTGAAATGAAACGCGTTTTTCATAAAAAGCGGCTAATCCCAACCACCTCGCTCGTAGCGCCCAAGAGGGTGCTACGAGCAAAGTGGCTTGGATTAGCCCCTTTTTTTTCCACATGCGGAGGTACCAAAATAGCACTCCGGTGACCTCACTCGTCCTTTCTAGTACACTCTACTGACGCCACTCAAGCCGGAAACGGGCGCCTAAGAGCTGCGCTCTAAAAGTTGCCACCCGGCGTCGCTAGCAGCGCGGTTACCATGGCAACCTTTCAGGCTTAAAATGGAGATCACTATCGGCGCTTCTGACGTCGTGCATCTAGATATTTTTGCGTTGTGTAGCTACGCTGCCATATATAGTGGCTCTAGCGTGTGCTAGCCCACTCGGCCACCAATCCCCCTGTAGTGACTGAAGGAAGGACTGTAGTGAGTGTGGTCCGTCGCGTTTGTGCTCACGACAATTCATGTTCCCTTGCAAATCGTAGTTCATCAAATCTATCGCAGCGTTTCGCGCCTCGACCACTTTGCCAACTCCGCAATCCAGACATCATGGCAAGCAAAGGACAGATCGCACTACCGCGTCCAAATAACTTTCCAATGCTTCATACAAAAAAAAAAGCACTTATAGGTTTTTTTTGTTTTTTTTTTTTTGTGTGTGTTTGCCCAGCTCGAAATCATACTGCGCAGTCCAAAAACAAAACAGGGGAACTCGACCGCGAGTTGACACTAATCAGCGAGTTTCGCGTTATTCATAGTTTTCGAAGAACTTGAATACTTCGAACAGCGAAAGTGCGAAGCGAAACGAATCGAATAGCAAGCATTATTCGCGAAGTATTCGAAGTTCCGAATATTCATACATCCCTAATTGTAAGCTTCAAAAAATTACCTGAATGATATAACGGTTAGTTCTGAAACTTTGCATCTGATCCGGTCCGCTAGCACTACATTTTGGCGGTGATTGTTCTTTCGGCGATATAATACCGTAGTTTATTTTGAGGTGAAAAAAAGCAATGCATACTTGTTTTTAGGGACACGCTGTATAGATTTTGCAGAACTTCTGTGTCAGTTTCTTAAACTTACAGGTTGAGCTATCGCCGCTGAAACCTTCAGATTGTAAGGTGTCTCTGCGTGTGGCCTCATTCCTCCTGATGAACTCTACGAACGTGCAGTTGACCATTAGTTACAAGGGTTCAGATCACCAGGATCACAGCTTTGACCTGATTGAACATTTGATTTTATAAGTGCAAATACTGCTCCTGTTGTGATTACTTCAATTTCTTTGTCTCTGTGAATAATTTTTAACTTGCTCTTCATTGTCATTTTTTAGCAGAGTGGTTTCTCCTGGGAGTCAGAAGTCGTGGGTCAATCTCCGTGTCCCTAAAATCCAAACAATGAACAGCCTTTAAGGCGAGAAGTCGTGGGTCGCGGTCTCCATGTCCCTAAAACCCAAACAATAAACAGCCTTTAAGGCCTTTGATGGGACACTGACTGGGTATTTATGCTCTCCAAGGTTTTTATTTGTACATGACATATGAGATCCCAACTACACGGAACACATTTTGCAGCTCGAAATTACTTTTCTTTCCGGCCGAAAACCGCAGATTGAGGACTGGCCGGTTTGAGTCGCGCTCACTGTCTTCCCTGTGGTTAAGTGCCATTTTCTGTAGTTTAGAAAACCACCTAAGATAATTAAAGTTGTGGGTCATTGAAAGCACACACTCAGTATTAAAAAGAGGAAAATAAATAGGATACTAATTTTTTTGTGGCTTCTAAAAAACTGCAAATACGTTAACTGAAAAAAAAAAAAAGTTGCACAACCACGTGATTTTGTTAACTTTCTCCTCTATATTTCTTCTGCCTTCCCAGTCCAGTTTCGGTGTGGAGTGGTTACGTTTTTTTTTGCTTTATTAAAAATATCTGTGACGCTGTAGCAAAATATTGATTGGGCAGCCTTCTGACACCATAATGGATCGTTGGGCAAAAAATAAAATTATATTTTTGGGGGGTGTCAGTGTCCCTCTCAGGGTAAATAGATAAATGAATGAATGAGAGGAAGAGATGCGTGTCTGGGCTTGACCAGAGACGGTCATGGGATATCGAGGCTTGAGGGTAAAAACCTGGGTAACTGGTGAGGGGGTGGACGTGCTTGGTTTTTGAGTGCCGGGGATTTTAGAGGGGGGATGGGGGCTTTTGAAGTATTCTTTTTTTATTGCTTTATTCAGTGCACCACACCACTTTTGCATTTGAGGGCCCATGTAGAACATACTAGGTCTCTCATTCATTTTTTCGTCAGCATCGCTGTGTGCCAGCGAAGCGATTTCACTGAGCAGTTTTTGATTGCAGTGTTTTGATAAATGGGCGTCTTCAGAACGACGTTGGCTAAAACGAGCCTTGGTGAAATAGATGTTACTGCTTAGTTTCGAAGCGATGACTAACACATGCCATGGTTTAGCGGAAGCATAAAAAAAGAAAATCATGTTGCCACTTGTCTTTTTCTTTTCCATTATGTTAGTGGGTGAGGAAGTATGTTCCCTCTATCATACCAAGGCGGATAAGGTAGTTGCGACCAGACTCGAAGCTGGGTCGCAAAAGCAATCCGATCCGTTACAGGAGTGCAAAACGAGCCAGCCACATAACACATTCTGTGTTAAGACTGATTTGGCCTGTCATTTATCCCTTAGGCTGGGTCTTCTATCGCATCAAGTCGTGAACTTCCACCCTCCAGGTTCTCTGCTGCGAGGAGATGGAGACTGTTGGCCGTAGCCCCGTGAAAGCCATTTTCCTCCGTACGGTCGGTTTCTCCGATGCCCTGGATTGGAGGCCACTGCTCTTTCTAGAGCCGGTCGTTGCGGAGAGAGCTTGCATACTCTGCGGCACGGCAGGCATAGAGGCGGTCAGGCTGTCCTGTGAGCACACCGTCTGCTCAGACTGCCACGCAGAGTGCGTCAAACAAGGACGCATCTGTCCGCTGGATCAGAAGCCCTTCTGCGAGGACGACCTTGTTCATCTAAACTACTCCACCGGCTACCTCGGCAAGCGCAAGGTGAGTCGACCAGAGGCTCAGTCCCGCCTGGCATCCAAAGAGTGCGGACCCAGCTTACGAACCAGATTCTCGTACTACCTGCGATGCCGTAGCGACTGTGGCACCCCACAGCTCTGGTGGTTATTCAGTCAACCAGTTTGGTCAATTGCAGGTGATGCAATGTGGGCAAAGGATGGAAGCGGGATATTAGGGTACGCAAAACTCTCCGCATGCCCGTCATAAAGTTTGTGTGACAGATCATTTAAACATTTTTCGATTTTTGTCTCTACTAGTAACACCTAGATACACCTTCTGAATACTTAACTTCTAGACACAATATACTCAGTCACTGGGTTGTGGACATTCGCACGAGGTACCCTAGCTTGCAAGAGAGAGCCATTTTGATTGATTAGAACACGATTAACAACCGCCATGGCCGCTCAATCCCCTCCCCTCCCGCGGCGCATCATTGAAGGCATACCAGAGTACTCTCTCCATCTCGTAAGAGGGAGAGTGGACATAATGAGTGAAGGAATATCAGCGCATAAAAGGCGATTATTGGAATGGTCTTATGGCAGCTTCAGCTGTCAGACTTAACGTTGCCAGGCGAAGGTACTAGATGTGCGACACCAGCAGCAGAAATGGTGCCTCAAGCAGTGGTTTTGCAAGCTTGATCACTCCGTCTGTCCTAGCGTGTTAATTTAAGTTTGGGACACAATGTGATAATCTAAAGAGAGGCATGGATAATTGAACTTGAACAGAGCTAGCAGCTTAAAGGGATGCTGAACCGAAATCTGGATTCCACAAAACACGCGGCAAAAGCGTGCAACGGGATGCTACAAACACCAAAACATCACTCGTACAGCGATATCTCGAACGGATGACCGCATTTTTCAAGAAAAGGAAGCGCATTTGACAGAAATGTTCACGTCATGTTTCTCCGAGAAGGAGAGGGAACGGCCTCGCGTCTTCTCCGCCTCGCCGCCTTGAGGGAGCGAAGCCAAGAGAGGAGGAAACTAGGTATCTTCACGTCACGCGCCTCGTCGGCCTGGTTCAATCTCGACCTCTTTTTCCCAAAATACGGCCGTCCATTCGAGATATCGCCTTACAAGTAGTGTTGTAGGGATTGTAGCATCTCGCCTACTTCTCCTGCATCGTTTTTTCTGAAATCCAAATTTCGGTTCACCATCCCTTTAAGATCAAGTCTGCTGTAAGCGTTCCGAGTTGGAGAGGGCCCTGGTCAGTATATTGTAGGCAGGCAGAAGTACAGACCCTTGTCCGAACATGCTTGGCAGTCCTTGATGCAGACAGTCATCATAAAACTGGGCCAGCTTGAACTGTCTTTATGGTAACACTCATGATCTATTTTGACCAACCGTGGCCAGACACTACAACAAAAAGTATGGTGTTAACTGGCAGTGTGGTTACTTTTCGTCTTATTTAACCTCCATTATCTCACTTTCAACCTTACATTTTGTTTGATAATGTAGTCGCAGAGGTACGTGCAAGGGTGGAGCTATTTTTAGTAATGTCGCCTCTTCAGAAAGTACTGTATTCACTCTTTTGCATGGTAAGAGAAAAGTCATGGAGCTTTTGGTATAGTATCTGTAATGTTAGTTTTAGTTCACAGGAACATTATGCAAATTTAGCATCAGCTTACGAGAACCGAAATAATATGAGAGTCAACGAATGCAACGAATGCAACGGATTGAATGGTTGGTTCCTTTTCCAGGAAATAAATGCATAGAAATCGGGAGCCATAAAATAAAGGGGATCGTGGAACCAGGCCCTCATGACGTATATGTGATAGGTGTCAATGAGACTGCAGTATCCTGATACAACTAGCGTCTAATCTTTCCTTTCTGAAGGTGGCTTGCTGGAATGCACCCAGTGGCTGTAGCTTTGTCGGCCCTGTCTCAAGTCTCCTGGAGCACTTTCAGCAGTGCGCCTTCCACACTGTCTCCTGCCCTCAGTGTCACACCCCTGTGCTGCGAAGCAACGTCGTCAGGCACTGCAGGGAAGGCTGCAGCCTACATCTAGTCACGAATACAGCTGCCGTCAACTTCCT
Source organism: Ixodes persulcatus (assembly GCA_013358835.2). Taxonomy (NCBI): domain Eukaryota; kingdom Metazoa; phylum Arthropoda; class Arachnida; order Ixodida; family Ixodidae; genus Ixodes; species Ixodes persulcatus. The sequence continues at coordinate 13,867 of JABSTQ010009931.1, forward strand.
CGACCTTGATCGAAGCAGCATTGAACAGGCACAAAATGAGCTCGGAGAAGCTGTGGGAAAGATATCCGGAGACCTCATCTCACTGCAGAGGGGCCTGAACCTGTGCTGTGAAGGCATTAAAGCGGCACATACGAGCTGCGGACGGCTTCTGGAAGATAAAGCTTCTAAGCACAATGACCTCACTGTAACCTGCACTGCTGGCTCCATCGTAAAACTGACGCTACTTCGAAGAGTTTTGACAGATGTAAACAATGGGGTAGAGACCTTAATTGGGCAACTGCAGGCACATGATATCCAGCTGGTTCAGAAATCTGCGGAAGAAGTGAAGACCGCCATGATGACGGTCGGCAACATCAGCAGAGAATTCTTGACCGAGGCACTGCGTGCACCGAGAGGCCAGCCGATTTCAGCCGCAGAGAGGGTGTCTCAAAGCCCCTTTTGTTTTTGTGGATCCAAGAGTTATCACTGGTATGCCAGACATTGGACAGTCATGAAGACAACGGCTTTGGAAGGTTCGACCGCGTGCCTAGAGAGTCCCACATGGAATGCCTTCGGTTACAGTGTCGGTCTTTGCCTCGAGCTTGAGAACAATTTCAACTTTAACTGTTACTTCAGAATCCATCCTGACAGCAGTGATTCTGGCCTTGAATGGCCCTTTAGTAAGTCCTTTGTGCTTGGGATCATTCATCCCCAGGACAGGTCAATGGATATTTGCCACAAATTCAACGCTGGTCTGGATCGAGGAAACCCCTGCTTTCAAAGGCCGAGAGGAGGAGTAAAGAAGGCATTGGGGTGCGGAGTAGCCCCCCTGTGCTCCGCAGCCGAACTTGAAGACGGAGGGTTTGTTTGCAGCAACAGGCTGCACATGTTTCTGCAGGTCATGCCATAGCCTGTTCGTTGCACTTGTGTCATTCAGTTGAAGATGGTCAAACCGCTTGGGAACGGTATTGTAAGACAATTTTGTTTTTTACAGAGCGTTTTGGCAAAACGTTGGGGAAGAAAGCCCTCCCACGAGCAGCTGGAATATGTAGTTATGTAACTTTGAATTGCTGGTGTGTACCTTCAGGGCAGTGAGCCCTGCCTAAACTATGTTCACACACAAATAAAAGGTTCCAACTTGATGTACAAACAATCAAAGCCGTCCCAACTGTCTTGTAGTAGTAGTGGCAGGCAGCTCTCAACTCTGGAATTAGCATGTTTGTGTGTGCACTCTGCATGTTAAGCTGCCCTTTATTTTTTCTACTTTTCTGTGTTTTTGCTAATTTTGAGGACTCCTTAGTACGGCAGACTTGAAGGGGGCATTTGTTGAATCGGGGCTGGCGAGAGCGGTTCCCCAATTCGACCTACAGATCCGTGGAGCATCGTCGATAAATCTATAGTTGTGCCACTCCGCAATCTCTCTGTTTCGCTCCAAGTCCGATCGCAGCCGACGCTACGACGCGGTGGAGCCAATCAAGTAGCCTCAAAAGCACATTGTCACGGCGCTCGTCGTCTTTGTCCGTCTGCCATCACCGGCTAAGCCAATAACGCATAGCGAGTGCGCCGCGATCCTCCACTTTAGGTTCTGCTTGATCGGCTTCATTGAATCGTAGCCTTGGCTGTGGTCCGACTTAAAGGGACACCGACAGGGTATTTTTTTTTATTTATTTATTAAAGATTGAGATTGGGAGAACAAATTTAATTAAATAACTGGTACTATTTCCAAACTTTACCATATTGCACTAAGTCCTGGAACAGTCACACTCACAGTTCAGTTACATGCACCCGTTTGGAAGGTGTTTGTGGGCAAGAGCAGTTCTAAATTTTACTCTTTCTGTTTGTTTCAACTCGCTTGGTGCCAATTTCGAAACTATGTACTCCTGCGAAAACGGGACATGATTCTTTATTGGGACAAAAAGCCGGGACGGCAGAAGCGGACCTCGAAAACTGAACTGTTCCGGCCAAAACGGGACGCTGTCACCCTACCCAGAGGGCATGTTGAAATGGAGCTTGTGGGCGAGGATGCGGGTGATGAGGGCCCAGTGTGTTTTAGTGAGCTGCTTGCTGTCGCCGAAAATCTCGGGAACGAACTTTGTTAAAGCAGGACAGTACCACCGGTAAAACTGGTAAAACGCAATGACCGAACGACAAACCGAAACCACAAGCACGCCTGCTGGCTGGATGGCTCCTGGCTTGTGTTGGATTTAAACCTCGCAAACATAACCCAACTATGCTTTTATTTTGAAATAAAAAGTATAGCAATAAAGTTTAATTTTTTAGTTACAATACTTATACGCGTGTTTCTTGTTCACAGTGTGTTTAATAAATCGCTTAGAAATGTATCTATCGTACCTTTCGAACTTTCATACAAGCCTAGGCAAGCCTGGCCAAGCGTTAAACATGGCGGCCTCCATCGGTGTTGCGGTCGTGAGAAATCTTCGGAGGTTTCGGTAATGTTTTATTGCTGTTTTCACCGGTTTTTATCGGCTCGCGCGTTTGGTTGGTGTTGCCGAATAAACGTGCACTTCTCAGAAACGCGTTACAACTGTATTCGAGCATCGCGATCTCTTAAATTGACCGGCGAACTCCGAGCTATGGAAAAGGAATGAATGGAGCACCCGGGTTTAAAGATCACGCGATTTTTGTTGTTGGTGATGGCAGAAGGTGCTAGACCGACCGAATGCAGACGGCAGTGATTTCCTACCTCAAAGAGCGTGGTTTTGTCTTATTCCCTACTCTTAAACACCTTTGCGTTATTTATATTTATACTTCTTTTTGCGAACTCTTGCAGATTGGGCCTGGGAAGTTTCAACGCCGGTAGCCGCGTCGTATCCTGCGATCCTTCGCAGCATTTCCTCGCATATGAAGAAACTACGGCAAGATGCTCGCTGTGCGGGTCTCGTGCGTTCAGCACTTCCCGATGCCTTACCGCCAAGAAAATGCAAAAGCCCTTCGTAAGTCCCGTGATACGCGAGTTTGTAGCAGTTTCCCGTGTTCATCGCACCGTGATACGCGAATCTGCTGCATCCGCAACCTACAGTATCAGTACCCGTTTCACAATTTCTTTACAGCGGAGCTGTTAGGCCCGCTTCAGACGGGGCAATTTCGCCCAGCAACTTGACGTCGCAACACTAGCAACACGGGCCGTCCGCGTTCACACGCAGCACTTGCCATCATCATCATGAAATTTTATTTTTCTTCCATTATTTAGACGCACAACTACGCGCTAAAAAACGTGTTTTTATATATTTGAATGGCGTTGAGAATACTAACTCATCTTTCTGAAAAGGTTTATTTCCAAAAATGATCGATTTCAATGCAGAACCAAGTCTTTAGCTGTCATCATCACCAACGGGGGGTGTCACGTGAAAATATTGCATTCCTGATTGGCTGCTGCCGCTTCAAACGGCTCAGAGTTGTTCGAGTTGCTCGTCCGTTTCGAGGCGGACCTGATCTCAGCAATTCGTGTCGATCTAGGGAAAGCTAGGGAACAACCCGCCAGCAACCTCAAAATTGTTGGAAAAGTTGCCCCGTCTGAAGCGGGCCTTATATAAGGGCTAGTTTCCCCAGGATCATGTCCGTTCGCAAAGAAATGTCGACACAACACTGGTTGCCGTCGTCGCTCATAGATGGCGGTAGCTGTCCAGAGTGTTGTGTTTGCCGGTTGTCTGCTTCCCGCCGTCGCTCATAGATGGCGGCAACCTTTCCAGCCTCTCCATTCTGGCTTGCCGACTTGTGGCCGGCCATTACTTCATTCCCACCGTAGTACAGCTTCGCTGGTCTTCCTTCTTCACCAGAGTGGAAAGGCTGAAAGTTTTTTCTTGAGCGGACGAGTTCAAACAGTGCACAGAACACACACATCCATGCACAGGCATATTGTTAGCGAAAACAAAATAATGCATATTGCTTCGTTGTTGCACAAACACAAAAAACTCTTTTTTTTTTTTAATTTTGGAATTACATAAAAATTGGTAAAATTAGTGCCCTGAATTACATTGTACTAATTACATATTTTACCTGATAGCAGTACAGATCTCTACACTTCTCAATTATGCAATGTATCCTTGTAAACACTATTTACATATTTAACCTAACTTCAGTAGAGATCTCCACACACTTATCTAAAGCCTGACTTGTGGTAGATAAAGCCCTTTCCTACACGGATAAACTTTGAATAATACACAATTTGTATGCAATTGCGAAATGTAAGCATGTACTATCTTTCCAAAACATCTATTGCCACTGTCTGCAGCACCATTTCATAGGTCCAGGCAAATGAAGCCGAATTAACTGCTCTAGACGAGGGTGTAATGATCTGTACAACTTTTGCACAGTGTACATTACAGCCTGAAGTGCTTCCTCGAGGGCTATGTCCATGGCTGTCCAGCACAAAGTAAAAAAAAGCTCACTTCGTTTGCGTGACTCGACTTAAGTTGGAGCAAAGTTCAGTGAAGGAAGTTCAAACTCGCAGCGAAAGCACTGCCAAAACAATAGTCTGCGAAGCGCGAGCACCGGCGCGAAGCAGCGCGAAGGGACTCTTCCGAGTGGGGTGGGGTGGCGCCTTCACGCGGAACGCAAATGTACTACGATACATGCAAAGAAAAAATGCCATTGACTCCCGGGTGAAGAAGAAGGTCGCAAGAGAAGAGCGGAAAACTGCTCCCGTTCTGCCATTCCGCAGTATGGCATTACGGCCTCGGAGAAAAGATGCAAAAATGTTCCAAAAGCCAGGATTCATAATGATAAAGAAAGCTACACTGACTTGACTTAACAATATTAACAATTTAATCAAATGTTTCGTATCCTTAGGGAAACATCATCAGTGCGTGTTCAGGGACACGAAATGTTGTGTCCCTGAACACGCACTAATGATGCCTCCCGCATGGGAGACTAAAGTTTGATTAAATTCTTAACATTTTTAAGTCAAGTCAGTGTAGTTTTCTTTTTCATAGAGAAAATAAACAGTTACCACATAAGCAGAGCAGTGATTATAGTTATTAGTATGCTCAAAGAGAGAGCTTCAACTGTGACATTAAAAAAACCGAACCTTCTTTCTTGTTTGCTGGTCAGATTCCGTCCAAAACAAAGCCCAAAAGTCCGGTCGTGAAGATATGGAAGAATATCACCATCACTGAACTGGCCAGTGTGGTGGACAGGCCGCTAGGTATGTTCGGTAAAGGTCGAGCCTGGTCAAGAGTTGCACGCAGTCACAGGCGTGTCTCTTCCATTCTTACAGATGACATTTACGAAGCCATGCTGTACGTCGAGAACACTGCGCAGTACGACCACGATCACAGCGGTCAGTACCTCCTTGGTTGGGGAAGCTCTTTTGGAGTTAACGAGGGATCATATATATTTTTAGTGAAAACTCATTTAGCAACAGCAATGCTTGAAGCCCGTACATTATTTGCGGTCATTTTCAGTTAGTAGTTGCCTTTTCTCGTTCTCTGAAGTAAATAGCATCTAAAACCACGCCTGTGACGAAAGCATTCAATTAAGAAGTTTTTCTCTCTGTTAACCACCCCAGTACAATTAAAAAGACGGAAGTTTATCGGCATCAAAATGTTTCGTCGTAGGTATGGGTTTCATAACCAGAACAAACATTCTTTGGGATGAACCGTAGGTTGCAGGAGCTCCTACAGCAGGTTAAGAATTGAAGGGCATGGCTCCTCCCACAAAACCCTCTACTCTTTCTGCATTAGCAAAGCGAAGAATGCCGGAGAGGAGGAAAGCAGAGAGCTTTGTGGAAGGGTCTCGTCCCGCTAGTCTTAACCTGCAACGGACCGTGGTGTAAACGACGATCTGCCACTCAGTATGTCCGTCGCACTCCTTCCTCCTTTGCCGAGGAGGTTTGTGCGGCGATCGTCGTCTTACGCCGGGGCAAAAACATTTGCAGCCATCGACGACGTCGAGACAATCTTCAAGATCGTCAGAAAGCTCGGATACCGAGCGGAGGTCCAACCGCCGCCCGACAGGGAGGCTCCCAAGAGGCAGTTCCAAGACGCAGTTCGAAGGTATGCGGTCCTGCTTCGACGTGTGGACAGAGCACGACTTGGGTGCCGTTCGACATCCTTTTTGTTTATTATTTTGCTAATGTGGATTGTTGAACATTGCTGATGCAGATTGTCAGTGACAGGCTAAGAACTCGGTAAATTCAGAAAAGCGGGGCAGACCCTTTTCCACAAAAACTTTCATACTTGCTATGACTTCGTGGTCCCCTTGCTATAGTGCAGTGTTACAATTACTGCGCCATTTGCACCAAACTGCACCAGAGTGCTTGTCCTACTACATACTACAGCATTTCTACAAAATGCGACAAATTTGCACCAATGTCGCACCATAACGTAATTTTACTTTGCTAATGCTGAAAATGTGGTAGCCGAGGACCCACCACACGGCCGGATTGTTACGGTAGGTTTGTCCGAATTTTCTGAACTTTCGATTATCGCCTTAAATAACATGTCGCTCGATTCAATGTCTGTATCTAACACCGAGAGTACTCGGAAGTCACGCAATATTTTCACTTCCGTGGTCTGTTCTGTTGGGTTAGGCAGCTTCGTTAAGTGCACTTCTCACCATGCTCTAGTGCACTAGTGCATCGTGAAAATAACAATTCGCAGCGGTTTGTACTGTCCCTCACTATTAGCATACTGTTGTATTAGCATACTGCAACTAGTTTTTGTGTTTGAGGGAATCAAACCTATCGTTCAGTTGATGCTAACAAAAAGTTGCGCAGAAGTGGGAAGGCAAAGTAGGCAATATCTTCTGATGGAATGGCCAGCACGTTAATCCTAACATACAATATTTGTAGTGGTAACAATGACAATGAAGTGTAAACATGTGCTCCAAAAGTTCCCCTTGCCGCTCCTAAAGAGACTTTTAGCTGCTCCTAAATGACTCTGACCGATGACATCACTGAAAGTGGAAAGAGTATACTAAAGGGCTTTGTGGGGGGAGCTGGGAAAAAGTGCTATTAAAGGCAGAAAGCTTGTGCTGGAGGCAGAGCATCTGAATTCTAAGCCTGTCGCCGACTGTGGTGCGTTTTCGTTTGCACGTTGTCATTGTCAAATGGGCGTGTGACTGGGATGTTGAAGGGCACGCCGACGCCTGACTCGACTAAATTGTCTGCCCGTGCCGATGTCGTATGGTTCTGCTATGTCCAAACAAATCGCCAAGGTAGTTGAGGACAGTAGGTAGGACTCGAAAAGTGGCTTCGGAGCGGCAGCCAGCATTTTGCCGAGAGAGTTAGCTACTCCAGTGAAGAACATCAGCAAGATCGGCGAAACTGGCAACCAGTAAAGCAAAGAGATTATGCTTCGAGATACTGTGCGACGATAGGCAGACCCCAGTTTTGGGTGACCGGATGCTCACAGTAAGTTCACTTTGACTGTTGCATGCTATGCCAGCTACTTCGAGTAATCCATTTCTTTCTGGCTTTGACATGGCTGCCTACAATAGGTTAAGAAGCTCCCCTTTGAACTCTTGTAACTAGAATGAAAATAAAAAAAATAAAAAAAAATGTTGAGGACACTGAAAGACAAACTGTTGCTGGTGTCCTTCATCAATCCTTCTCTCCAACCCTTGTGTTTTTTGCATGTTTTCTTTTTACTACAATTGTGTTCCGTTTGTTTGTGGTGGACGCGGTAAAGGACGTAGGACTTCAGGAAAGTTTTCTTGCTCGTGACCTCGTAAGCGCAAAGTCGATTTACGAACGTTTGTTCGGTTAATTTCGCACGTTTGTAACGATTCGTCCGACTTTCTGGTTCGCAGGCCACCTCCCGAACCGAGCCTGCTCAAGCCACGCCCTCCCGTCGTCACCATCATGGGTCACGTCGACCATGGCAAGACGACCCTCCTCGACTCGCTCCGGAACACCAACGTGGTGGATCAGGAGTTTGGCGGCATCACCCAGCACATCGGTGCCTTCACAGGCGAGCCTCAGTTTTGGCCGAGATTCGCTTCGGCCAAAGATTTTTGGCCGATGCTTGCTTCGGCCCAAAGATCTTAGGCCGATGCTTGCTTCAGCCCAAAGAGCTTCGGTCGATGCTTGCTTCGGCCAAAGACCTTTGGCCGAGACTGTCCAGTTATAAACGTGGATCTTTCAAGTGACCCTTTGAATGTACATCTGACTTGTGTGTGATTACACATATTTAGTCAATTTGAATTAGCTAGTACTCGGCCAGTATGGCATGAGATGCCTTCAACACGTATGATAACCCCGAAATTAAATGTGAGAGATTGCCTCAGCATCTCTCTAGAAACACCACATTGTTTTGTTCGGCAGGCTTCTCTACGTCGCATTATTGTTTGACAGGGAAGCGGACTAAACTATTAGAAGAACCCATTGAAGACGTCCAGTAAAAGAAAATACACCTTAAACATTGGCCAGCACGACCATCGAGTGCATTATATAAAAATCAGAACCAGATTTAACAGGGTGCTGTGCATATACTTTTGGGCTATACGGCGTTTGTAAACTCTGCGACGATTTGATTTCAGTGACGCTACCTGGGAACGAGCGCATCACGTTTTTGGACACGCCCGGCCATGCCGCGTTTTCTGCGATGAGAGCCAGGGGTGCCCTGGCGACCGACATCGTGGTCCTGGTCGTCGCAGCAGACGATGGAGTCATGGAGCAGACGGTGGAATCCATTCGATACGCCCGCGAGGCCGACGGTATGTCTGCTTCTGTGAACGCAGTTTGTCTCAGTAGACTAGACACGGCATCTAGTGTTTTGTAATTGTATAGTTAATTTGATCTTTTAAAGTATGTTATGGGCATACAGGGGCTGGTATTGATGCGATAGTCCTCGATATCAAAAGGGCTCCCTCCCTTGAAATTTCACGAGGTGACGTGTACCACTGAAACTGACCTTTGATGAAAATTTTGCTCGCTACGTGCTGGCACCAATATTACCGGCTTATTCTACAGCCAGCATCACTATTTCTGCCACCCTATAGTATATAGTGTACTTGCATCAGCCTGAAGGCTGCTCAGTTCATCAATAATTTTCTTCAGGGACATTGCACCTTTTGTGAAAATACCCCAACACGAAGGAGAATGCTGGGAACATAGGTACACATAGCACTGTATGTGTTTGCCTTATCAGTATCAAAGATTCAAAGTAAATACTAATCAACAGAGTTGTGAGGAATGTATTTGGAAAGTTTCATTTGTCTTAGGTTTTTGCTTTGGAACAGTTACCGCTGCAGACGCCTGCAAGCGCAGCGTGCGTAAGCTACACTTGCATCCTCCTCCTTAGTGCTCGAGTAATTTATCAAAAATGCTTTTCAGTTTTAGCGTATGTTGTAGCTGGTTAGCACGAAGGCTCTTATTGCATAGTGGGCCCTCTAAATTTGTGCAAGGTTCAGCAGTCGAAAAACTATTTTGTTTGTGCGTTTGCCCGTGACACTGATCCCTCGACCTTGCAGTTCCGATCATTGTGGCCATCAACAAGGTTGACAAGCCCAACACGGACATTGTGAGTTTTTGCGGTGGCTTCACAAGGGTCATTTGCACTCTTGGCTGCTAGATAGATGCCTTGAGAATCGCAACATGCTCTGATGGCGGGTTGCAGGAGCACGTGAAGAGGGGCCTGATGGTGCACGGCATACAGATGGACGACGAAGGCGGGGACGTGCAGTACGTCTGCATCTCTGCCCTCAAGGCAAGAGACAAATCCAAACTGGTTATGCGGTAAAAAGTCTCGAGACATGGACGCTCTTGTCAACACTAAAGTCACTGGATACTGGGAAAGTAGCGCCATTGTCTTCCCTGCCTGCTAACCAAACACAAACAAATACTAACATACAGACAACCAAAACCTCGCAAGGCATGATCAGTCTCCGTTATTATGGCAGTGGCCATTTCCGCCCCTTCAAGTCTTTGAAGCTTTTAGGGGCTCGTTGTAATCAGTCGCACCAAGATTACCATGGAGCATCATCGTACTGAAGGCGTTCCTTGCCAATATAAGCGTCTTTGGCACTGTTTATGTGATCAACTTATCAATCATGCCTATCCCCACGGATCTCTTACGATTATATTGTTTTTTTTTCGTCTTTCAAAACAGGAAAGCTATTTTTGAATGCCTCCAAGCACCGACACCGCGTGTGGTGGTGGTATGATGATGAACGCTTGTTTCGCCGGTCTGTGGATAGCAAACTCTCGTAATACAAGAAACGTCTCTATAAAGCTACCCGTCACCAGCGAATTTAGATCGGCTCACCAAGAATGAAAAGGTCAAGGAGAAATTGCTCATTTCATGAGCCAAAATGGAAACTATACGGGGAGCTTGGCGCCACTTTCCTACGATCCAGTTATTACTTTAGCCGACACTGCACATTCGGTGATTAGCGGTCATGGTTGGGTGGTGTCCAAGTTCTGAAAAAGGCTAGTTGTGATTTTGTTGTCCAGCGACAAGCTTGGTTTGTTGTTGGAGACTGTCCTTCCATTGCAATTCTAATAAAAAGAAACTTTGGTAACTTCTTTTTTAAATTTTAGCAAGATTAAATGGATATTTTTAAGCACAATTTGGTCACTGTTTGTGCTAGGTAAGTCTTAAATTAATCGTGTAAAGAAACATGAATTTTCAGTGACGCTTTATCGCCAGCCTCGCAGATACCAGCAGCCATTATTTAATGTTTTCAGAACGTTGGCGAGCGCCTTGCGGCAGCCAGATCCCACGACTTGCATTTCTGACCATCAAAATTGTCACTCTAAAACAACACTAAACTGCTTTTGCCTACATGCCGGGCAACTGACCACATGTGTATATATTTTATGCTGAAAATAGATGGCGGCATTGTCTTGTGAGCGAGGCATTGTCACCACCTTTTCATTTTGCCCTCCGCTAGATTTGAGTCGTTGAGAAGTCCCGTCGACACGAGCTCGCTTGAAAGCACGGTGCATTTCTCGTTTCTGTCTGTTTCGTCGCTTCCCCAGGGCACAAATCTGGACAAGCTGACGGAGACCATCTTGACCCAGGCCGAACTCATGGAGATTCGGGCCGACCCCAAAGGCATGGTCGAAGGAGTCGTCATCGAGTCAACCACCGACAAGCATCGAGGGTCAGCGGCTCAAATTGCTTCGTAACATATTTCACTGTAGAACTGGTATTAAAAGAGAGAGCCACCTTCACCCACCGCATTACATATTGCAACAAGGGGGTTGCTCTAATAGTGTAAACAAAATTCTGTTGCAAGACTGATGTTTCCAAGAGCCAATTTGTTTCTAAAACGACATTGGATTGAAGATTGCTAGATTTAGTGGTTAGCATTGCACCTAATTTTGTCTAATTTGGATTGGACCTCGAAATGTTCCTGCTCTTTTTGTAACCTTGCGTTAGAATGGCATTCCAGTTGTTATGAAAGGTGTTGTGTAATTCAAAATGTTTTGCGGTGCAATTGTGATTTTTATATTTCTATGCGGAGCACAAGGTCGTTCGCATTTTGCACAGAGGTTGCGATGATGTCAGAACGCCGAGCTCTTATTGGCCGACCGGAAAAAATAGTGGGTGGACCTCGAGGCGTCTATCATTGAGGTCTACCCACTATCCTTCCAGCCAAAGCCAATCAGCTCGGCGTCGTTCCGACGACACCGCAACCTGGGTGTAAGAAGCAGACGATTTGCTCTCCGCATGTGTAACTATTTCTACTTCAGCTTCAAACGTTTTTCCCTCTACTGTATTGCCTCGTGGCACTGTAGGTATCCGAATAAATGAGTAAATACCCTCTTCCATACTGGCACGCCGGATTGAGCTGAGATTTTACTAGTATTGGGGAGTCGTTTTTATTGTTACCCTGGCTCACTTCCTGCAGGAAACTGTCCACGGCGCTCATACAGCGGGGGACACTGAAGAAGGGGGCCTTCCTGGTCGCTGGAAAAGCCTGGGCTAAGGTCTGCCTGGGAGTTCCATTCATCTCTTATAAGCATACTATTTGCTTCTTGAGCTCGGAACAAAATCTGTCTTGCGCGTTACCCTCACAATGGCCTCCTAAGTTTCTTTTGTAAATCCATGCATAATAGTTGAGCATTTCTGAAGCGTGAAATTCTGAGCATGCACCCACTCTAGTACAAGTGCCCATTTTCTTTTTTTTTAAATTAGCGTACATACATAACTTTGAATCGAGCAAGTGACTGGGCTAAAGGTTTGTTGTACTATATATTTGAATGTCTCACGATTTTGGTAGGGGCTATTTTGGTATTTTATCGCACTAAGCCTTCCCGTAGTAAAGGTGTGTTGTGGTACGATTTTGTTCCGAGTATATATACTTAAGAGGAACTACCGCTGAATACCAAATGAGAGCTTGCTTAAAATCGTCAAATAATTAGGACAGGATTTGGGGGTAGGGTGCTATTGAAGCCAACGAAAAACTGGGTGGTGCTTACGGTAATATGGTAAACGTGTCGAATCAGTAAAGGTTGAAAACAACTTTATGAAGAGGAATTCTCAGCAAAATATTCGAAACCCGTATATTGGTGGGAACCGCAGCAAAGTCTAGCAGACCGGTGCAAGCGGGCTCCTCTGTCTGCTGCTTCCCCTCGGTGTAGCGGGGCGCGTGGGAAAGCCTACACAGACTTGCAGAGGCTGGCGTCCAACTCTTGTGCACAATTTCGTTAGGAAGGTAGGGAGTACTATCTCTTCTTTCTCACACCAAAACACTGGGGAATTAATCGCGTGAAATATATTCGGATGTATAGATGGATGCATATTGCTGCATCCTTCGAATCGAGTGGAGTCTTGCGCCACCTGGCGGGGAAGTTTGTAAATCAGCGCCACCGTGTCTGGTGGCGAAGAAACATTGCGGGCTGCTTGCTGTCCAGGTCCGCGGCATGTTCGACGAATGGGGAAAGCCGCTACAGGTTGCGCCACCCGGAGTTCCGGCGCAAGTCATTGGCTGGAAGGAGCTTCCATCTGCTGGAGACGACATCATCGAGGTGGAGTCGGAGGTGAGGAGTTCGAAAACCCATTGTCCATTAGAGAGAACATGTCATTTTAGAGTTTTTGTCTCTTTTGTGTGCTCTGTGGTGCAATGCGCTGGGGATCCAAGTCCAAAGCATTCCTCCTTCTGCCAGTGACGGGAAGTTGTAGATTTGAATTTTTTTTTTTTTATTTTAAGAAATCTTTTTTTAAAGTGGGAACAAGCCAGGAAGAGCGTGAATTGGTAACAGTTACTCAGTTTCTCTCTTTTCATGAACATACCAGTGCTCAAACGCATCTCACACTCGCATAAGTTTCCACGCTTGCTCTTTGTTCCTGCTATTGATATGAACAGCCAGCATCAGCATTGCGGTTCTTATTCAAGCAGCAAGGAGTTATAAGGCTAATAGTATACAGTTGAGGCCACTTGGCATAACAACATCTATGTTGGACAAGATCCTCGTTACATCAGTAGCAGTTTGATATAGGTCAAAACTCTCGCATGACTCACGATTTGTAAGGAAGTTTGTTAGAACTAATACTGTAACAAATATTGTCAGATGTTGGTAGTTTACTATGACAAAGCACTATTGCTCTATAGGTTTCTGTACCGCTTCGTCAGCCATCAGTCAAAAGAGAGGAAAGTTTGAGATCCCACAGTGTAGACCATGATCTGACGCTGTCATCGCCGCTGCGCACGATACGCAGATGTCCGCATATTGCGAAGGGCGGGCACTGAGCCATCTCTCTCCGTCGTCTGCTCCAGAAACGGGCACGAGAGGTGGTGGACTGGAGGCAGGCGCAGCAGAGGTCGGCCCAAGATGACGCGGAGTGGGAGGCGATCCAGCACAAGCTGCAGGAGCACCTGGAGAAGTACAAGGCCGAGCTGGAACAGCGCCGCGCCCTGGGACAGCGCCGGAAGCGGAGGCGCCTCTCCAACCGGGAGAAGGAGTACACCGTTGACGACACGCCGCGCCTTCCCATCATCGTCAAGGGCGAGTTTCTGGCGTTTTCTGCTTTCGGTTGTAGTATGGAGCGTTGAAGGTTAGTCTCCAACTCTGTAATTCTCAACGATCGGTGGTTCGCAGACCCTTTGTGGATTGGCGGAGGTGATGGCGGACCCCACTTGTGGTGAGGGGAAGAGAAAGAAGTACCTAGGTTAATTATGATAATGATTTAATAAATGGATATAAGTAAGGGCTAGTGCGAAGTAGACCTTTCTGATTGACGTACACGTAAGAAGACTTGCCCGAAAATTGGAACATTTCTTTTCAGTCTGACAAAAGACAACTTTTATTACGGGGCTAGACTGATGAGGCAGGGCTTTGGGAGCCCCTTGAATGCCTTTTTGCTGACCCCCGTTTGAGAACCACTGCTCTGACCGATCGTGGACAACCGCCAAGTGTCAAACGTGTACTTTCTTCTCAGCCAAATCATCCTTAACCTTTTCCCTACCATGGACGACCTGAGTTCGTCCACACTATCTGTACCGCTCCCCCCGAAGACGAGCTGGGCTTGTCCACGTTGATTCGGGCTCCAATACGCTACCATGGACGAGCTGGGCTAGTCCACGTGTTTCTAGTGAGCTTTGCCGTGGATAGATGGCACTTCACGGAAAATAAAAACCTGGTAAATTTCTGAATTTGGCAGAAAATTGTTCCAACGCAGGCAACAGGGAATTTAAAAATAGCGACGTCAACTTCTGGTCGCTGCGTTCATAGTGGCAATCTTGCCTCAAAATTGGGGCGAAAACGAAGATATTGTGACGTCTCTTCAGATTCAGAAGTCGAGGAAATTAATTTTTCATCGAACAGCGAGAGCAATGCAACTGAGTTATTGGATTTGAGCTCAGACAACCCCGATTTCGATGAGGACATTGTGTCGGCATGGACTAGAATCAGTGTAGAAAATCCCCCTCCAGCCCCTCCACGTTTTGCGTTCACTTTGCGTGCAATGTGATGTGAACTGTCTACAGTACTGCTACGGCCGGCCTGAACGTCCATGTGCGAGGTGATGTGAACTGTGTGCGGTAATGCAGTGAAGCGGAACTTTAGTCCCTTTTTCTTTTGCAGTGTGTTCAAAGATTTCTCATATAATACATATTTTGGCATTTGTTTTTGGCCTTTGTATTGCGTATTAAATTTATAGGGAACATAAGACAATTTGGTATTTTCAAATAGTTTTTTTCAAAATTTTTGCAGTAGGCAAAAGGTTAAAGAGCTTGGCCCCCTTCCCTCAAAGGGGCACTAAACCACTTTCTGCGATAGTATATTTATACTCGTGACTCAATCTATGGGCTCTAAGCATCCTAAAAAAACCAAACATTACATTCATGCATGGTCGATTTCTCCATTAAAATCGGTATCAGAGGTCGATTACCTCGAGACTATTGCCGATACCAGAGGGTGCTGTCGGACAAGGAGAAGCCTTTCTCATCCAGCAGCGCACTCTGGTGTCTGCAACGATTCCATTAATAATCAATAATAATAATCACAAATATTAATATAATAATCAATAATAATAATCAAAAATATTAATATAGTAATCAATAATAATGATCAAAAATATTAGTATAGTTATCAATAATAATGATCAAAAATATTAATAATAATAATAATAATCTTTGATACCGATTTTAATAAAGAAGTCGGCCACGCACGAATGTAATGTTTTGTTTCTTAGGATGCTTAGAGCCCATAGATAGAGCTACGACCATGACTAGACTATCGCAGAAAGCGGTTTAGTGCGGGTGTCCTGGAATGCGTCTCCGACCACTCGCTACGCGGATCCTCGACGGAATGCGTCGTCATTTAGCGCGGAAGTTCCAACTCTGCGAAGGACAGGAATTCCAACGTTGTGACGGTCCGCATACCGTCGTCTTCGGAGTCGGTCAGTTCTCCCGGGCATCGCCGGTTTCGGATGCAGCCACCACAGCTTCCCTCTCCCGCGTCCTTGAAAGCATGCCAAAAGACTCTTTCCCTCTTGCCTAAGGGAAAGTGAACGTAACGAGCGAACGAAGCAAAAGAGCACGGCAGGAACCGTGCCGCGGCATCCCGAAACCGACCACGACCGTCCAGACGAAAGACGACCGCGTGCACCGGGGCAATAAATGCGGACGCATTTAAAAGCAAGGCGAAGACCATATAGCCTCGGGTTGAACGGAGGTGCCAGTACGGCACCCGGAACTCATCTCCGGCCAGTGCGCGTGGCGTCCTATTCCTCCCACGCATCGAAAGTGGTCTTGAAGTGGCGGCAGACGACGTCGCAAAAGCCGGAGCGTCTCGCCGTTGGACGTCGCGACCCCGGCGCTCGGACGTAGAAGTTCCGGAAAAAAGCACGAAGGAATGCGAACGCCGCCGTCGTCGCGGCGTTCCAACTCCTGGCCGCGGAAGCTTCCGTGAACCGTCGAGCCGGAGAGCAACCTGCGGTGGAATGGACACCTGCCGCATCCACTGCCGCCGCAGCGACACTGCCAGGTCACGACCGACGACCATACAACGCTTCTACGACGACGCATTTGGCAGAGATCGAGGGACCACTTTTCTGGGACGCGGTAAACAGACCCGTCAGAGATGCGTCATTTAAACATTCCTTTACAGATAAAAATAGAAAACAAAAAATAATTTTGCGTGCCAGTTTTGTAAAAATAATATCATCCTAAGACACCAAACCCTAATTGTGCTTCGTCGTGTTGCAGGCGACGTCGACGGCTCAGTGGAAGCTGTGCTGGACATCCTAGACACTTACCACTCCCACCGGAGCTGCCGCCTGGACCTGATGCACTACGGCGTGGGGGCCGTGACAGAGTCCGACGTGGAACTCGCTCAGCCCTTCAACGGTGGCGATTCTCATTCTCAACCGTTCAATATTTTACACGATCGCCCGTTCAGACTCTTGGAATGGGCGAAGCGAAGGTCAGGGGTGCCGTTGCTTTGGCATTGTGTTCGTCCGTAGTATAATAGTACTATTGGGAATCTGGGATAAAAGAGATCGGTGTTTGTCTCGACACAGAAGTAAACAACTCGTCTCCGAACTCTTCAGTCCATGCCCAAATGTAGTTAGTAGTTGGAACCAGACGCCAAAGTTTTCGGAGCTTACCGTTAAGAGAAGGCGAGGCCCATTCTCGGTAGCTTAAGCCAGTTCGTCTCTGCATGTTCGCGGGCTTCGTTGATTGCCGTTTCCTCGTTGAAATGTCCGAAAATCGTTCGTAGCTATTGAATCGGACAACGGTAAGCTTCGAAACCTCGGTACTTAATCCCGACCGCTCGCGCTACATTTGCGCAGAGATTGCGCGTTCGGCAACGACTAGTTTATCTTTGCAGCAAGAAGAATGCGGCTCTCTTTTCTTCCAAACACCCGGTATTACCTGTGTACGATGAAACTAGCTTCTTCTAACATTTACCATATCGGTAAGCTCGGCAAGTCAAATGACGTGAATTCCACAGCCGTCGTCTACGCCTTCCACGTTCCTGTGCTGGAGTCTGCCAGGAAGCTGGCGGAGGAAGGCGGCGTGGAGATCCGTGACTTCAAGGTCATCTACCACCTGGTCGAGGACATCAGGAAGGAGCTGGGGAAGCGGCTGCCCCTCGCCGACGCGGAAGAAGTTCACGGTGGGTGGCTCGCAACGCGCGATCAAATCAGGAAAAACGGCGGTCGAAGCGAGATGCCGGGGGATGAGCGCGTCCAGTTAAAGGGCCGTCCATACGGGACACAGCAGATGCCACACGAAACAAGAAAAATGTTTGTAAAAACCGTTAAAGTTGCGGCGCGCGCGTCCGTTTTCAGTTTGGACGTCAACCGTGCAAGCAGCACGGCTCTCCTCCTTTCTGTCGTCTCTTTCCCTTTCTCGTTTTCGGGAGATTGGGGATCGACAACAACAGCGGAGGCACGCTCCCCATCCAGTGATGCAAGTGGAGGGAAGCTTTACCCCTCGGCAAGAAAAGATGTGCCTAAGCAGACTGGAACCGGAGAGAAACCTTTACTTTCGGTACGGCAAATGCAGAGACTTCAGAAAACATGTCCCGTTTGGACGGCCCTTTATCGGGAATTCCGCTGGTGCACTCAGAGTGATCCAAAGGCACTGCGACAAGGTTCACGGTGTACGCGAACGCCACTCTTAGTCTTACGTTGTACACAAAATATAAACGGTTAAATGGACGAAAAAAAAAAAGCCAACTTAACTCCATTTTTTATTTGTGCTGCCTATTGGGCAGCGTGCAGAGACGTCTGCCCCTTAGGGATGTTCAAATCGCTGAAATTCTTTGTGGCCCTTACAGATTTAAGCGCTCCTTTTCGAATTTTGTGAATTCAAGAGGCGACTGCAACCGTCGTACCTACTACTCTGTTTCATGACAACTTGGCGAACCTTAGAGGCTGCGGCCCCCGCGACCCAATAAGAGTGCCGGAGCAAGGCACGTTAAAACACTGCATGGTCGAGGCCACGGGGGCCTTGTCACCGCCGCAACAACAGTGCCGTCCGCGACAAGAAGTATTTCTAGGCTTTTTCTTTTATCGGCAACTCATGCGCTTCAGTCTCTAACCAAAAGATGTAAAGAATAAATAATCACAAATTTATGAGTTTCAATTATATTTAAATAAAAAAAGTGACGCCACATCTGTATCCACTCCCGATTGTTTTTTCTTTGTAGCGCCGTGGCCGTTGGTAATCGCGGGCGATCGCAGCCGTGCAATCGGCCATTTCCACTCAAAACATCGCACTGTGCCCTGGCGTTAGTACCCGTCACAGATTCGCGGTTAAATTGAGCGTATGGTTGTCTCATGAACTGCTCCCGAAATGCTCGCTATCTTAGCGGGCGGAAATGTTGCTGTAGTGGACATTCATCTGAAGTTGGTTGGTTTCTGAGCAGACGGCTCTTGGCGAGCAGATGACAGCCGGTTCCTCCCAGCCCCGCACTTCGCATTGGGCGTGGTGACACAAATGCTCCCGTGACGTCGGGTCACGTGTCTCGCTCCGACGCTCTTATTGGGTCGCAGGGCCGTGGCCCCCAGTTCGCCAAGTTATTGTAAAACGGAGTATAGAGATGTGCGTCTTAGTAACTACCGACCGAACGCCACGGTAATCTTGGCGACGCAGGAGAGGCGTTGGTGCTGCAAGAGTTCCTCGTGAACGAAGGGAGGAAGAAGGTACCCGTAGCTGGGTGCCGATGCACCAAGGGAGCCCTGCGCAAGGATGCACTCTTCAAGGTCTGCAGGAACTCAGAGACCATACACACAGGTGGGCCACCACCTGTCTTCAACCCAAATTCATGACAAACTCGTCATTGAAGATGCAATGCAGTCGTCCTTAATTTGCTGGTTTGCGTGTCACCCCGACAAAAATGCATGACGTCAAACTCCAGTGTCCTAACTCGGGACTTCCAGGGAGCTTCCGGAGTTGATGTGGTTGTATTTCTATCGAAAACGTTCATACCGAGTCTGTTGTCTCTCCATCACACCCGTCTTTATTGTTGTTTTAAATGTATAGTACAGGTGGGTTCCACGCAAACATTTTGGTTATTAATGAAGTTGAATCTCTTTAGCAAGACCTCGAATGGCTAGTACCAGTCGAACCCGGATATATTGAATTCAAAGCGGATCGTAAAATAGTTCGATATATCAGTAATTTGATATACAAAAATATGTTAAATTAAGCTTGAGTTAAAATTTCCTGGCGTCTCTGCTAATACCGAAGGTCGCGACAAATAAGAGCTTATCAAATAGAGCATCCAAGAGCCACTAAAAACAGTAGAGCGTAGTTGGCAGAGACCGCAAACACCGCCGCGCTTACACGTGCCCCTGGCCGGGACCACAACCGTCTTTATAGGGGCGACCAGGTCACCCGAGGCTGTCCCAGCGCGCCGTATTTGCTTTTGCTTGTTTTGTCATTTTTAGTTCGCTCAACCGCCACCACGCGCCTTCTGGCACTGCAACTCGACCACACGCAGAGCCATATATGCACGCATGCGGCGACAGCCGACCGTGTGCATGTGCCGGCAGCATGACCGGCAGTGGGTGCCTTGAGCACTAGTGGCGTGCTCCAGGTTCCCCCTGCAATTGCGTCTAGGTATGGTGTCACATGAATAGTTTTCCTGCCATTGCCTAAGCGTAGCAGCTCGCGATGGTGTGCTGCTGCATTCCACTCTGTGAGGCCAGCAGGAGGACAACAAGTGGAGTCGCAAATTTCCACAAGTTTCCCGTGTCCGAGTGCGGAACCAGTGGTTCAGTAAAACAAATGTGTGTGAATTGAGACTTTTCAACTAAACGAATCTGTTACGTGCGCACGTGCTACCCCTTGCTTTTGTGGTCCTCCACTTTTTTTTTTTTTTTTTTTTTTTTTTTTACAGTTTATTGTCTCTCTTTTTTCACAACTGCTCTCTACGTGTGTGCTGGCTTGGCGGTCTGCCAGCCACGCAACGCAAGCAATGTGCTCGCCACCGACGCAATCGGATTGCGGGAAAAGCAACATGTGGCTGGGCTTCGTTCGCTATGTCTAGTGTCCTTGCCATGGGAGTTGGATAAAAAAAGACAACGCTCCTATTAGCCCCGTGCGCGACCGAAAGCGTCGCTGTGGTCGGCCTTCCACGATTGGCCGAACGCTGACTATGACGTCGGAAAGGGGATTTATCATCGACGGAAATAAGAGGAATGAAAGAACTTTAATTTTGACGGTGTTGGCAGTGTTCTTTTGAGAGCGCAATGATTTCAAGCTTCCACCATGCTAATAACAAACACCATCAAACTTGTTGTTTGCAAGGTAATTACGTCACAAGGGGGAACCACAGGAGGGCGTCATCAAAACTTCTAGCCGCTAATACTATTACATGTGATTTTCAATGGGATATTTGGGCTGTTTGATATAAACAATAATTCAAAATACCCGAGCGTGATATAACCGGGCTCGACTGTATATTATAAGCCTACCAGAATGTTTACTGTCCAGAAAGTTGCAGTAAGCATGTAATGGTGCCAGTAAAGAACTCATTTATTCTCATTCACTACCACTAAAGGTATTCATGGCTGTACCAATGTTTTTTAAACTGACTCGACTACTAGTACATGATAAAAATGTACTTCACTAGGGTGAAGTTGTTTTGTCGTGGTAGCAAAGTTTTTTGTTTTTTTGCTTTTTTTTAGAAACACATGGCAGAAGGAGAAAAGCAAATTTGACTTTGCTAATGATTATACAGCAAGAGGCCATTCTTCCTTTGAGAAGTTGCAATGCTGCTCAATGTTGTAGAAAGGAAGTGATCACACGATTGCAAGCTGGTGTAGTGCTTGTCTATATCAGTACCGGCACGGGTAGGAATTGAGTCCTTCCCATTCACCGATGCGGTGGACGGGAATGAAAGGACCGCCTATGGACTCAGTCCCATAGCGAGTGTTTGGGGCCCTCGTTAACACACCTTCTTCTACGTCACTTTCTCTTCCCCAAATGCCGTCAAGGTTCGCTGTCGTCCATGAGGCACCTCAAGAATGAAGTGGACAGCATCAAGAAGGATGTGGAGTGCGGTCTCATGCTGCAGGACAGTGGCGTGCGGTTTCAACATGGCGATGTCCTGGTTTGCTTCTCCATCAAGCAGGTGCCTCAAGAAACCGACTGGGACCCCGGATTCTAGCCGGATTTTTAGCCAAGGACTGCATCCGACGTCCGGTCTTAAAGCCGCGGCGAGGGACACGCACAATGTGAATAGGATCTTGTTTGAATTGTACAGATCAACTTTGTATAGGTATATGTCATTAAAAGTTTACCAAGCTGTGAACAAACAATATTTGCTTGTTTGGATTGGGTTTGAAGCTACGTAGGCAATTTGAGGTGTGTGCTAGTATAGGTTTCTTCCGAGAAACAGTCTCTTGGTAGCAGTGGCGCACCCACGGGGGGGGTTTGGGGGGTCATAACCCCCCCCAGAGCTCCATGAGAAATTTTTTTTTTGTGTGTGTGCATATTTTGACGATTTTTTTAATGTAATGTCCGCAACGAGGACCTTTGAGGGTAAATAAATTCATCGCCCCCTCCCATCCTCCTTCCCCCCTCGTCGCTGCACTGGTGATGTGCACGGCACGAGCGAGTAATCTCCGTAATATACAATCTTACATTGACAGATGACACACTATTACCAAAATTATCTATGTGGTACGTGAAAAGTGCTCATCTGATGCGCCAATCTAGGTGTGTCAACCTTGCGCCCCTCGATACACTGTCCGAGCAAAATGCAAAAACCGCCGATGATCGTATTCACGCTAACAGTGTCGCGGTCTGTACAGTCTCCCGCAGTGGCGCACCCACGGGAGGGGGGGGGGGGGGGGAGGTTGAGGGTTCTAACCCCCCCCTCCCCCCCTCGAGTTCTGTAGCGGTCAATCGGAACCCCTTCGCTCCCGTTGCATTGACGATGATGCAAACGGCGTGACAGAGTTAGTACGAAGGAGTCAGTTCCTGATTTTTTTATCGTAAGTACATTAAAGGGGCCCTGCAATCATATTTAAGCGTCTGCCTTTTTTACGGTTTCCACGTCTCTTGGGGTTCGGGAAAGCCAGCGGGCATGGAGAGAGTAACTAAATATCAGTGCGTCATATTTTAACCGGACGACGCGGAAACCTCCTCCGCCTACGAGGGCGACCCACGTTGCCGAAAGCGCGCGAAATATGATGTCTTTGGTCCTGGGCTTACTACTGGTCAGAGCCGCTAAAAGCTTTTTTTTAGTCGAGATACAAAATATAAGTGTCGCGAACTGTTTCAATTATGTATGAAACTAGTTTTTGTTCAGTATTTGAGATCAGAAAAGAAACAAATGCAGTTTGTAAAGTACGGAAACAAGAAATGATCCATCGACATACCCGCCACCAAGCGGCGGAAAAAACGGCGCATACTAGAAAGGGCTAGTGGGATGAGGCCCCGACGGACGGCGAGCGTAGAAAAATCCCGGATGTACGCGGCGGCGCTGCGATCGTATACCGGCTCGAGCATCCACCCGCTTCCGAGCGTTCCGAAGGCCTTCGGCGCGGGCTTGGTCGGCGATTTGGCCATTAGGCGGTATGGCAGCGCGAAGTGGCTCCCGTTCTGAACTGATCTTTACCCCGTGTTTGCTGTCGTTTGTGGCCAATGAAGTGTTATGCCGAATTAGTCTTTAATCGCGCAGCAAATGCAATGCGAGCCGCCCTGGCCGCCCACTTCATACAGCCTATTTCAAAACATGCCTTAGTGGCGCCCTCTCGAGCCGTCGACACGGAGTGCGGCAGCCGTGAACGCTCGATGAGCCCACTACCCTTCCTCCAGTTCACGGCCACTCAAGCCAGGACCTACGACGTCATGAAGGAGGTTATTTTTTGCTTGTTTTTGTAATTCTAATTTGCCTATAACTTTTAAAATAAAGCGAAGTTTGAGAAAAGAAAAGTTTCATTAAGTTACTACGTTCAGTGCGCTCAGGTTCGGTGCAAATTAAAAACCAGTAAAAAAGTCATTGCAGGGCCCCTTTAACAAATTACACTATTTTCACAATTACTTACGCGGTAAAACGGGCTCATCTCAGGCCCCAACCTAGGGGTTAAAGTTTTGCGTCCCTCGACACGCTGTTTGAGCAAAATGAAATACCGCTGGTGTCGCAGTGTGTACATTCGTATATTTTATTTTCCTTGAATTTCTCTATCTACTGTAGGAGATATAAAATCATTATTAATTCTATGTTCAGACATGTTTCTTATTTGAAGAAATAAACTCCCCCAAAAGACGGAGCGGGACGTTGGGCTCCAGCAGTTAACCGCTGTGTCGTTCTTGAATCGCATTCTGTCCCCAACTGTTAGAGAAAAAGCCTCCACACTTTAGGTTATTATAACGCTTTCTCATTTTTGTGTAGCGCGGGTAGATGTTGTATAAAAAAAGCTGAGATATGCGTTACGCACAAACTTTCATATTTGTTTCCAAAAAGGTTTTTCAGAAGGATTCTATATGAATTGATTGCATGGACTGCGTGCGTCATCACATTTCGAACCATCTAGGATCGAGTTATACATTTACTGCGTATTTTTGCAGGAAATGTTCTTGAAGGTGATAAGTTCAGTTCAGCGCGCTTCGCGCTTGTGGCCTTCGCCGACTTACGCTAGTCTTCGTGGGGGTCATGTCTTTTCTACAGCGGGCCTGCTTTGTGAGGGGTTTGAAGGATTTGGATTTCGGAGATAGGCTGGTCCCCGGCGCCTCCTCTCCCAACCTATTGTGACTGCCGAGGAGCCGCGGCTGGGTGCCGTCGAGACGGCGGACCGGAGCACTAGCGAAACTACGAAGGTGCGAAGTAGTTGTCGTGAACGGACTTGGCGTGGCGCCGAGTAGGCTCTGGCCGGTTGTACTAGCAAGGATACGGGAGTGTCACAGTTATGAAGGTCGTTGATGTAGACAGTGTTTCGCCACTTGCAACAATGGGCCTGATGACGAACACGTTGCGAAGTGAAGTTCAGTAGGGTGGTATTAAACTTTAACTTAGATAGATTTATTTAACATACGCGTAGTACATTGACAGTGTTGGGCGCGACCAGACGTCGCCGCCCGGCACTTTCCGTCCTCCAAAACCAAACAGGATCCCAGATTCCCACGCTATTTTCTTTCTGGCAGATGGTCGGTCATAAAAGCATACCAGCAGAACAACACGCTCTCTTAAACGGACAACCAAAATAAAACACAAAAGACCCCACGCTCTCCTCGGCGGACATCTCAAGAAAGTGCGGAGATGGGCGCTCCCACAATGAACCCAAAGCCGATATGTTTGGTACGGTTTACGACTCGAGACCACACCCGGCAGCCTCCCATGCATCCCGCGCTTCCCAATTAGGCAGACGCCCGCTCGAAGCGCCCCTGAGAGCGACATTGTCGCTGACTCGTGACACTCCCTCCACTCCGGTACTCCCCCGCCGCCTGGGGCGATCCTTCCGAGGATACAGCTCCGCTTCAACACAAACGGACAAAAAAAAAAAAAGAATAATATGTCTTTACCTAACTGTCACTTTGTGTCCTTTGCAATTGGCATTGGACGGGGGTCACCCTGTAGGCTGTGGCTCTGTTGGGTGTTTTAAAATGATTTGTTGGCCGTCCCCAGAGAGGGAGGAGGCGTAAAGTTTTTCTTCCGTGTTCTCTTTACGTTTCTCTCTCTCTTGCTGTGCATTTTCTTACTCTTTCTCTTTTCTGTCTCGTTCTTTATCTTTCTATTTATTTGTTCCTTTCCGCCAGGCATTTCATGCACTTCACAGAAGCGATTGAATTTGGCGCGCCACCTCCTCACATCAGGAGTGACATCCGGGCTTCGAGCTACCTAACAAACTGCAGATTTTTATCTTTCTTAGAGCATCCACTCTACTGGTAATGCTCATTGTGCACCCATTCCACAGTGCAATAAGTCTAACAACTAATTGCTAAGACCGATCGGTGTGTGAATTCAAAAGTCCGCGATGACCTATATCACCAAGGCGGCCTTATTGAAGCGCCAGCCAAATTCAGTGCTTACCTACTACTTCCCTTTAAAAAAATTGCAATTTGAAGCCAACGGATGCATCACCATCGGAATATATGACTCCCAGCGTTGAAAAGTGGATCATTCAACAGACGCCCTCATCCTTACCCTCTGACCGATCCGTCTCTGCCCAGCATCTTCCAGTTTCTGCAGCGACTTACCCAAATGACTTGGGCATCTACGTTGGAAAGTCACTGTCAGTAAGTGTGACTAGATTTTTTTTTTCGTGAATCTTTGTCACTCTGTTGTTTATATACATAACGTCCAAAATTGTATGCTGCATCTAACTAATAAAATGACCTGAAAGTTAAAACCAGCAACGTTAAGTTTGGGATTTATTTATTTTAGCTTTTAGCGAATTTTAGAAATTACCCCTCTTTTTGGATGTCTTTCTTGCTTGGTTTTTCTTTCTTGTTCAAGTTATGTCAGAGTTTTTACGTTTCTAATCTTTAAGAAAACGTGAGCGCACGAGTTAAAGAGAAGTCGCAATATGTTTAATCGCAACGAGCATCCTTTTTTTTCGATTTTGGGTATTTTATTATTCCTTCGCGAGTTGACTAACAAAAGCAAAGCCGTAATCGTTTTATGACTCTTCCTTGAGACTGTTTAAGCAAATATGATTTGCATATTTTACTTAACTGGATTGCCAGAACTTATTATTTCTTAGATTTACATGTATTTACTCAAACTAGTGCTGAGAGCCACTCTATTACGTTTCTTAAAATTGGCACACTAAACAAAACTACTAGCCGCAATAATCACGTTACACGAGAGAAAATGAAAATTAATGGTATTTTTTGGATTGACGTTCAATTATGTTTCGTGTCAAGTAATCAAATAATCTAATGAGAGCATTTCGAGTGGAAGTGGTTGTAGTCATGAATGTCGTTTTCATAATTTTCGTAACTCGAAAATAATAATGGATTTAGGACAGGATGCCACGGGTTCGGCCACGTTTTTTCCTCCCGTTGCCCCGTTACTGGTTCCTATGCGTTACTGCTGTTGTTCGGATGGCTTGCACACAAGTTGGGCCTTATTTGCATGACAGGTAACCTCGTTCCACTGGTGTAATGTTGAGCAACAAAGTTTTGCAGACGAGACATTCTCAGTCACGGTAACGCTGACTTGTGAAAGAAGTGTGAAGCGAGAAAAAAGCACTTGAAATATGTGCATTTGTACTGAATCTTCATAGACATGAAGCGAAAAATAGGGTCACTAACCAAAAATTTAATTTTTGGTCATAGTCCCTATTTTTCGTTTCATATGTCTATTCCAAACCAGGCAGAGGGCTGCCGGACGTTTACCTTCAAATGTTCATAGAAAATTAAGACTTCATTTTTTGTTTTCATATTTGAAAATTAGATAGAGCAATAATATTTTGTAGAGAGCTGGGTGGCTATGTCCAAGTATCAGAAAAGCCATTTTCTTAAAAAGTACTTCTCCCCAACTTTTCACCATTTAAAGACCAGCCTGATTATACGCAGGTGCGATGTAGGAAAAATTCAAAAAGGTTACTGCTCTTCCCTCTCTATGAATATAAAACAACCGTTTTGGATAAATAAATGCACATACCAAAGAATGCAATCGTGTCGATGGGATTAAAATTAATTCGCGCAGTGCAAATAAAATCTCGCAATGACGCATGCAAACGAAAAAAAAAAAAACTGACATAAAAAAAGGGTTAAATTACCCCCCCCCTCCCCCCCCGGCCAGCCCTCTCTCCTCCGATCGGTTGTCAAAATTTCACAACCCCCCCCAGGCGAAAATTCTGGGTGCGCTAATGCTTGGTAGTGGCCTCTGTTTAGTGACACTCGTCATCACCATGCTAGTAAAAAAAGGTTTGGCTTATACGTATTGTTACTGATTACCTCCTTTATGCCATGAATTAAGATATTGGTATGGGCTTTTAAGATTGGATAGTATTTGTTATTTTATAAAGAAAAACATGCGCTTCAAATGTACAATGCATCACAATGTATTTAATTTGAGACTGGGGCAGGAAAAAACTTGACAGTGGTAGAAAAGAAATGGGGACAGATGTCTCTCCCCATTTTTATTTTCCTACCAGTACATTGCTCCCGTTTCTTTTCCTACTACTGTTGAATCTTTTCCTCCTGCCCAACTCTCGGGTTAATACATCATGGCAAACTCCCACCAGCTTGCCTGTGCACTGACTATTTTTGTAAAATGCATCATTTCTTTCGGACACTCCAATCTTGTGAGAACTACTTCAAACAGTGTAGGAATTATGTGCAAAACTTCCCTTTTTTTAAAGAGGTGATCATTATAAAGTCAACTTTGAAGTTCTTCAGACATTTATGGTGACTGACACTCCACAAGAACAAATTGGGAAGAGCTGGCATTCCAAAAAGTAAAGGATGCCTACAGTGGCGTCACGAGGGTCAGCGGCTCCCCGTCTCCACCCCCACCCTCACCCTGCTCTCGCGTGGCCCGCTGCGACTAACTCCCCCCCCCCTCGTGGCCCGCCGTGACACCCCCCTGAGCGCTGCACCCGGGGCGGTTCGCCCCCCCCGCCCCCCCCTTGTGACGCCACTGGATGCCTATATGTTACACTAATAGTAGTAACTGATGCAAGCTTCTATCAAAATTAATTACATCACTGCACTTCATGCACCTGCATCTAAGGTATAACCTCAGCCTAACAGAAAAATGATCTCACTCTCACAAACTAACTGAATTGGGGCAGGTCGCAAAGAAATGTCACTCGAAGGTAAATCACGAAACACTTTAATGGAAGGAAAATCTAATCACAAACTCGATATATTCGCTTCCAGTCAGGATGCGGAGACAAACCCTCCGCAGTCGTCCACACCATTATTTTATCTCGCGCAGTTGCCCGGTGCTCCCCACTGCGGCTGCAGTTCACTGCCGTAGTCAATGCACCTGCGTCGAGAAATCCAATGAGAAAAGACGGGTTAGTCGGGTGTTGGCAAGAAAAAACAATCGCCCTCGACGTTAACTGCACTTTATGGCAAGCTCCACGGAACCGACAAAAATGTTTATCATGGAAGTCGCTTCGTCCTAAAGGATTTTCAGTCGGGACACTGAGAAACATGCACCATGCACATACCAGAGCATCCCGACTCGACCACCATCCCCGAGACATCGCCCATTCCACTTTTAGGACAGAATAATGACTTTTTAAAAGACGCCGTCGCACCGCGAGATGAGCAAACACCCATCCTCCCCGAACTTCGGGACAGCGAACCCTTCAGTCGGGGAACGTTTGTGACAGTTAAAAAACCAGGGAGATAACAGACGGATGCTTCCTCTGTCCCCAAATAAAACCAAGTCCGTCTCTGCCCGGCAAGCCCCAACCGCCGGTTGCGAGGTCAGTGTAGCAACCGCCCATTCTTCTAGAATGTAGAGACCACAAACTCCAAAATCAAAGGAAAATGTTAACGTAAAAAAACAAAAAAGACGGATATGAAAGAAGTTTTTTCTTTATTTTACAAATAAAAGAAAGTCAGTCTCTATACGGGAAGCTTCAACCGCATACTGCGAGGTCAGTTCGTGGTTTCTATGTGTTCTTTCCCCTTTTTTGTAATTTTTTTTTGTTCATGGTTTTTTTTTTTTCTTACAGCTTCGAACTGCGAACAGCAAACACGAATTCACCAGGGTTTATGGCCGTCTTTCGGTTGCGGCCATCGGGGAGCGCAGGAGCGCGTCCGTGCTTTTCGTTGTGCGCACGTTGACGGCGAAGGGAAGATTATTTCGCGCGACAGTAAAATGTTTAACGAGTGCTCTGGGCAGAAAAACAACTCGTATATGTTTGGTGTGGCTGTGCTAGATACTGTAAACGACTTATTTTTTGCGGGCTCAATATTTCGTGATTTAGGTCAAAGCTGAAATCTTAGAATCATTCGCGGGTTCTAATTTTCGCGACGCGGGGGGATCTCAATATAGATTCCAATGTGTTTACATTCTACAGGAATTGTTTGCGGGACCTATTTTTCGCGAATTGTAGGCGATTCGCGAAGTTTGCGAAAATGAGGTCCTCGCGAAAATTAAGTCGTTTACAGTATGCGATAAAAAATGGTTATTTTCTGGCTTTTATTTTTTGCTTCTTGCATTTAGACATTGTGTCGTCGCCCACCCCATTTTTTTTTATGAATTTCATGTGGCGGGAGTGTGGACATTGAGTCAGGATATTACGGTAGTCGCCGACAGCTTAAAAAAACAGACACCCCCCAAAATATTTTTTTAAATTTTTGGCCAGGCGATTTATTATGGTGTCAGAAGACTCCCCAATTAATATTTTGTTACAGTGTCAAGTATATCTTTAATGAAGCCAAAAAATGCAACTGCTCGAAACCGAAACCGAAACTGAACTGCACTGGGGAGGAAGAAGAAATATAGAGGTGGAGAAAGATACCGGAAGTCACGTGGCTGTGCAACTTTCTTTTTTCTTTCAATCAACGTATTTGCAGCTTTCTAAAGCCACAAAAAATGGGCACCATATTTTTTGTCCATTTCTAGTATTGAGTGGGTTTGAGTGGGTGCCTTCGATGACCCACGACTTTAATTATTTATGGTGGTTGTGTCTACACCAAAGAAAACGGCACATGACCACGGAGAAGAGAGTGAGCGCGACTCAAACCGGCCCGTTCTCGATCGGCGATTTTCGGGCAGAAAGAAAACGAATTTCAAGCTGCAAACTGTGTTCCGTGTAGTTGGGCTCTCGTATGTCATGTACAAATAAAAACCTTGGCGAGCATAAATGCCCTTCCAGAGTCCCTTTAAGAACGAAGCGACCACAATAATTTTCAGCTCTCGACTCACTCTCAACGACGCCAGCGGCGGAAGGGAGTCCGACCTAGGTCTCTGGCCCCTCCGGTGAGACTTCCTCCGTCGCCACCTTGATGTTGCTGCTGTTCAAAGATCGGTCTCTGCTGTGCTCTCTGCTGTGGTCCCTGCTGTGCTCCCGACTGCGGTCCCTGCCATACTCCCTGCTGCTGTAGTCCCTAGACTCCCTAGAATCCCTAGAGCTATCCCTCTGAAAAAGCCAAGACGTACACATCTCGCAACTCTGTTCGTTTTTTAATTTTTTTTGAGGAACTGAGTTGCTTCTCACCGTAACTTGGCAAACGGCAAAAGCTCCGGCTCTGGCGAGCCAATTGGAGCTGGGGCACGTGACGATGCTTCATTGGACGCCCCGCAGAATGCATTGAGCCTTCGCAGAACGTTGTTGTGTGCTTTGCTCCATCGCTCCGATTGGCTGGAGGGGGCTGTAGCATTTGTTCTTTGCCAAATTATGGTGATGTGAAGTATAGCGGGCTAATTTCGAGCGTCCGCGTTACATGGTTGCACTGCTGACTATCGGGAAGTCTCGTGTCGCAACAGCGAGTTGCCACAACAAGTTGTCAACGTATTGTGACAACTACTTCAATGTTGACTCCTATAGGGTTAAACGTAGATTTATGAATTCTAGTTCTCATAATGGCCTAAAATAGTAACGATGGATGTTAAAAGGTGTCACAATGTCAGCTTACGATGGTTGCTGCAGTGGTGGTCATTTTCATTTTTCCTACAATTTACAATTCAGATATGTCGCCCGACGCAACTTTCGTCATTACTCATTATCTCCACATTTTTTTAAAGTTAAAATTTTGGGTGGCGGGCTGGCAGGCACGCTTGCGTGCAGGTTCTGACCATTCTGCACAGCCTTGCACGCCAACCAGGATCACAATTTTGTCTTGCAAATAAATATTATTGTTATTACCGTAAAGTTACGAAAGAACGCCCACCCAAAATGAAGAGATAAATGGTGAAAAATACAGGGTGGGCTATCTGGGGATGCCACAGTAAAACTACAAATTATGCGACGCGGGAACTGATACCTCAAACTGCGGACACCGCAAATTCGCATTTCGCAACTGCGATAAACACGCGGGAATTCGCTACAAACTCCTGTGTCACGGGAAAGGAGGTTGCGGATGCAGCAGATTCCCGTTTCATGCTGTGAAGAATCCGCAGAAACCCGCCGAGAACTCGCAACTCACAAGAATGGATACCGCAAATCGCGGACGCAGCAGATTCAAGTCTTATGGTGCAATAAACACGGGGGAACCAGCTGTAAACTTGCCTGTCACGGGAACCGATACCGCGCACGCAGATCCCAGACGAAAACGCGGGAATCCGCTACAAACTCGTATGTTAGGGGAACAAAGACCGCAGATCGCTAACGCAGCAGAATCGTATTTCACAGTGCAATATACACGCAGGACCAACCCGCGTAACATAGAGATCGCGAACAAAAACGCGGGAATTCGCTACAAATCTTATGTCACGGAAAGGGATACCGCAGACTGCAGACGCAGCAGATTCGCACTTCACTGTGCAAGGTACACGCGGGAATAACTCGCGTGTTACTGGAGCTGATATCACGTGCGCAGATCGTGGACAAAAACGCGTGAACCTGCTATGAACTCGCTTGTCAGACATGCCGGTACAGCAAATTGCGCGGTTTGTGCGATTTCCCTCTGACATCGCGTGACATCCGACGGGTATCGGGGGGTGGGCGACGTTTCGGAATTTTTATGTTACAGATATTTAGCAAGAAAAACGAAATGGGCGATCTCTCGGGGGCGGACATTCTCTCGGAACTTTACGGTATTATCATTATTAATAATATTATAATCAAAATATGTTAGCTGCAAAATACTGGATACTGACTGCTACAGACTGGTTATTAGAATGTTGCTCATAACCTATAAGGTTCAAAGTTGACTTTCAAATTGCTGGTTGATGCAACTAAGTACAATAACCTTAAATGCTAATTTAAAACATGCTAAATGTCCACTGCCACATTGGTGCACAAAAATGTTGAAAAATGTTTGAAAGAAGGTATACTGACTCGGATGTGAATGGTGAGCTGCAAGGCAAGGCAAACGAAAACGTGCATCAATTTAAGAAATCAAAATAAATACTAGCTATAGCACAAACAAGGGCACCAAAGCATGCATCGGTAGTAAAGTGTGGCATACTTACAGGCTTGCTAGTTTCTTTCTGTGGCGGGAAAAGGTTTTGAGGGTGGGACAAGGTCAAGGTGAGCAAAGCCATTCGTGTTCAAGCTCGTTAAAAATGAAACGCTCATCCTTAAGCATGCCTGCAGCCAGTTGTTAGTGTCATGGTAGTGAGCTCAGCAGACCGACAACCGTTTCATGCGACAAAAGCTGCCGAGTTAGGTGGGAGACGAAACAATGTTAGCTATTCAGGATGCACTTTGTTACTGGGATGCAAAAAGGGTCTTTAAAACATGCGGCCATGCAGAATGTGGAGACAAGGTAAAAAAAATGCTCAAGCACAAAGGTTTTGATCCAAAGCGCTAAAACAAAAAGTGGAACAAATTTCCACTTGAACACAGATTGCACCAAGCTAAACTGGTTTCAAAAGATGCATAAAGCTATTAAATGCAAGGACCACGACAAGGCTCGTTACATTAGGAAACACATTCGGACTTGAGTAAAAACTAAATCAGGCCAAAAACGATTCAACTCAATGTGGAAGTGGCTATTTTTTTTTCTATACTTGACCGGAAAGAGAGATTAGTAAAAAGGTCAGAGAGATTATTAAGATAGCATAGTACCAAACCACACACATATATTAGCGACTTTCATTTACTTACAAAGTGCTTCACTCTGCGTTTCTAGACAGTTTAAGAAGAGAAGAACGAAGTACCCTCGTTACTTAAAGCGGGATCTCGAGTCACAATGTGACCTGTCACGTGACCACGTGACTTGACGCACTGTCACGTCACACTGCGTCACGGACGACTTATAAATGCCATGCATTTAGACAGCCCTTGGGATGATGTCAAATGGCCACGTGACACTGTCACGTCATCGATATATCTCGATGAGGATGCAAAAACCTCAAGTGGCCCATAAATACAATGCATTTAAAGTAAGTCCAAGCGTGAAACATGTGACAAATACTCACGGCATCTTTGTCCGAAGATTTCGACTTCTAGAAAAGAAAAGAGGGAAAGACCAACATGCACCTTCTGGTTCGTGCTATTCCAAAATGCAGCCACAAAGGGGCACTTAGTAGGTAACTCATGCGCCCGTGGGAACTCTAGCTGTTCTGTTAGTAATCTCATGGACAGACCACAAAGGCAACGCCTCTCTCTGTCTCTCCGACAGATTGTTCGTGCCATTCCAAAATGCAGCTACAAAGAGGCATTTAGGAAGCAACCCATGCGTCAGCGGGAACTCTGGCCATCCTGTTAGTAATCTCACGGACAGACAACAAATGCAATGCCTCTCTGACAGATTGGCAGATTACGGTCGTTCCGCAGTGGTCGCAAACTCACCACGCCGTCGCCCTCGGCGTCCGGCCTGCCGCCCAGATGCAGGAGCTCGAGGATGGAGTTTGGTATGTGGGCCTTCTGTCGGACCAAACCGGGAAAGAACGACAGAGGTTTCTCAGGCCTGCGCAATCTCCTCGACGTTTTGCAACTAGGATTGCATGTCTTCGGAGCAAGAACACTGCCTTCTCTTCGTGACCATTGTAATATGGTGACTATTGTAATACGTGACTATTGTAATTTGATTACTATTGTAATCGGTGACTATTGAGTACGAGTTGTCTCCTGCTTTGTCTTGTGTCACCATGATATTAAATTACTAAAATAAAAAAAAAGAAGTTAATTGGCGAATGTCTTTTGCATTTTTTCCTGGAAATGCGGAGCCCTACTTTAAAGGTTCTGTCGCAAGGAAGAAGCCAAGGAGGACATCGTGTGGTTGGAGCCCTCGCGGAAGTTAAGGGGGGACACTACCTGGGATTGTGAACTTTTTAACCGCTCACTCAATCGGCGTGATATTTGCAGGTGGTGTTTGTAGCCATATGGAAAGAGGGCATGCAAAGTTTCAGCCCTGTGAACCAGTATTATGAGGTACTAAACCCCCAGAACGAAGTAAAGCGTAGCTTTGCATGGAATCTGCTCAATGAATTTGTCGTTGAGAAATGGTGTTGATAACCACATATTTTTCTGGTGGAATGCATACTAGAATACCTTTTGCCAGTTACTATGAAAAGAAATTTCAGAAAATATGCATTTATCAGGTAAAGAAAAAAATGTTGGATTTTTTTCTCCCAGATTTACCAAGTTTTGCAAATTAAGATTTTTCATAATAAAGGAATGTGAAAGTACAAAATCTAACTAAGTTTATAGTAACTGGCTCCATAAACTTTCGGCATGTAAGCCGCAAATATTAAGTTTCTCGATAGTTTCATACTGAAACAATAGTTTTCCTGTGAAATGTATGCCAAAAAGTGGAACGGAGAAAAATGTGTTCAAGGTGCCCCAACTTCTACTTTTTCTTTAGCATAGGTGGACCGACAATAATTTATTAAAAATTGACTATGCAGGGTAAAATAATGAAACTTTCTGGGAATACTCCTTAGTGGATCTAAATATGACATTTTTCAAAACCAACTTTTTTTTTTTGCAGAAATGTTTTTTGTTTTTTTGGTTGTGTCCTTTTTAAAAAAAAGAAAAGCAGAAAAGAAAGCGGTGTCCCGTTCCGGAGAGGAAAGGCTCATAAGCGGAAGACGGTTCGGTACCACGAGAAAACGGAGATTCAAGGGTTCGCTTCAACCAGAAAAGTCGCCTGCTACGGTGGGAGGTGTATTCTAACCCCGAAGCAAAGTTGTTTCCCAGCAGGGCCTCCCTCTTCCAAAGTATCTTGCCCCAACGACAATCCCCACTCTTCGGTGCGGCACTTGAGCCCCTCGACTTTGTAAATCCGTAAATGGCGCCGGCTCAAAAGGCGGACGACGACACGCAAGACCGCCAGACTCCGGAGATGGAAGGCTGCGGGGTCCGCCGCGGCCTCACCTGGTGGTCCGTGAAGGCGGAGACGTGCTGCACCAGGGGCTGCTGCAGGTCGGGGCTGACCTGGAAGACGTTCTGCAGCTGCTCGGCGGGCAGCTGAAGCAGCACCTGCAGCGACTGGGGCTTGGTGCGCTGGCAGCACTTGATGAAGCCCTCCCACACCTTCTTCTGCTTCCAGACCTGCAGGCACCCAAGCATACCCCGTCACTGGCAGCGGACACCTCGGCGGCGTATGCCCTCAAAACGACCGTGGCCTTAACGCTATGCTGAGCGCAAGTTTGTCTGCTTCTTGTGCGGGGGTTGCGGTGACGTCAGAACGCCGAGCTCTGATTGGCTCTGCTTGAAGGATAGTGGGTAGACCTCGAAGCAAGCTGCTTTCAGGTTTACCCTCTCTCCTTCCAATCGAGCCAATCGGAGCTCGGTGTTCTGACGTCACTGCAATTCCCGCAAAAGCATGCAAACTTGCGCTCCACATTGGCCACGACAAGCTGCATGGAGAGCGAGTCAACCGAAATGTGCTTCGATGTGCGAGAGGAGTGTAAAAAGGTAAGAGGGAGAGATCGCGTGTGCGATGAAGCCCTGCCCCCGCAGACGGCGTTCTCTCCGGTAAGTAGCATACGACGGCTCGGTTATCGACTCTTTGCTTCCTGTAGTGCCTCCGGTAGCTGTTATAGTCGTTGACGGGGTCAGAGTGGCAGGCAGGAGCTTTTGTAGGCCCTGCCCCTCGATTTGTGACTAGCTCACTGCCTTCTTACTCACTCCGTACAGGGCACTTGTTCCGACAAAAAGGCCCCAAGAAGTTTACTGCAACGTGAAACTCGCAGATGCCATAAAGGCAAAATCGTTGAAGACAAGAGAACACTGCATTCACATAGTTGTCGAGTACAATTGCTGCACCGCGCCGCTGTAGCTCGCTCATCGAGAACGTAAACACTGTCGGCGCTTTGCGCCGGTAACCTACTTGAAACACGCGATGTGGTGAAACCTGTTTCGGTCCTTTCCACATTGTTTCTATATTTTATAAAAACCAAAAACTCAAAATGTATTTCTGAGTCTGCTGTTTTTCTCATGTTTTAGTTATATAGACTGCCTGCACTGCATTTCAAATGACAATGAGGACAAATTTTACCAACAGGGAGGGCTTATATCATTGAAAGGAGGCTTGGCAAAGCATGTCAGGCGGTGCACCCATTTTTTGTTTTTAGAGTTTTTGACACGAGACTTTTACACTCTTTGATTGGTTGTAGTGTAAGACAATTGAGCTCGATGGACGGTTCTAATTAGTTGATTAAGCATATCAAAAAGTGTATATGAGGGCATACGCTCTGACATTCTTATCCTATCAGTGACAACTGTATTTTCCAGACAATTTGTTAAAACAAATTTCTGCAAAAGAAAAGTTTTTCTTAGACAAAAATTAGGGCGCAAACAAGCTGGTGAAGGCTTAACATAACATAAATTGAGACTCTGCGTGTTGTTGTCCTTCGTCTTTTCCCTAGTCTCGGGGGTATGTCTAAAATTTTCTTAAGACAGTTTATATTTGGTGCACATAGTCTACACCCCGTGCATGCTCCACAATACCTGGCTCCTAGTTTGACGTTAAACATTCATATACGCAGCACGCCTGACGAACACTCGCTTTTTTATTAGCTCACAAAAAAGCATGTATAATAAATAAATAGTCTTTAACTTACTCTGTAGTTCACAAAATTCACCATGCCCCGTCGTAATGAACGATCTAGAAAAACATATCCTAGTAAAGTCTGCACCTGTAGGCTGTCCGCTGCACGCAAAATTTGACCTTTTAAACACATACAATTCGAAGAATGCGGTATGCGCGTGCTTCCGTCTCGGTAAAGCAGTCTCGGCACGTCACCTGCTTCTGGATGAGGCGCTGCAGGATGTTGATGACGAAGAGGATGAGGCGTGGGTAGAGGCTGAGGGACTGAATGACCGTGCGCATGAGCAGGGTGGGCAGGGGGCTCTGCTCCATCAGCTGCTGCATCACCACCGCCAGCACTTCCTGGGTGTACACGTGCTTCTCCGCAAAGCACAGGGAGGTCGCTGCGAAAAAGTCAGGCGCACGGGACAGTTCTTGGCGGGCTCACTTTGAATGCGTTATATGGCTGGGTTTCGTGAGAAAAGCGACACGCTTTATCGACGCAGGCCAGATGACCTCACATTGTCGCTTGACGTATTTCGGCTGTCATGCGAGTGTGTGCAGGAAGCAAGGGGAAAGACAGCGAGAGCAAGCATTGTTCATGCCACTAAGACACAAAATATGTGTTAACTTTACCTGCACAATATTATCGCAGAGCAACACACAATGCATTCTGTGCCTTGGTTTGTCTGCCTTTGCCACAATGTATTTTCTTTTAAAGCAATAATTTTACGGGTGACACTTTGCAGGGATTTCGGTGTCAACGTTTGTAGTTTTCTGTCTTCGCGGCGGAAATGGAAAACCCTTCTCTCTCCTCATGGTACGAGGAGAGAGGAAGTCGCGTATTCTCACTGGCCGCGCCAAGAGAAGAGAGGAAAGCCCCGAAGACCTGCCAACAGTGGCGTGACGAGGAGGAAGAATCGGCGGAACGTCTTCCCCCGTCGTTTGCCAACGATAGCTTCAAAACAGGCGTTTTCAAACATTACTCCCGTTATATGAAATCCCACTTTGGTGAATCCAGTTGCTACGCGTAATGTTGGAGTGTTTTAGAAACTTTCACCTCGTTCGGTTTCGCCATGACATCTCTACTTCTCAAACTTAAATGGAAACATAAAATATGTTCTGCCAAAACTAGTCGCCTTGCACCCTCCTTCCCTGCAGAGCTTCGCCTCAATCACCTGCATGCGTCCCCCTCTCCGCTCATCGCTGAACGTCAACGAGAGGCCGCCCGTGCCACAGTGGCAACGTGAGGATCCTGAGGTACAACCGCGAAGCAGAAGCGCGTACATGACATATACAGTCAACTTTCGTTAGTGCGACCTCGGTTAATTCGACTTTTCGATTAATTCGATCGTGTTCAAAAGTCCCGGCGAGCGCCCATACGTTTCTATGGGAGGAAAAGTTCGATAGTTTGAACTCGGGAAGACTCCGCATCAGATAATTTGTCCCGAGCGAATGCACGCAGGCTCACATTGCACGGCACCATGGCAGAAAATCCACCAACGTACGGCGAAACAGGGGCCCTTTGCTGCAAAGCCGAACGTGCGCGAATATGCGCCTGCTCCTCTTTGTCGTTGAGATGGATTGTAGCGGATGACACGAGCCAGCGCAACCAATCTGGTGTGGAATAGCGCGGAGAACATAGCACGTG
Organism: Ixodes persulcatus; assembly: GCA_013358835.2. Classification (NCBI taxonomy): domain Eukaryota; kingdom Metazoa; phylum Arthropoda; class Arachnida; order Ixodida; family Ixodidae; genus Ixodes; species Ixodes persulcatus. Next base: position 52,424 of record JABSTQ010009931.1, read on the forward strand.
GTCGGGCGCGGAGACAGCTCGCGCTCTCAAAGCACTTTTCTGTAGCATCGTATGCGGTCCATCTTGCGCGCCGGAAAGCGCAAGTTCTCTTTTCCTTTTTAGGGGCGAAGCACCTTAGGGGCTAGCCATGTCCGTATGTCCGGTGCTCAGTGCTCCTGCTCGTGAGCTCACATGCTCGTGTAGGGCAAAAAAAGAAAAAAAGAAGATGAAAAGATGAAAAAAAAAAGATGCAAAGATGAAAAAAAATGATGACAGTCGACAGGATTCGGACCTGTGCGGGGAGACCCCAATGGATTTCTAGTCCATCGCCTTAACCACTCGGCCACGACTGCGGGACGAGTAGGGGGCTCAGAGATGTGGTAGTAACCCAAGAGCTGGGGATGTCATGGATGAAACGTTGCATGTAGCCGCTCAACGTCTATACAGGAGAGGGCGCTGCGGTCAAATGCGTATATAATCGCGTTAAACTTTGCATGCATTGGCTCAACGTTTATAGACGAGAGGGCGCTGCGCTCAAATGCTCAAATGCGTATATAACCACGTTCCATACCACACATTCTCTTTCTGACATGGATGAAAACGAACGAAAGGTTCGGCATGCTGCGGCTCGGCGTCTACGCAGACAAGCACCACCACATGGAGATGCAGTCAATTTTTTCTTTTTTTTTTTTTACTGTTTTTTGTTGTCGACGGTCTGGCCGCCCGGTGCCAAAGTCGGCTCGTAAAGCTTTCTCAGCTCAGAGCGCTTTTCTGTAGCATTGCGTGCGGTCCATCTTGCGCGCCAGAAAGCGCGGGTTCTCTCTTCCTTTTTTTTTTTTGTTGTCATTTTTCTCTGTCGCCGACGGTCTGGCTGAGGGACTGAATGCCAAAATCAAAAACTAACTTTTACTTTTTTTTTTTTTGTTGTGCGTGATTTTCCGGGGACGTGACACTTAGTTACGCTGCTCTCCAGAGCATGCTTTTGGACGAGCGTCTTAAAGGGGTACTCCGGCGATTTTTTGAGCTACCTCAACTAACTATACTTTCTGACTCCCCGGCCTTTACCCTTTTCAGTATGCTATTTAGTATCGCGAAATTCGTATTAGTTATTGTGAAATCGGCAAATGAAAATGATGCAAAAGCCAACATTCAAATATACCCGCACTTTTCAGTGCCGTGACGTCAGTGGCAGGCAGGCTTGCCAGTCGAGCAAGCAGTCTAAAAAATAGAATATGCCAATCATTTGATCCGTGCTGGCGCGCGGGTACTGGAGCGAGCTTCCAAAGCATTGATTTGACACCATGAAACTGCTTGGAATCAGTTGGGAATAAATTCTACAGCCCAAAAAGTGAACCCCTACCTTCCACTGACGTCACTTTTTCGTTGTTGCCAGTAGAGACTTTCAGTTTGAAAAACACGGTGAGGACCAAAATTGTAAATTCAATAACTTTGTGAAAAAAAATTATTTTGACCTAATATTTGGGATACTATTTTAGCGATGTTGTTTGGCGAGTTTAGCAAAATTTCAAGCAAATCGGGGACCATGAAGAAATCGCCGGAGTACCCCTTTAAGCGCAGACGGCAGCAGACCATCCGTGAGTACTTTGGAGAATAAAAGGCAGTTTCATTTTAACCGTTTCTCTGTCCTTTTTTTAATTCGATCATTCGGATAATTTGACCAAATTTCAAGGTCCCGTCGAGGTCGAGTTAACGAAAGTTTACTGTATATACGACAGCATATAGGGAGGTTGCACTTGGAACATTTGAACACGTGGAATTTTCCGGCAATGAATTGTCCTGTTAAGGGAAAAGAAAAGTGCACCTTTGATGACGGTCTTGACATCGCACTTGGAAGGGTCGATATTGTGCAGGGCCACCAACAGCTCCGCCGGCGTCACGGGGCTCGTGAAGTTGGCCGTGGATTCGACTGGAAAACGAGGCCGCAACGGGCCTCTGTAAGCACTCTCATCCATGCCGAGTTTTGCAAACTGCGTGCACAAGCTGCGTAAAAATTTCGATACACTTGGCTGTCGAAGAGGACAGGCCAACGCTATCAACAGACACCAGAATATTAGCTTGCTACTGCTACAATTCAGATAATGAAATAAAATAAAATAAAACTTCTTTCAGCAGAAAAATGTGGTAGCAAGTTTACACGCTTACGAATAGAGATCTGGCAAGTGCCCGACATGGGTACTACATGACTAGAATTCGGAGTTTTCGGTTTAAACCGATAGAAACCGATAAAAGTATGTCTAATCTGTTTTCTAAGATTCGGTTTTAACCTGGAAAGGTCAGTTTTTTAGGGCCGCGTCGAGGTGGTTGGGGGAGGGAGAGAGAGAGAGGGCTTTGCAAGGTTCGACATTGTGTGACGTCTTCGTGATTGCCCTCTTCCAAGGTTCAACATGCAACAAAGATAGGCCTTTTGAAAGAAAGAAAGAAAGAAAGGACAGAGATGTCCCGCGAAGGCCTTAGATAGGCCTTCGCGGGACATCTCTGTCCTTTCTGTGATCGGGCTTAGTGTGTCAAGTTCCTGGTCCTAAAAAAAAACGTTCGGGTGTGGGCTAGTATAAGGTTTTTAGCTTCATGCACTACAGAGGACATTGAGGAAAGCCGTGAATACCTTTCTTAACACCCTCTCTCAAACTTCCCTGTAATTGAAAGCATAAATACAATGGATTTTTTTTTTTTTTTTCCATTCCGCTGGTTTCTATACGGTCATTACCTCAGACGGTCACGTCGTCAGAATGGGGAGGAAAAAGAAGAGCGCTGAAGATTATGCCCGCGAATTCCGCAATGTTGAGGTGTGTCCTGACGGAAGTTGTAGCGAAGACCACGTATGTATATGGGTTGTTATTCTTTGAGTGATCACAAATATCACAGCTACAAGGATCATCTGATCCGGTGTCCAATAGTGTTTTTCCATGTTCACCGAAAAAAAAAAGGTAAACTTTTTTGGAATAAATATTCACCGAAAAAAACCGAAAACTGAATTTTAAAATAAACACCGAAAAAAGTATGCCGAATTTCGAAAAAATAAAAACAGAAAACGCGGAACCCTATACATGACGTAAACAAGAAAACACGGGGTACACTGCTCACCGTGGCTGCCCAAAAGACGATTGAACACCTCCTTGACCACAATGGGATTCAGCTTGATGAGTTTGGGAAGGGCGGCTATCACCTCTTTCTGCGAGAGACAAGAAAAAGGCACGGTCGGCTGCAGACCGGAGAGCCTTGCCACCGCCGGGACTGCAGCAGGCAACGGCACGGCCACTTTACTATGTCCTCGGTTGAAAATGGAGGAACCACGTTTCAAGACGCGGCGCGTGCACCGGTCGGAGATGTGTTCCAGAAACCGCGACGCAACGAATGCAGACGAGGGCAACCCACCTTGGACAGCCCGTTGAGCACCGGAATGAGGAAGCGCACGTCTGAGACGCGCTTGTGGTACAGGTCTCGCACCCGGGCCACCAGCTCCGCCGAAGGGGGCGCTGGAGAGAGGACAAAGTGAAGCGTTTCGACGAAACGGCCTGCTCACGGTATTGGTATTTCTCGGACCACAGGGGCAAATTTTGGCTATAGAAAGAAAAGCTTTTCCTCAAACAGTCCGCATTCGGCGCATTGTCCGCACCCGATGCGCAGCATGCACCTGGTGCACAGTTTGCACGTGAAATTCTCGTGCACAGCACACCTCGAAAAAATGCCCGCTTTGTTGGCGAACAAAAGAAACCCGCCTCGTACAGAAATCGTCGTTAACATAACCTGGCACCCACAAACTCCATGAGATCTCTGGTCGCGCTGAACCATCTTGGAAGACAAATCCTCGTATAGTCCACACCTGTAGACGGTCTGCGCCGCATGAAATTTCAAAACTCTTAGACATGTGCGGTTTGCAGACTCTAGTCCCGGAAATATGGTGCCTCCCCTCTTTGGACGGCCGAGGAAAGCCGTCGTAAACGAAGGCGCGAAACTCACTCTTGTCGGTGAGGATGTGGATGATCCGTGTGACGAGCGTCTCTGCTCCCTTGGGGCAGTTTTCGACCAGCAGCAGGAGTTCGGGGGACGACATGCCCATTCCCTTCACCTGAACGCAGACAAGCATGGATGTCGGCATTGTTTCTCGAAGCGTACCACTTCCTAGTCGTGTGCAAATAGTGGATTTTGAGTTCAAAGCTAATTCGGAGCGAATAGTGGTTTTGGTAGAATATTTTTGATCGAATATTGAATTGTTTCTTTGAGCCTTTCACTACTGTTGCACCATGCTCATGCGAAAACCCAGCTAAACTCGTGAAGGTTGTTCCCAAATTTTAACCGGTCCATTTATAAGCTAGTTTTAATCTAACTATATTTATGGACTGTGACCTCAGAAAGTCCAATGCCTTAGGATGGCAAGTAAATGACAGATTTGACATAACATGAAACTTATAGAGATGCCCAGCCTATACTTAATTAAAATTTGGTGGATTTACAAGTTTAAAAATAATATGCAAATATCCTTTCTTCAATCTCGAATTAGAAAAAAAAAAGTATCACAAATGACGAAGGCAGGTTGTCAAGGCATCTCTGCCTAACATATACTCTTGCCTAACAGCCCCAGTTTAATTTTGAAAATTTTACTGCAATGTAAATATCCACATCCACTAAGTTTCAGTTTCTTTATAAACACACCAGGCGCACGCATGTGCAATCCTGATTTGAAAGTGTGCTTTTCTCCCAAGGACGCAATTGCGATATTCATACTTCTTCAAGTGTCGATCGTGGCTGGTTACCCCATTGAGAGCGCTTCTTCCCGAGCACCGGTGCACTGCAGAAAAGCAACACCCACAGAGCTCGCTTCTGCAGGTGTTGCTTCCCCGCAGTGCACCCGTGCTCGATAAGAAGCGCACTCAACAGGGTAACCCAAGGCGTTCAACACTTCGAAAAATATGAATATCGCAGTTTATCTCACGGCAAATATCGAATAGAGTATTATTCAAAACTACTATTCGAATTTTCGAATATTCACACAACACTACCACTTCCCCACTATGTTTTCACATCACATACTGACAACTAGAAAAAGGTTGTATGACGTAATTAATGTGTGCGCCGGCTACAAAGCCGACCTCTGGGTTGGGTGCACTACGACTAAAAGCGAAGCTGGTCGCACAAAGACAAATTAACTTTCCAAAGGAACGAGATTTGTGTTATGTCTGTGGCCTATGCCAAAGCCACCGAACCTTCCCAGTATGCCACGATGCACAGCGTCCACTTCAACTGAAGAATAGAGTCAAAGGAGCTTTCTGATTGGCTAATATCAGCCATTATGAAGCCAAAAGAAAATACTGTTCGCCTGCCCAGATGGGATTCAACTATTGTGGCACAATGCAGTTCCGAAACAAAGAGCGAGTGGTCCGGCACTCTGGAGTCATTTGTCGGCTCTAGCTTGCACTAACTGGTCGCAAAAACTGCCAAAGCGTAATACCGGTCCTTCCAGCCCCCGTAGAATGGTTCGCTTGATCTCCGCGATGGCCCCGACGTAGACCACGGCCAGTCTGCAATGTCGGTTGAGACAGCCATTGTGAAACAGAAACATAAAAAGCGTGCATTGAGGTAAGCGACACCTAGGACAAAGTGGTTCACAAAGGAAATGGGAGAAGCATCTTAGCGCCGCATTTGTCGGCTTTAAAGAGACGCTGCAAAGAAATACTATCGCCTATTTTATATGTCAAAATGTTGACCACGTTCTGGCCACACGATGGAAACACCAATTTTTTGCTCGAAAAGACACCAAAATGTGATTTAAAAGGAACAAACCGAATGTCGTTATGGCAGCAAGCTGCGTACACGTGAGCCCCGTCGAACCAAAATTTCTTTCCCTCCTGGCCTATTCAACTCCTGCGGGGAGCAAAGAGGGACATCTACAATGGCCAGGTTGTAACGCATTGATGAAACCAAATGACAGGCAAAGCTGCTTGGGGGCTGGTGTGGTTATGAGCTCTGCCACTTGGTGTCGCCCATGCATTACAACCTGGCCGTTGTAGTTGCCCCGCCCTTCCCCCTTACCCCTGCAGTTGTTGAATAAGCCGGGAGGGAAGGAAAATTCGGCTCAACAAGGCTCGCGCGCACGCAGCTTGCCACCATACTTTTGCGGAGCAGCGCTGCTTCAAGGTCAGAGTGACGTAGCGACATTTGGTTTATTTCTCTTAAATAACATTTGGGCATCTTTCCGAGCAAGCATCTTTCTGAGCAAAATATTGGTGTCTGTGGTGTGGCCAGAACATGGTTGACATTTAGACATATAAAATAGTCGCTAGAATTTCGTTGCACTGACCGTTTCAGTTACAATGTTCTGCGATCGAAAGCGACACGCATCTCTAGAGATGACCCTCGGCGTGCTGCAGGCTTTACATCGGCAGATGCAGTTTCAAACCGGCCAAAAATTATGCATCAAGGCTCCAATGCGTGCGCAACTCGGTGGCTCGTAAGCGTTGGAAAAGTTGACCAAATCGGGGGTCCACAACAAGCAGTAGAAGGAGGGTGCTGAGGGTTTGCCTTCAAGACAAAATCGATTTCTTGTCTAACGTGGGTTGAATTTAATTTCTGGATGTTTACGTCTCAAACCAAAGTGTGTCTTGACACCACCCCTAGTAAGGAACTGGGGAACTATTTCGGACCCCCTGGGGGGCTCGTAACATAAAAACCGAAACCTCGGTTGCATAACGTCTAGGGAAAAATAAGTCTAGGAAACAGGCCTAGGAAACATTCGTTGGGAACAAGCCCAGGGAACGAGAAAACAGTCCGGGCAAGAGGACTCACTCGTGAATGAGCTTGTGGTTGACGGGCAGGAGTGATATGTACAGCTGCATGCAAATCTTGGTATGGTCCTCTGACCACGCTGGAAGAAGAGGAAAAGAAATGTTTCCCAAGACATCAAAAACGCTTCGAGGCAGAAGGCGTCGATTTAAGAAAAGGTGTGAGGAGAGTCGTAAAATGGTGCACCTGACCAACTAAGGTGTTCTGGTGCTACACTACAATCTCTGACACAAACGCTGTACAACAATCTTGCATTGTCCCTTGTGTCAAATTGCAAGCAGTCAATTTATGAGTTTGTGGATGGATAGAAAGGTCAGTTTGAACCGAGGCAGACAATACAGTGCCGCTATAATAAAAACCGCCCCTCTGGGAAATGATGTCTCTACAAGAGCAGCATCTGATGGGGGCTAAATCGACCGTTCGCTCGTAAAGTAGCTTGAATTCACTCTTCATTGCTTCCTATTTGTGTGCCCCTCAGCTGTCTGACACGGTGCAACTGTTTGCAGTGAGTGCGTGCCACGTAGGCACACCACCGTCATTACCACTTTGCACTGTCGATGACGATGATCATGCTCGTGTACCAGCACAAGAATCTTTCCGAAAAAGGCACTGCGCACAATGGACTTTACAGACGTGGCTCTGAGCGAGTGAATCTTTACAAAAGAAAACAAATATGAAATTAACATACCGATTAATTTTTTTACCCACAAACGCAGGTCAATCAACCCCTATCAATAAATTTCTAAGTTCCCATAACAACACACTAAAGGCCCGTCCACACTCTTGCGACCGAGTAAGACCGAGAGAGACCAGACCGGTTTTTAAGCCTCTTGCAACATCTTAGGACCGGATGCGCTGCAGCGGAGCTGGTCCTAAGAAGTCGCAAGAGGCTTAAAAATCGGTCTGGTCTCTCTCGGTCTTACTCGGTCGCAAAAGTGTGAACGGGCCTTTACAAAGCAGACAGAAATTTTCAGACTTCAAGAAGGAGTGCTGCACTCACCCAAACTGTTATGAAACAAGTGCTGCGGAGGCACCGGCTCCAACAGGAAGCGTAGGTACATCAAAGCAAAGTCCTTTGGCCGTGAGAAAACAGGACAAAAAGAGAAAGAACAATCGTTAGGGCATGCCTATATAGGACAGACATTCTTTCAAAAAAGAAAAAATATGAGGGCAATTTTTTTTCAATTGCCGACGAATTGGGTAAAAAATCTGAGAGTAACTGGATGAAAAATGTTTTAAAAGACACGAAATTTAGATACATATTGTAACTACTTCTCCAGACAATCGCTGCACAGATCTAGGCAGATCCAGCTGTAGGGTGCCCTCCTCAAAGAAGACTGGGTTCTCAAGTCACTCCATCGTGCATCGAACCGTTCGTCCTTTCTGAAATTTCAGATTTCCCTATGGACATCACGTGTTTGTAGCGGTCTTGTTGATGCGTGATGAATGACTGCCTGTAGGGACAACGTATCCCTACAGGCACTTCCTTTTCTCTAAAAAAAATCAGACTGTATTTACGTTATCGCTTAATGCGTGTCCCAGTGACAACAGCTCGGCACTCGTATACAGTTGAACCTCGATTAAACGAAATCATCGGGACCCGCTAATTATTTCGTTAAATCGGGAACTTCGTAAAATCGAGGTTCAACTGTATATCAACACGCGGCCCTGACGTCACGCAGCTGCGGTGGCACTGTCGACGGTACTGAGCATGCGGATGCTTCCCTTCACGCGAATCTGTTTCCTGGGCATGCGCAGGGCCCACACCTGGTGTGGGCAAACGCGGGCTTGTTTGCAAACAGCGTGTCGGTCTATAATTCGCCATCCTTCTGGCATCGGCGTCGTCTCCGGGCCGCCTCCCGAGCACGATTCTCAGGATCTTTAGGCCATTTTTGCCTCCGCTCTCGACTCCACTCCCGTGCCTTCTCTATGCTTTGTCCACGACGAGACTCCTCGGCGAACCGTAATTGGTCGCGCTCCTTAAACCCACCACAAACTTTCTAAAGTCAACGCCGCCGATATAATGTCGTACATGAGAACGAGTCCACGGCGCGACAGAGTTTCCAGGTCGGAGGCGTCCAGACGCTGTGACACCCACCTCGATGATGGGTCGAAAGTTGCCCCGCTCGTGCAGCTGCTTGGCGTGCTTGGCCGACTGGAGGCGCACCTCCTGGTTCTGCGCCACGGTGAGCTCCAGCAGCTTCTGCAGGTACTCCATCTGGCCCGGGGGTCGGTAGTCCACCAGGGCTCGCAGGATCGCCAGGCCGTTGGAAACCGTGGACTGAGGGCATAAACGGGGACGAACCACGAAAGATGGGCTTTTAGCGGACATTCAAAGAGACGTCGAAACGCTGGCACTGCAGGACGTGGTGGAGGTATGCCAAACGGCGCCGGCCATATTATTTATTCATTTTGGATACTGTCAGTCGTTACCGGCCAATAAAGATATTTACGCAACGTCGACATACGTTTTCCATCTCCAAAGAGACAAATGCAAGAACTCATAATTCACGCCATTGTTCAATAGTATAAATATGAAAGCTATTAGACACTTCATTTGCATGGAAGTCTCTCTTGAACGCCGTTTCTCAATGAACCACTCCCTAACATTTCTCGAATTATCGCAGAAAGATGGAGAACAAACAAAGTAAACAGCTGGGGAAGCGAGATCTCACCTCGTTTTGGCAGTACTGCTTGAGAATGATGAGGGCATCCGAAGTGATCGAAGGGATCTCCAAGAAGAACCTTCCAAACAATCTACAAGAAAGAACGAAAGGACGGACAGTTCAAGGTCACAGTTCATTATTTTATTTTTTTAATTTAAGAAATAATGCGGATGGTTTTCTCCTTCGAAGCAGGAGAGGGTTACATATATTTTCCAACAAAATATTCAACAGTCAATACTTGGAGCGTGTACAGAGTCGGATGGCTGTGAACGACAGTCGTTGATCGTCCGCGCAAAAAAAGAGTATTTGAACGCGTTATCTTTAGGAACATGGTGGTCTGACATTTTAGAGCGCAGCTCTTAGGCGCCCATTTCCCGCGGCGTCAACGTCAGCATAACCGTAACGCGTCGCCGTCGGCAAAGCCGTAACGCGGCGGCGTCGCCGTAACCGCGCGGTGCATTATGGGAAACGTTCCCTAATGCACCGTGCAGGAGGGAGGAGGGGGAGGATGGAGGAAGAGAAAGAGGGAGGAGGAGGAGGATGGAGGAAGAGGAAGAGGCATACCGTCCCCTCCGTACCCTCCCCTCCTCCTCAAGAGCTGCGCTCTAATTCGGCATTACAGGGAGTTGTAAACGTCTTTCATTTTTTTCTGAGATGAAAGCTTCAAAAGATTCTCGAAGCAAATAAAGCGTACAAACTGTCCGTCAAACTGAATTTGGGACTAAACCAACAGCTTGCTCTAGTCGCAAACTGAATTACGAGACAACGGACTGCACGGTTTGGAGTAGTATACCACATTTTCCGGGCAGATTACAAATGTTTAAAGGTAGAAAATTTATTTGGTGCAGGCTACTCACAGGTGTGAACCATACGAGGATTTGCTTTTTCTAGATCGTTCAATTTGCCAAGATGTGAAGGATTTTGTGAATGGCAGAGTATGATTAATGATGATTTATGTACGACACAAGCTTCTCTGTGAGCTAATAAAGCAGGCATTAGTCAAGGTGTGCTGCATATAAGAATTGTTTGGTGCGGACCATGCACCAGGTACAAAACTGCAGGGGCTCTCAGACTTTTCTTTCTTGAGGGATGCCTATCACTCTAGATTGATAGCCGAGGAACACGTGTTTCTGACCTCAGCATTGACGCAGTACAGAATACTGCAGACCGTGTGAACAAAAATGGAACTATCGGGGAGTGTTTCACTTATAGGGTTGTGCAAATATTTGAATGTTCGAACAGTAGTTTTGAATAACGCGCTATTCGATATTCGCTTTGAGATGAACTGCAATATTAGTACTTTTCCAAGTGTGGATTGTAGCGTGCTAGCCCTGTCGGGTGCGCTTCTCACCTAGCACCTGTGCACGTCGGAAAACCAATACCCGCGGAACTCGCAAGCGCTGCAGGTATTTCTTCCCTGCAGTGCACAGCTGCTGCGTCTAACTAACTAATATGAGTTGCGCATGAGTGGGTAGCTCAGATCTGGTAAACTAGTACTTACCGTAAACTACCGGGGGAGCACCCACCCCGCTTTCGGTGAAAACTGGGTTAATCTAGGCATGGGCACTTGTCCAGTCTAACCGGGCGGTTAACGTATAATTTGCAGTATTCCCAAGTTTGGGAAATGTTAATAGTGGGCGCTTGAACGAAGTAGGCACTACTTCGGTATTTTACGGCAAACTGGGGAATCACTGCTTGGTACTGGGACGGTCCAGAAAATTTGGGAACTGGAGGAACTCATGAGAGTACTCTGGGCATCCCCTCGGTTCCTGGAACCCAGTTTGAGTCTTTTTCAGCCAAAAAATTGCCTCTGCATACTGTGTGGACTGCAGTCAGAAAAATTACACCATCTTCCCGAGGGGAACCATGGGGTGATGCGGAGCATCGGGGTGGTGCTGACGCTTGCTTGCGCCAACCCACTAACTGACGGGACTGTTGCTTCCATCACACTTCATCGGAAGAACGGAATGAAGTGGAGTCAACAGCGGTGAACTGATGTAGCACGAGTAACTTTGAAAGTCTAATCGGACCGCACGGTAAGGCGGCGCAAAATGCATTAACAGCGCTTGCAGGTTTCCTCGTCGACACCGGGCTGGCCGGCGAGATCTAGGCTGCAACAGACGCGAGCGGTCGGGAAATGCTAGCAGACGACAGCCGCGGAGTTGCGGGGAAAGCTCACCCCACTAGAAAGGCCTGGCCTGGCGCTGCGACCCGCGCGCCGAAAACTTTCCTCCTTTCCCTCCTCCGGGGAAACACGGTTTCGCCTCAGACCCCGCCCCGGTCACGTGATGGGGAACGCGCGCAGCGCGCTACCGCTCACACTTGAAGGAGAGGAGACTAGAGGAGGAGAGTTGCGCATGCGTAGTGTGAGTGCAGACTACGACGCCGACGCCGCGGGACATAGACCCGAGCAAGAGATGCTCCGCATCTAAAAATAAGAGGGTCCGGCGAGGCCGACTCACGCGTCCCGCTCCCTCGGCTCGCACTTGTGCAGCACGTCCTTGAGCAGGCCGTTGAGGCAGTGGACGTACGACTCGCTGCCGGCCAGCTTGTCTATGGGCGGCGCGGCACCGCCCTGCTGGAAGCCCTGCAGCTGGGCATACTCCTCGTACAGCCAGGCCAGGGCAATGTCCGCGTGCAGGCGCAGGTCCTCCAGGATGTAGTCCTTCAGCACTGAACGCCGCGCCGAAAAAGGGACTCTGTAGAGCGCCAGCTGTACGCAGAGTCTTTCCGCCCGCGGAAACGCGATGCGCAAAGAATGCGCGTGCCGATGTTACGCAGGGATCACTTTCTTGAATGCAGTAAGTGCACCGCAACCAAAAACAAGTAGCAGACTCACGTTTTACTTCTAGATTGGTAATCGAGCAGTCGTGAAACCGGACCGGTGGCACCAATATCTCCCCGTTCGAAAAGGCGCCCCAAGTCGGCCGCGCACTCTGCGCGCGCCGTGGAGAGTGGGTGCGTTGATATTACGCTCTCCCGGCTCTCATTGGCAGGAGCAGATCTGTACCTCCCTCATCAGTGCGGCGCTCACGTTTTCTGGCCTGGCCACAAACGGCTGGTGCGGCATCCAAAATAACGCCACACCATCGCCGACGCGCGGGAAGAGTTGTTCTGTTGGAGTCACGCTCAACATGTTACCGAGAACACGGTGCCTCCCATGCGTCCTAAAAAGTGATCCCTAGATTTCCGTCCGACGAGGTCCCAGAAGTGTCCCGTCGTCGCAGCGGCGACGGTGGATGTCGCCGACGCCTGTTCTGCTGCGGGTCGGTCCCTCCGGCTGGACGGTCCACGGAAGATTCGGCGGCCAGAATGCTGCGACGACGACAACGCTCGCATTTCTTTGCGCTTTTGCTCGGAACTTCTATGCCCGACCGGCGGGATCGTTGCGTCCGACGGCGTGACGCTCCGGCTTTTGCGGCGTCGTTTGTTGCGATTTTGGGATCACTTTTGCTGCACGGGTGGAACGCCAAACACACAAGGCGAGGAAGCCCGATGTTGTCAACCACCACGGCGTCTCCACGTCCCCCGTTCTCAGAGGCTGGGCCTCACGAAAAGGGATGTGGCAGTACAGTAGAACCGCTCTGCATTATAACTAGGATGTGGACTTTCCCGTTTTAGCCGAAAAATACCGACAAACATCCGTCGGTGTCAAAAATACAAAATCGGCTCGAACTGAAAAAAACGCGGATTTCTTAGAACTGTTACTAGAGTTAAGGACTGTTTTTCTTGAAGCCCACCTCTCTTACAGCTTAAATCTCCTAGCTTTTCATGAGATTTCCTCAACGATAATCACAGTCTTTAGCGTCCTTCTGAAACGGATCGCTGGAATACGCCAATGTTTGCAAGACGAATGAACGGCGAAAAACATTCGCCGACTTTCCTTAGAAATAAATGCCGGAAACATTTATGGGCTAATTATAACCAGAGTTCCATGTTCTCAGGGTTTATTGCTCCTCGAATTCGGGGGAGCTTTTTTTCCCCGAATTTTGGGGGGGGGGGGGGGGGGGGGGGGGGGGGGGGGGGGGGGGCAAATATGAACAAATTTAGAAATGAAGGATCTTACTGGCACTGATCTCGCCTCCAAATTGCGTCGCCAGTCCTGCAAGAATCTTGACTTGAACCTGAACAGAGGAAGGGGGTGTATTTTTTTTGTACCATGGCTACATTTGCGCTACTTTTACATTCTTTTGTTTACTCAGTCACTGTAAAAACACAAGAGGTGTCAATGTCCGATCAAAAAACAATAGAAACACTTACCGGTGAGATGCCCGAGGAATGAGCCCCTGCAGTGGAGATAATGAAACCATTACTATTTAGAGTTCATTTTGGAAAAAAATATTATGCCAGAAAGTTACGTGAACACAAGATGTACTCACGCCCCGCCTTGAGGATTCGACGGACGGCAGAAACAAGCATCTGCGCGGTCTCATCCTCATTCAGTGGCCGCGTGATTTCCGCCAAGTTGAGTTGCCGAAATCGACGTCCCTTGTTGCTTTGCTGCAAGTGCACGTAAGCAACTCTTTCTTGAATTAATTAAAAATAAGTCACACGCACATACGCTCCGATGTTGTAACATTATTATGATGTTTTCATTTAATTTTTTTGCACATTTGAAGGGTCAAATTGGAGCTTTCCTCTTTGTTCTCGTTCGTCTACCAAACTACCTCCAAAAAAAAACATCTTGGAAATTGGACTATGACTACTAAATCAATGGCCGCAGTAATTAAAATCACACACTGTAACAGTTAAATTGTGGTGATCATACTAAAAGGCCCTGGAGATGAGAGACAGAAGGGACAAACACAAATCTTTCGCAAACCGTCTTTTTGAGATGGTGTTGTGTTTGCTCCCCTTTTTTGTGTCCCTCATTTCTGGGGTTTTGCAGTATGATCACTCACCAGCTCGCTTGTGCAATCACCTTTATTTCTAGGCGTAGTGGCTCGTACTGAAGAGGCATTAAGACTACAAAATAAATATATTAATACTAAAAAGCAATGTGGGTGAAGAAAAAAAGCGATCAATCATTCTCACCTCGAAGCCCGTGGGGATCAAGACGGTGTTCTTGGCCTCTTTTTTCTTACCGGTGTCAGTTGTACCACCTTCACGAAACGGAAAAAGAAATATCACACTCGCAGTTTCACACCGAGTTGAACAAAGGTTTCGAGTGTGTCTCGAAGAGAGATAAGACACAGTTGGAAATGTCGCCAAACTAGAACAATGCATTACTATAGAAAAAAAATAGATAGAAAGGGATTTAGGGTAATACTATCAAGTACAGAAAAAACTTACCGAGCAAAGTCTGGATTGTCTGCTTTGGCTGTGAAGTCTCTTCGACTTTCTTCTCCTCTTCTTGTTGTTCCTGCAACGACACCCGTCCATTGAATGCACCATTATAATGCAACGTGGATTCTGGAAACTCATTTTAGGGAAACCACAAATACAAAAGACTAGGCATGTTCCAATTGTAAAGTTTGAGTTTGAAGCGAATTCAAATCAAATAGTAGTGGCTTCGGCCAAATATTTTGATTAGAACTTGTGAAGGTTGTTCCCAAGCTTCCCCTTGTCCGCTTCTATCTAAGCTCAGTTAATTTTAATCTACCCTAAAGTTCCGAAAGAAAGCCCTCCCAAAATAGGGAAATAAATGAAGAAAAACATGGGGTCGGCATTAATTGAAGCTGCAACAGTAAGATTGTATAAAAATTGGTGATAAGCACGAAGGGGGTGGGGGCCGCCACTACAAACTTGTAACGGGAAGTGATACAACAGATCGAGGACACGGCTAGAGGAGGACTCTACCCAAAAGGGTCAACTTTTAAACCTTTGGTTTAATAGGAATGAAATTTGCAGTCTATACTGGCAGTTACAAGGCAGAATGCAGTGCAAAGCTTCATCTGTGCATGAACTGTGAAATAAATTATAGTCTTTTTTATCACGAACACAGTGACACTGATTAGGAAAACTATTGGTAAAAAATTAATGAAATGCCCAACATTTTTCTTCGCTAGATAAGCAGCAGAACACCTGGAGAGTGCAACTGTGAAAACAAAATTTCCAAAAAGTAACTTATTTTATGCTAACATTGCGCTGAAAAATCAAATAACTTTTTTGCCTTTTATGTCATCGACAAAATCTTAACAACTTTTATAAAAGACATCCAAGAAGTAAATAAAACAAAGCCACAGTTGCATTGCCCATTAAATTCCAGTTAGGAAAAACAATGAGTGAGCCTTTCCTTTTGTCCCGTTACCAAAAGATAGTTTTCCTAAAGTGAAATCCACGCCAAAAAGTGGAATGGAGAAAAATGTGTTCAAAGTGCTCGTACAGAACGCGACACTGTTAGCGCGAACAAGCGATTGCCGGTTTTTTCCAGTTTTTTTCTTTGAAACCAAGGGATGTCATCCAAGTTATTATTGCTACGGAAAGAGCTCATTTAGTTCTATAATGTAAGCGATCAAATTTCGTGCTCGCTAACACTATTTAGAAGTAAAATGTGAAAATGCGCCGATGTCGTGTTCGCGCTAACAGTGTCGCGATGTGCACCTCTACCTTTTCTTTAGCATCGCTGGACCGAAAATAATTCATAAAAAAACAACTATGCAGTGTAAACAAGGGAAACTTTCTGGGAATACTCTCTAGATGTTGACAGACGTAAGCACGTCATTTTTCAAAATCAACTTTTTGGGAAGAACTTTCTTTTCTTCTGGGCAGTGTCCCCCCTTAATGAGCATTCCACGGTTGCGATAAGTATGCATAAATTCGCTACAAACTTCCCTGTCACCGAAACGGGTGCTGCAGAACGCGGATGCAGCACATTCACGCTTCACAGTGTGATAAACATGCAAGAACCTGCTACAAACTCGGGTGTCACAGGAACCGATATCGCAGGCGCAGATCGTAGACAGAAGCGAGGGAACCCACTATGAACTCGCATGTCACGGGAACAGATACCGCAGATTGCGGACACAGCAGATTCGCACTTCACGGTGTGCAATAAACACGGGAAACCGCTACAAACTCGCGTATCACAAGAACCAATGCGGAGAGCAAGTCGTCTGCTTCTTGCGCAGGAGTTGCGGTGACGTCAGAACGACGCCAACTTCTGATTGGCTTCGATTCAAAGAACAGTGGGTAGGCCTCAATGCTAGATGCCTTGAAGACCTCAAGGCATCTATCATTGAGTTCTACCCACAATTTTTTTCAATCATCCAATAAAACCTCGGCGTTCTAACATCATGGCAACCCCTGTGCAAAAAGCAGACAAACTTGCGCTCCGCATATCGCGCATGCAAATCACGGACAAAAAAGACGCAGGAATGAGCTAAGAACTTGCTTGTCACGGGAACAAATACCGCAGATTGCGGACGCAGCAGATTCGTGCGTCACGGTGCGATAAGCACGAGGAAACCCGTGGTGAACACGCTTGTCACACGTATTGATACCATAGATCGTGCATTTGATGCAATTTGCGTCGGACACCGCGTGACCGATATCTGGCGAAAAGGGGGGGGGGGGCAATGTTTTGGAATTTTTATACTATGGATATTCGGCCCCAAAAACAAGGCGGGCGTCTCTCAGGGACGGGCATTCTCTCGGAACTTTACGGTAACTATATTTAAGGACTATGGCCTCAAAAGGTCAAACCCTGCATGCCTACTTTCCTACATAGCACACAGAGAACTAATCACTGTGTCACTGCACCTTACCGAGGCTAAACACTCGGTGTCCACTCTTCCGGATCTATATGGTCTTGGTGCTTCACGAACTGCTGCTGTACTTCCGTAAATACCATCGGCACCCAGTACACGTGGCAGAGAACTAGACATAAAGTCTTTGTTTGCAAGGTAAACGCAGCATTTGACGTCGTCAGACATTTTACACTTCTCCCGTTGCAACTTTCGTGATGTGAAATATTCGACGATGACGACGGACAGAGAAATGGCGGCCTTACCTTAGCCTTGACCATCATCTCTTCGACGCCCTTGCCAAGCCCGGCAGCGGTCATTTGGGTCGAGATGAGTCTGGCCAAGTGCTTGATCTGGGTCTCGGTGCCGGCCACAGCGATCGGCGTGTACGACGCTTGAAAGTGGGCGGGCATCGTCTCGGGCAGCGAGAGCTGGGACAATCACCGCGAGAGAAAGAAATGCACGAGACCCTTGTCCTGGGCAAGATTGCTCAAAGCATGAAATGAGTGTGAAACGAGTATGGTATGAGTATAAAATGAGCACTAAATGAATACAGAAGTATGAAATCAATATAAACTAAATATGAAGTAAGTATGTAAACGGGTGCTGAGAATATGGCTACCAGTCTTATTGTGCTGCCGCTACTTGAGCGTTTTACAGTAGTAGCCATCTATGGCCCCTAACAACAGTCGACCAGCGGTGTGTGATTAGGGAGTTTTAGTATATTGTTCTGATAACTCTGATAACAGTAACAATAACGACACTATGCATGTGCAGAGGCATTCGCAGAGTATCGAGTATCGTCATCGGGGTTATCGGAACCAGAGCCATATATTGGGAGAGTCTGGCCAGTGGTTGTGGCGACGAAGGCGCTGGAGAGGAAAAAAGTGAAGGAAAGGGAGGAGAGCGCTGAAAAAGCGAGAGAAAGAGAAGGGAGCAAAGAGGAGACGACCGCCATTTTGACGCAATGCTGTCGGCGCCGAGCACTGTTGAAGCTACGTGTCGCCTGCTACGGACTTATTTCTTTTTTGCCTGAATCAAAGTTTGCGTTCAAACATGGGGAAACTTCATTTGTTAGCTTGTTAAGCCACCGAGGTATAACACCATATTATTTTCTTGCCAGAGCCTGCCAAATAAAAGGAAAGAACCGAAATTTGGATGTCGACCCCATGCATTCTGCCGGGAGAATGAATGAAAATGGCGGCCCTCCCCGCTCAGCTGGGAGCAGCCAGGACTTCACGCGCATGCGCTCACGCCTCTCGCTCTGCACCGCAGGCTGATTGGCCCACTCGGGAGGGGGGCATCGCTCAGCTGGGAGCAGCCAGGACTTCACGCGCATGCGCTCACGCCTCTCGCTCTGCACCGTGGGCTGATTGGCCCACTTGGGAGGGGGGCATTACGGCGGCGAGATCATAGACTGGCAAACTCTCCTTATATACGGCTCTGATCGGAACTATCCGCTAAAACTCCCTATTGCCGCTGTGTCTGATTGTAGTCGTGACCAAGTGGTAGCTAAATTTAGTGGGAAAACACTTTCCGCTAAACCTAGTGAAAACCCCGCTAAATTTCCCTTTACATTAGCACTCGTAAGCCTCTCGTGTGCGTTGCGCACTAACTTCCCCAGATTTAGAAAGCAGTGCGAATGTGTGGACTTGGTGGTGAACTTTAATGGACACATAGGCTCGTGATATGTGCGTGTGAGGTGTAGCGCTGTGAGAAACCTTCACAGACCATTCAACCAAGAAGTGCTTTGCATTTCAAACTCAATATAGGAGGCATTCTCGCACGGTGCGAATGTATGATGCGTTGGAAAACACCACGACTACCGCTGCTACTCCATTTGCAGTATGAATTCTTTTGTAACGCTGCTTTTCCGTCACAACTGCCAACCATCTGCCATGAATGCGAAGATGCCAAGTTTTCTCTTTTGCCCACGAAACAAAATTGTTGCCATTAAAAGGTTTGTACACAGGTAACTAAATATTGCATGAATCCTAACAAATGAGGTAGCGATACTCAAGCATCATTAAGGCACACAGGCATCATTAAGGCATACAGGTCAAGTCCCGGCAAAAATAATGCACACATGGAAGCCAAGAGAGAACCTCACCATGCTGACAAGAACAATGTCCGTGACGTTCACGGTGGTGAGCCTTGAGACGAGGTCTTGGGCCGTGATGTCGATGGCCGTGTTGGTGGCTGCCTTGGAGATGGCGCTGTCGTCCCCTTCCTCCTTCTCTTCCTCCTCCTCTTCTTCTTCCTCCTCCTCAGTCTACAGAAAGAGAAGAAGTCACTCACCATTTAACCAAGTCCAGACGACACAGGCTATTTTACCATATTTACCCGAATATAGGTCGACCACGAAAATAGGTCGACCCCTATTTATTGAACCCACCGAGGATAAAAAAAAATAATTTGAATATAGGTCGACCTTTTTTTTTTTTTAGGAACAGGGGAAAGTTAGGGAAAAAGAAAGAAACAAATCTTTATTTACAGCACTCTCGGCTAAATCGCAGGGCGATGTCAAAAACTTAATCATCGTCAGAACTTCCGGACATGTCGTCGTCGTCCGAAGCTTCGTCAGCTTGGTAGACATCCTCGCAAATTCGCAACAATACACAATACCTCACTGACCCTGTCTGTTCTAAAATGACACTGCGCAAGACGCAACGAAGGAAGGTGGAGACCGGCGAAGCGACGAAAGACCAAATACAAATATGCGTGCAACGCCGGAGTCGCCGTGAGCAACAAGCTAAAGTAACCTCCGTTGTTTCTTTTTTTGTTTTTGTGGGCATTTGCAAGGGAGAGGCATGGAGGGCAAAGTCCATGGCGCATCGCGTTCCTCTCCCTCCCCTTGCCCAGCGAGGGGAACGCTACAGGCGCGATTTCGAAACCCGAAGCCCGAGGGATGTGCGCGAGCGGCGGCCACGAGGGAGGGGGGGGGGGGCCATTGTTTGTTGCTGTTGCGGTTGCTCTCGTGCACCAAAAGCTTTTTGAAACAAGAAGCGGCGCGGAACGCCGGCTCGGCTGGGTGATTCGATAGCTCCATGCCCTCGGTAGGGTCGCAAAATTTGGTCGCGAATGTAGGTCGAAATTCTATGGTCACGATTATAGGTCGACCCTTAATTTTTGACAACATTTCCGAAAAAAAAGGTTGACTTATATTCAAATAAATACGGTAGTTTGCCCGTTCCCTAAGATCGGTCCATTCCCTAAAATCTGCCGAGTTATTTAAGCCCGCACATCCTTTAAAATAGGCCTACCATATTGTCTACTCCCTAAATTCTGCAGATTGGCTATAGTGCCTCTATTCCCTAAAATGTTTACATTGCGTATAGTCTCTCTACTCCCAAAATGAAAATGGTTCCCAAAATGCAAATACTTCCTAAAATTATACATAGTCCCCAGCATCTGCACCTTGCTTAAGATCAGTCTATCCCCTAAAATCTGCGCAGTTCATAAAATCTGCGCATTGCCCACAGCGCCTCCATTCCCCGAAATCAGCGCACATGCCTATATTCTTTCCCCCGCAAAACCCGGAAACTGTATAAGACACGTCTGACAGTGGTGGGATGGGGACAACAAAGAGAGCTCACATCCAGCTTGATTCGCTTCACGCTCGGCGGCGCGGCACCGCTGGCCACGCTGGTGCTCTCCTCGATGAGCCGCGCACGTTTCTTCAGCTCCTCCGGCTTGGGCATGCACTTGGCAATCTGGCGAACGAGAAGAGAGTTCCAGGGAGTCACTCTGTCCTGTACTTCCTAGGGCCATTAAAGGGCAACTCCACTCAATTCCGACAATTTCAGGATTATGCACTATTGTTCGTTAAAAAGCACTAATAAAAGGCACTGTGTCTTTTGCTTTGCAAAATAATTGGTTATATTTTGTGAAATCTTGCTTTAAACACCCACAGAAACCAAAGCTCCGGCTCCCTCGGGCAACATTGGCCTCGGGCCACCAAAAACACGGCTACCACATGGTACGAGCGGTCATGTGATCCTCTACGCGACGACGGGCGGGCGCCTGCAAGATGCAAGTGTCGTCTGCGCCGCAGTCTTCACCACGTTATGGTGTCTGCAATGTCCGGCAACGTCTGCACAACTGCGGTATCAGTCTGCGTATGTAGTGTGAACAAAACTCCGAGATACAATAATCGCGGCCGGCGAGACGATGACGGCGGTGGGGACACGAGAGATGGGGGTAATGGCCTGAAGGCTCCCAAGGCTGAGAAGCACGCCGCGCAGGTGCTGGTACGCCAATCACGTGGACGCCGCTTGGCCGACACAACAGGCCAAAGCCGAGAGGAGACGCCGCTAACGTCACCCGTTACGATTGCCCGAGAATTAAAAAGAACAAAAAGTAGCAACGTTGATGACGTTTAGCTCAATGTTGGCTACGCCAACGTTATAGCCTTGACTGCGCCATTGATTGCACCTCAATTCAACTGCTAGAGTCAGTCAACTTTGGCAACTTGGCGCGTTCCAAAGTTTGCCGGACCGTTTAAGAAGCATTTAGACAGATCCAGGTCGTAAGATTTGACGTGTGGTCTTCCTAGGTAATACTGAAGAGGACCACATTATTTTCTCATGAACAAAAATGAAGCGGAGCTGTCCTTTGAAACATTCGGCAGAAACACTTAAGACTGCTTCTGTGTAGGAATGCGAAAGCATTCCTACACATAGTGCGTTCCTACAAGCAGCGCGCCACGTCTTCCTACTGCACATGGCGCTGCGGCAATGACATCACCCACCCCCACTGCGCAGGCGCGGCGAACCCTGCCGGCTTCACGACGGCTTCCGTGATGAAGCATTACGTTGCTGTGCTTTTCTTTGTGTTTTATTTCTGAAGCGCGTCCGCTTTGATCTTGAGAGCACCCGCCGGCTTCCGTGACGAGGCATCTGCGTTGCTGTGTTTTTTCTATTTCTGAGACTCATCCGCCTTGACCTCGAGCGACCGCGCCGGCTTCCGTGACAAAACAGCGACAAAGCATCTGATTTGACGCGTCACAGCGAATCTAGGTGCCGTTTTAACGTGGTTACAGACGCCCTCGGCTCCGCTCCATGGGACATTTAATGCTTTCGCATCAATAAGCTACGCCTCGGAGTTGCGACCCTTCAGCCAGCGTGTTGCTTAAAATCGCCGCTGCCAGTCATCCTCCACCACCCTAAATCTCCCATTCTGGCACATTCTTGACATGTCCTGCTTCCCACACTGTTTTTCCCACCAGACCAAGGTCCTGGTCTGCGAAACGGGCGCTTACCTCCTGAGGGGTGGCTCCCAGGTCGGTGAGGAGCGTGCTGATTTGCCCGTGGAAGTCAACAGCTGCGGGGTGCTTCATCAGGATGAGCAGTTGGAGCTGAGCAAAAGAACGGACGACGACCAACTTGAAACAATCGCGGACGCGAGACGCACGGTAAATGCAATCACAGTTTCTGGGTTTTGGCGTCCACTTTCGAGGAAATTCGGCACGATCGATCGGCATAGATTTCGTCAAGATCAAGGACTGTTTCCAATGATTGTCGTACGAACCCATAAAGTGGACAAAAAGTCGTGCAGCGAAGCACAAAGTATATTGCACAAATGGAAAATTAGATTGATATCAACAGAGTATAGTACCCATGTATACAAGATACAACTAAAATAAATGCCAGACAGTGGAACAGGCTTTTGGTGCCTACCTTTTACTGCCAATCTGTCAAAACAATGTTTGCCGTAGGCTTATCTGGGCGTTCTCAGCATAAATGCCTCAAACTGCACACCTACACATACCCTCTCCCGAATTGCACAGATAAAAGTGTAAAGAGTGAACAGTGGGGCAAAACAAATTAATGTTTTCTGTCATCGGGCCCATTTTTGCTGAGATCCCTCACTCTATAGTATGTTGCTGGGTTTAAGCAATATAATATGATCAGAGAGTTTTTGCGTATGACAGCATGTCCATGAGATAAGAACATAAGCTTGAACATACCTTCAGGTGCTTTCGCACGCTGCTCACTTGAGACTTCGCCAAGGTTGGAGGCAGGTTGGCTGAAAAATTGCACAAAATCCATTGCACCATTTGTTGGGGGTGTTCAGGTCTCCCGAGAATACGGCCGAAGGTAGAGAGAAAGATGCACACCGAAGCGAGGAGCCACAAATGATAAAATCTTTCTTGATGACCGTTTTCATAGCAAACTTGACATAAGCTGCATTTACATGAATGCAACTTAGTTGCATCAAATCCAGTTGTCGCATTCAATGCGGTCATGTAAACGGCATAATGCGCGAGGAAAGCGCATCGCATTCAAGTCGCTAGACGGAGGTGGATCGAGACGGCGACTGCACATTCATTCAGCCCATGTAAACTGAGGTCGCTATGCATTTTGGAATGTGGAGGGTTATGGGAAGGTGCTTGCTGCGGGAGCGAGTAAACAGCTGAGAACATGGCGGCGGCCAACCTCATCGGTGACGATGAAAAGCAGTCCCGTGTGGTCGCCCTCAAGCCTGGTTCAGACAGTTGCGTTTGACTGCGTTGCGGCAGCGGGAAACCAGGACATCCCTGCTGTTTATATTGCGTGCCAAGATGATTCCTTGAATTGGATTCCACGCTTCATACGGAGCACAGATGACTCGCTTTCGGTTCTCGACGCAATGCAGTCAAACGCAGTCAAACGCAAGTGTCTGAACCGGCCTTTAGTCTTCTCGCAAGAAGAAACCCAAGCTTTTATAGCCATCATAACTGACAGGAATATAGCTGAGCTGCTCAGTGAGGGCGGCCCCCGTCCAAGCCTTGCGAATTACGACTTCCCCGTCCGAAGAAGTCCCTAGAGGCTTCGGTGCAAGAATGAAAGACGCCGAGAGCTCCGAGCACTGCATGGTACCGCAGAACGAGCAGTTCCTACCTCGGATGGCAGGGTTGAAAGTTGGGCTAGTTGGTAGCAGTTCATGAAAAAATATAAAGCGTGCAAAAAACAAGGACGAAAAAGAGAGGACACGTAAGACAGACAAGCGCTTGTCTGTTTTACGTGTCGTCTCCTTTTCGTTCTTGTTTTTTGCACACTTTATGTACTATCATGTCCTACCTCGGTGCTGTTCCTGCCTGCGCCGGAGCCTTTTGGCCTAAGGGTCCGGCCGTGGTTGGCGAGGTTTGGCAAGGTGAAGCGTGGCAATGTTCTCAGAGCCATTGGAAACAATCTCACTCGCCAGGGCGCACGTCGCCTTTTTTTCCAGAGTGGCCCGGTGGCCCGGCTCAGAGCCCAAAGCTCTTGGGTTTTGATATTTCTTGCGTCTCATAACTGCTTGCACAGCATCGAAGACAACGGGCACAACCTTTACGTTCGTCTACAGGGCCTCTACGCACGGAGCACCGCAAAACGTGGTCCCGTGATGCAGCTGTTGACGGAACCGCAGCTGCAACTTTGAGATTTTACAAGGCGTGACGCCACCTCCGCGTAGGACTTGCTGCGCATCTGCGTTGGCTTCAGATTAGAGTCGATGCGCTGAAGTCGCATTCACGTAAACGTGGCTATCGAGGCATTAGTGTCCTTACATCGCCGTAAAATATGAGCAAGGTGCCCACCACATTAGAGATAAATAGTCCAGAATTGGCAAGTCTAAGATAAGGCATGACAAAATCAGTCTCTAGCAAAGTTCCTGCTCCCTGACATCTGGAACAACTGTTCAGCATTTATCCTTCTTCCCAAAAGAAGTTACCATCAGGAGAGTGCATCCCATGGTTTGCCAGATCTCTGCTAAACCTAGGATTAAGCAGCAACTCCTAAATATAGATTTTTGTTCATCTCTTGCGCCAGGAAAGATAGACAGCATTAATGATCTCAAGCAGAACTTCGTGACAAGCTTAAACTTGTTGAATGGCCACCAGCAATTTATAATATGCACTTGAAATGCACCAACAAGCGCGAAAACAGAGGGCGACTTCAGACTTGACTTACCGTGAAGCGACTCCAGTGCTTGGATGACCCTAGACATGAACTCTGCCCTATGTTTGGCGATGTTCACCAGCGTCTGCATGCAGGCCATCAGGTTGATGCTGGAAGACACCACCCCGACCGAAGCGCGTCATTCCCCCTTCGACACCTATAGCATGAGAATCCTCGAGACCAAAATCTTTAAGAACAGCTGCCTTAGACCAATCAATTACAGTAAGCCTTTCCTTACGACGCAAGCCAAGGCAGTCTGCAACGCTTGCTGCCGTGGGCTCACCTCGAGATGTGCGACGTGCCGTGGAACACGACAAGCGCGTCAAAAACTTTCTTGGCCTCTTCCTCCAACTTTCGTGGCTTGATGAACTTCAGCGACAACGGGACGTCGTCCAGCGCAAAGTCGTTTTCGGACTTGTTGGGGCTGTCTCCGTCCTGGGTCGGCCGGCACGAGAGACATGGAGGCTTAAGACCACCGGACAAAACATGCCGAAACCGAGTCATCGAACGCGACTCACCGGGTAGGTCTGGAGTATCACCAGCATCTCCATAAACTTGATCGTGTGAGTGCGAACCCTGCGGAAGACAAGCACAATGCTGAATGCCGACGAAGGCCAGGCATACAGTATGCAAAAAGCTAGGCACATCTTGAACATATCTGACAAACTCTGATACACAGGGAACATGTTGCAAATGAGCTGGACACATGTCGAGCGTGTGGGACGTCACACGACATCAGAAAGTCTTGTGACATCGAGTCTGGGTGTCACGTGACGTCACAACATCAAGCGGCATTGCGATATCACACGACGTCACATGGTATCGGTTCCAGTCACACACACACTCAGCACGGGTGTGACGTTAGTCACACGCACTCAATTTTGGGTGTCATGTGAAGTAACAATTTCAAGTGACATTATGATACCGCATGATGTCATGTGATATTTTATGCATGTCGGTCGAGCGTAACATTACGCTGTATTCACGAAACCCAGCCCCACAACATGTTCCACGTCAAAACTTCGCCGAGACGAAGGCGCACTTACCCGTCGTTTTCCGAGTCGAGCAGGGCCACGACGTCGTCCTTGAGGTTGCGCACATACTCCCAGGAGGTCTCCATGAGGTCGTCGACCCCCCGGGACTGGCAGATCCAGCGCAGGGCCACCCGGTACAGCTGCGTTGCTGCCTGGATCACCCGCTTCTGCACCGCCACCGCCTCGTCCCGGAACATCATGCGCAGGTTCGCCAGCACCTTGGGGAACACGTCCGGGTCCTTCTTGCTGCATCCAGAGGGAAGGGCAGAAGGCACCGAGGCGGCCGCTCAGCGAAAGGAAGGTTCCAGTTTAGGAGTATGGCGCTCTGAGGCGCGTCCTCAACCGGTGTGTTTGGCGTCCCACACCACCCATGCATCCTTGTACTGCTGTCACGTGCAACGTCAGTGTTTGGAGGCATTGAAAAATAATTTTCCTGTCTCGAAATATGCAAGAAGAGCAAAATAATTGTAAGAAATCTGGGGAGATAAGCATGCGTGATAAGTTTATTGCATGCACAGTACCAAAGACGCTTATATTGGCAAGGAACGCTCTTGGTATGATGCTCCATAGTGATCTTGGTGCGACTGGTTGGAACCAGGGTTGGGCAGTATCGCGATACAAATGTATCGCGATAGTATTTCAGAAATACATTTCGTATCTGTATTTCTGTATCGCAATACATTTTTTTTCACCAGTATCTGTATTCCTGTATCGAAATACATTTTGGAATGTTTCTTTTTATCGCGATACAATCAGGATGAAATGTATTTCGCTACATTTCTTGAGAAATACCCCCCCCCCCCCCTTCCACAAAAAAAAGTCTGAACTCATTTTTTTTATTTCTTAGGGCATCAAGGTTGAGAGATGATGGGGCATTGTTGCTATGCTGACCAAGGTTTCTTCCGATTCTCCAAACTATTTTTCTATGCGTCCTCCTCTCTCTTCCGAGAAGTGTTGCATAGTCGGGGACTCGAACCAGGTGGCGTGCCAGGATTGGAGTCAGAGCATCTTCTGCCGCAGGTCCTTAGGTAGGAATTTCTTGAGTCATTGCTTGCTGGCATTGAATGTCCGCTTATAAATGTATCTCTTGCCTTAGCGTGCACAGTACACCCAGCCGGCAAAGCTGAGTCACACCCAGTCCGTTGCAGCACAAGCCTGGAGGTGGTTGACTTGAAATAGTAGGATGACTCACGCAGTGAAGTTCACACATATTCAAATCGCCGTGATTCGAATGCGTCTGCGGCTGCGCCCGTAATACTGCACGGCTCAAGGATACGTCATCAGAAGACGTGAACGTGACCCACTGCTCTGGGGATCCGAAACCCAGGAAGGAGGCCAGACGTGGCCTCGCTGTGCCGACCCAGCCTTCGTACACCTGCTGCTCGTCCAGAGCGCGCTGTTTCTCGGAGAGCCCGCACCTGTGCCGCCATTATCAGGTCTCAATCCACGAGGTCTCTGTTTGGGTGATGCTAGGCGAAACCTGATGACTGCAATCCATGCGTAGGTGGCGGAGGGTTTGCAGGAAGGACGTTCACAACAGGGATGCCATCGTATCGTTTTTTTAACCGTAACAGAAGATGAGACACGTATTCCTGGATGCTTAAGGCTTAAGGTGGTCCACTATTCTCGAAAATTCCAAATGACACTGCCTGCATGATCTTCAACGATGTAACCTACAACAAAAATACCTATTGCACTTTGATGCACCAGCGTGGTAAAGTTTCATGTTCAAGGCCACACCTACAGATAAAGAATACCAGTTCATTCCACCGAGACGTCATGTGATCAATGTTGGCAGAAACGTCCTTATTGGGCAGGGGCGTGGTGATGTTTTGATGGGAAGCAGGGTGACAGAATTTATTTAGAAGTCGAAGTCTTTTCGCATTCCTCGTCAGGCAGACAGGATGTCAGGGAAGGGACCGCGGTCGATCCTTGATGGAACGTTTTTTTGAGCCCATTGAAGATTCCTCGTCGTCCGAAACCACTACCTTCAAGGCAAAGTTCCAAGCCTGTATACGGGGAAGTAATTTCAGGATCAAAAACTTCCACTTCAAGCTTCATCTCAGTTTGCGTCTCTAACAAATGTGAAAAATGTATTGCAGTATCAGTATTTCTGTATTTGTATTTCTGCCCTCCCTAAAATGTATTCCTGTATTTGTATTTCTAAATACTTTTTGCCTCTATTTAAAATGTATTTCCGATACGTATCGCGATACATTTTTACAGATGTATTTTAGTATCAGTATTTTGGCTACTATTTTAATGTATCCCAGTATTTGTATTTCCAAATACATTTTCGAGTATTTCTGCCCAACGCTGGTTGGAACTACCCTTTCAAATCTTCAAAGCTTTGAATAGACCAAAATTGCGATCGCCATGGCAACCAAAACCGATCAACCAATCACTCTGAGAGGTTCTGCCGTCTGTATGTTGGTATTTGTTTGTGTCCGGCTAGCAGGCAGGAAGGCAATGGCACTACTTTCCCGGGATCCGGTGACTTTAGGTTTGCCAAGCGACTGGTGCAAGTGCCAATTATACTTCCAATTTTGCAGGCATGCACTGCTACCATCACAAGTGTGGGATGAGGCAGAGAGTTGTGCCAAGGAGGCCCTTCAGAGACTCATCCCCGAGTCAATAAAGGCCATTTTTCCAGTTCTTTAGTCCCCCAGAACGGGTGTAGAATAAAATCGCAAAGTTCTCTGCATTCAAATGAGCCAGATTTGTGCTCATCGCACATGCCGCACGAACGCGGCAATTAAAAAAAGAGCAAGGACTTTCGACCGTCAAAGTGCAAAACGTATCCTTACCAGGCTTCCTCGATAAATCCCACCACAAACTTGCGAATCTCCTGCGACCGGTCATTCTGAAATGCCAGCATTTCCTGAAACCAACAAGAGAAACACATGGTGTAAAACACGGGCAAGAGAAATTCCGTGCTTGGAAAGTCTCACAACAGGGTTGGTGCAGCCGACACTGACTGACCTGCTCGAAACAATTTAGTTACAAAAACGATCCACATCAAACCAGAACTAAGTCAAACCCCCTGTGTAGTTTTTATCATCACCACTACAGGGGGGTCACGTGAAAAGATTGCGCTCCTCATTGGCTGCTGCCGCATCAGACGTCTCCGGGTTGTTGGAGTTGCTCACCTGCTTCAAGCCGGACTCAATCCTAGCAATTTGTGTCACAGTGCGAGAATCTAGGGAAAAACTCATCAACAACCCCGAAATCGCTGGCCCAATTGCCCTGTCTGAAGCAGGCCTCGCAGGTACCAGAGTTGTGTGGCTGGTCAGCTTACATCGAGAAAGTTGTCGAGGAGGTTGGGTTCCTTGAAGACAATCAGCTCCTGGACCTGGCGGAGGTTTGTCACCTTCTGGTGATCCTTCAAATTCTGGAGCACGGCTGCCTGGTTGATGAGCTCCACCACCTGGGAAGTGCAAGCAGGTGACTTCACCGACGACTACACTCCTCAATTCGGTCAGTTCACAAAGCTGTATGGCATTCTCCTGGTGACTTTAGCTTCAATGAGCGCAGTAATGTGCTCACGATTTCCTAAACAAACAACATCAAATGGTGAAAGTCAGACGATTTCGTAATTGTTCGAAGTGATAGGAGAGTCGCGGCAACATTGAAGGCCTACGGCACCGCGTCTAATGATGTTGCAATGACATTAAACGAATAAAAAACTGGTGACGCGCGAGAGAGTGAGGGGTCTCCTTTTAAGGCCGGCCTCAGCCCGTGCTCATTGCCTTCCTTCGTGCTTTGACTCTTTGGCTGCGCGCGCATGCTCGAGGACCACGAAGCGTCGAAGCGCTATGAAAAGCAGGAAGCCCACACTGGAGGCGGGGCGACTAAAGGATCTCCCTGCCGTTCTTATCCCTGTCGTTGACTTAAGAAGCCCAGTGCAGTCTTTTTATAAACTGCCCTGTGTAAGGAAAAAAAAAAAAAAAAAGGATTGGATGATTTGTTGTTGTTTCGATCACGATTCGAACTCGCGGACTGCTGTTTTGCTCCATACTCGTACTTGTGACCCCAGCGATTCTACGCTCAATCCTAGACTTCATTCGGGCTGTCTTTCAGCTAAAACCAAACACACAAAATACTTTGTGTTCTACGAAATTAACCATTGTCAACTTTAAAACCTCACGCTAAGCATAGCTTCATGCCACGGAGTGCCAAAGCCTGTAGCGTAGCTGGCACTGCAACAAAAATACTGTCCTGTATTTTGAACCATTCTCTCGAAAGTAGGCATTCCTTGTATTATACGTGTTATTTCATAACATGATTGCCTTAAAATGGTCAGTTATAAGCCGCCGGCGTATCACTTACCCGATCATGAGTTGATTTTTGGTCCGCTAACTGCTGCTCTTCATCCATGAAAAATTGGGCAGCCGTACTGCGTCGGCTGTCCACGGCTTTCTTTCTTGACGCCATGTTCAGGCTGAACTCGGTTCAAGAAAATCCGAGCACTGTAAACTGTTGAAAAGAGGTTCCGCGGCGTCAACACGGCATATCGTTCTCGCCGTCTCAAACAAGAAAACAGTCCGCCATTACGATTGACGGGAAAAAGGTGCGTTCGCTAGTTTGAACCGTTTGAACTGTGGTAGAAGAAAAAACTCTACTTGCCCGAAATTAGTCTCGTGACGTCATAAAAAACCTCAACCACAATTGATGAGAGTAACCTCGGGTCACCTAAAAAATTAAAAATTAAAAGACCTAAACAAAATTGAGGCAGTGTTGCCAGACGTTAATACTAGTAGGCTAAATATAACGAAACTTTAATATTATTTATTGTGGCATATTAATACTTCATATCATAAATACAAATCACATATGAATATTTTGCACTAAGGTAGCGAATTGGGTGAGTTGGTAAGCGTTATACATGATGAAAACAGCTCAAACGACGTAGACGAAATGAAGAGACATACACGACAGGACGAATCGGTACTCGCACCTCGCAACTAAAGTTTTATTAGTGAAAAAGATATAAGGAAATCAACGTAGCCGAAACAGATAACATCAACAACCACCTACTTATCTATCAAGCACCTTCCAAAGAATGAACCTCTCTTCCCACTGGTTCAATTTCTGTCACGTGATACATTCTGCGACGCAGCGCCATTGTGAAATTTTCGTGTTCTCGTGTGCTCCGCCATCTTTATACCGTTTCTGTCCAATCCCCATTTGCGTCGTCCAACAATCCCCATGCGCACTCTCCATCTCCCGCTCTCTGCTGTCTACAACAGCACCGGGAAGCGGACCTGAAATGCCTGAAATAGAGCGAGGGAATTAGGGAAAAATGGCCGCAAGAGGAAGTGAGGGAAAACGGGAAGATGGGGATGGGCGGAAAAGAAGTTTGGAACGCCGAGAGGAGGCGACGAGAGAGAGGAAAGAGAAAACTAAAGCAATAAAACGCAAAGGGGTGCGCAATCCCGAGACGGGACGTCTCCGGCTGCTCCTTTGGATGCTGCTTTCGAATCTTTTAATGTTTGTTTTCTTCGCCCCGCGGCATCTTTTCTAATCGACCCTACTTATTATTTTTTTTTTCGTTGACGGGTTCGTGTCAAAGTTGGAAGATCGGGTGCGACGTAGCGGATCTGCCAGACGCGCTGTCGCGCTGGCGAGCGTGGCCGATCAGACGGCCCGTGTTGAGCCGACCATCTCGAGCGGGGAGCGATGTACCGCGTCGGCCCGGCAGGGTTTAGGGAACCCGCCGCTTTGGGGTCCGGACCCGGTGTCCGAGCCCGTGGATCTAACCTCCGGATACCGTCGCCGGGCAAGGCGACCTCACAACCGCGAACATGCGTGAGTGTCTGAACTTTTTTTATTTCTCACACCACGCTAATAGTTTTTTTTTTTCTCTTTAGGAGTGTGCAGTACCTTTACGAAGAGGCAGTAGTTATAAGCTTGTACGGTGTCTCATTGTTCTGTTTGCTAACTATACGCTTGAATATCGTTATGAACTAACCGCAGTCATCCGTGAATGTCTTAACTTTGTATTTGTATAACCCCGCTAATCATTTCTGCTCTTTTTTATTTTATTTTTTTTACCTTTAGGAGAGTGCTTTTACGAATTCGCGGCAGTGACAATTACGAGCATTGCATGTTTTGCTATTGTTGCGCTCGCTAAAGCAAGCTTAAATAGCATTATCAACTAAAATACTCATTTGTCTTTCTTATTATTATATACCTTTCATTATTAGGTTTTTCGGGGTAACATGCAGCACATGTAGACAAAGTATTTTGGTTACATATATGTGGAATTTATATTCTTGTAAACACGTTTGACTAATTTAGACACTCAAATTTTAATACGATACAGCTTAGCTGAATCTTTTATTTGTTTTAAAAATTAGTATTAAAGTATTATGCGAAGAACAGCGGCCGATGTTGCGTGGGTCTTGTTAAAGAGTGACTTGTAAGAGACTTGTTAGGTAAAAAAAAAATACAAACCCATATAATAAAAGATCTCACTCCAACAACACTCACTCCAACAACAAAACGGCAGTTGACCTAGATAATTTTAATAGATGATTCCCTAGGATGTCATGCAGTAGGTTAATATAATAAATAAGAACGCGAGGGCATTTAACAACAAGTTTAATAATACAGTCCTTTGTACATGCTGACCGCATAACACTCATATTTCTGTGGTTTCTTAATTTTCATACCCTCGTTACATTTAGCTTTTCTAAAACAAAAGTTTAATTTAAAAAAAAAATAAAAAGATATATTTAGTTTTTGATTAGCGTCCACCTAAAGTAAAGCTCTTGCGCGCACACACACACGCAACCTGTAGTACATTTGCTTCTACAAAAACAGACACGCTAGCACCCATCACTCGAGATTGGTGTTTCCGACACCTGATTGCCCCCAATATTATCGTACAGCTTTTTATCTCGTCCAAAGTCACGCAGCGAATGGGCGATAAGATTTTATCGTTCGACATAAAAACGCAGCAAAGCACCGTTGTTCTGTTCGGGCCATCTATACACCGCAAAATCACGAAAGGAGAGCATATGCGCTTGAGTTTACATGTTTTATAAAGCTGTTCCCTCTAGACGTCAGAGAACGAGCTCCGATCCATATCTCCATGCTTTAATACAAATATCTCTCTATCCCGCTACACGAATGCTCGTGGGCGAAATACTATCCGTTTCGCTAAGAAAGTTAGCTTTGCCTTCATGGGCGTCCGCAGAACGTTCTTCAAGAAGGGAGACGGGAGCAACCACGATTGGCTAAACGGGCATTATAATATTCTAGAAGGACCTGCAGAGTCCTTTGGTGGTATTATTCTTCTTCATCGACGGAAATAAGAGTAACGTCAGACTGTAGACTTTGACGGAGTTATTTTTATACAGTGATGGGCAAAGAAGTAAAGCACAATGTAAATGGGAGGTTGTGCACTTCCAGTAAAGTAGTAGGTACCCCTTTTTAACACAATCTTTTATGATACCCTTCTTTCATTCTCCTATACAGTTTTTTTTTTTTTTTTTTAACTGGTATACATTACTTTAGGGGTAATCGGGGGTGCATCAGTCATTTTCGGAAATGGCGACGAATGTTGGATAGAGTGAAGTGGCTTCAGAGTTGACAAAGAATCATTTTATGATACAACTTTAACAATATCAAATTTGGGAATGTACTTTCAAGTCGGGAGTTATACTTTCTTCGGAAAGCACCCGAAAGAATTTACTTCCAGTAAAGTACAAGTAATCGAAACCTCCTTGAAATATTACTTTATGCACAATGTAATTAAAGTACTTCCCAACACCAGTTTTATGAACACGATGGCTTCAAGCTCCTGCCGTGCTTGTTACAGATATAATCGATCTTTTTGATCGTTCCCATTCGATAATTCTAGTCATGCCGTCATGAGTAGAAACTATAAAGCCCCAGTCGCACCGCTCATACATCATACAAAACACGCTATTAGCTGCAGACATAACTTGTCGGACAAAAGTCACACCTCAAGTATCTTCGAAGCATGTTTGTTCCATATTATATCAATGCTTTGAACATGCGTGCAGACAGGTTTTGCATGACCAATGTGACAGAACGGTCAAACAAGGAAGGAACAGGCTTCAGAAACTAGGGAGTTTTAGGGAACCGTTTTTGCACATCCGATACGGTAATATATGGGCCCTCCGGTACGAACTGCGCATGCGCGAGTCTTATGCGGTTGCACATGCGCAGTTCGTACCGGAGGGCCCATCGTACCGCATTTGATGTGCAAAGAAGGTTCCCTAAAACTCTTTATTAGAGAGTTTTAAGGAACCGTTTTTGCACATCCGATATGGTACGATGGGCCCTCCGGTACGAAATGCGCATGCGCGAGTCTTATGCGGTAGCGCATGCGCAGTTCATACCGAAAGGCCTATCGTACCGTATCGGATGTGCAAAGACGGTTCCCTAAAACTCTTTGTTAGGGAGTTTTAGGGAACCGTTTTTGCACATGCGATACGGTACGATGGGCCCTCCGGTACGAACTGCGCATGCGCGAGTCTTATGCGGTTGCACATGCGCAGTTCGTACCGGAGGGCTTATCGTACCGTATCGGATGTGCAAAGACAGTTCCCTAAAACTCCCTAGTGTATGCAGACTGTCTTTTTAATGATGTGGTTGCAGTTTGACCGCGACCTAAGAGTGTACGCCACCGAAACATCTCGTCTTCAGTATCCCTGGAATCCCAATGGGGGCGGGGACTTTTTTTACACGTCCCTCAAAACGCCCATGCTTGCCTTATGAAGAAGCTATGGAAGAGAGTTCTAAATGTAGCTTATAGCGAAATTCACTATTACTTTCCTTTTGAATACGATATACGTTGAGTATCTAGGTCCTGTAGCGAAATTTTTTAAGAGAGTTCTAAGAGTAGCTTTTATAGAGGAATTTCCTAAGAGGGTTCCAAGAGTGCCTTCTATAGCGAAATTCATTTATAGAGTTGAAAATAGTAGCTTGAATAGCAAAATTCAATAAGTTCTAACGGCACCTTCTATAGCGAAATTTTATAATATAAAATAGTTTTAAGAGTTTATAGCGAAATTTCATAAAAGAGTTGGCCTTGCCATTTGAAGAAGATGTGGTGAGTATCCATATTTAGCCCTCTTAGTTTCATAATTAACCCCCACTTTGCCAAACAAAGAAACTATAGTCGCACTTTTCGCTCAGTAAATACCCTCACTTTTCAAAAGTAGCATGAAACTGTGTTTTCATGTTTCCATTATCATCCAATTTTCGATTAATTTTTCGAAAATGCGTTCCAATCTTTAGTTTCTAAAAAAAAAAAAAAAAAAACTTCTGTGAATGTTTGGCCTAACTTTTTCATAAACTTGGCTGTTATTCTGAGACTTCTCACCATATGTTCTATCATTTTGTTTTGCATAATAAGCCTTCACAGTTGCATATAGAACAAAACGCACAATGTGTTCTGTGTAGAAAGACGCTGCGTGAGCTTGCCGCTTCATTTCATTCGGATATAAACTGGGGTCATCACGAAAATGATTCAGCAGCTTAGCAATTTTATGTTTTTTTTTTGCGTTGAATTGATCAGATATGTTCGTTGCTGGCATCAACACAAGGGGTCACGATCGTGACAGCTTCAGAGCAACACGTAGGGTTCAGCAACCTTCATGATGAGGCATGCTTTGAAGTGCCGTTTTCATGGCATTGGGATCAACAGTGCCCAGCAAACGCAACAAAAGAGGCACACAAAAAAAGAACGGGCAAAAAAAAAAGGGGACATGTTTGTTGTTAGCACCAACATAAGAGGAGACGGTTGTGACCGCGCTTTAGAGCAACTAGTATAGGGTTCAGCAACTTTTATGATGAGACATGCTTTGAAGTGCCGTTTTTAGTGGCATTCGGATCAACGGGGTCCAACAAACACAAGCAAAGAAACATAAAAAGAAAACCAGAACAGACAACAGAAGCCGACTCGCGACGGTGATCCGATGTGAGAAGCTGACCTGACATTTCTCTCGTCGTTAGAAATCTAATGGCTGCGCGTGTGTTGCTTTTTTTTATTGCGCCGGACTCTTCACCATGCAATTGCCAGTTGACTTTCTGCCGGCGTCAGCCAAGGTGATGGAATCCCTTGGTAGCGGCGACGCGCTGTCGTGAAATCGATGACGCTAACTCAGATTAAAAGCGCGCCCCACGAGTTTGCGTAACAACCAGAAAACGGACGTCATGATCGTGTCGACATCTGCGGCGACGACGGCCCCACCCCCTTTTCCATCTTCCCCTCTCTCTCTCTCTTTCTATCTTTTATGCGTTTAATGGTTTAATGCGCGTATAAGTAAACTCCAAAATAGAGTAGACGT
The DNA here is from genome assembly GCA_013358835.2 of Ixodes persulcatus. NCBI lineage: Eukaryota > Metazoa > Arthropoda > Arachnida > Ixodida > Ixodidae > Ixodes > Ixodes persulcatus. Next base: position 88,830 of record JABSTQ010009931.1, read on the forward strand.
CACTACTATATTTTTAGTAAAGTTCCAAAATAAAAAAGGCACTTTGCCTTTTTTTTTAAGTAGTAACAACCTTTTTGTGTGTGTGTGTGTGTGTGTGTGTGTGTGTGTGTGCAAGTTTTACGTAGTAAAATGGCGGGGCAGAAGCATAAGGAGGCATAAATCATCAATAATATGAAAGACACCGCTTCCGGCGGCTGTGCCGCATTCGCTTTGGCCATGATCACATTGCTTGGGGAGAGTAAAAAAATGAACTTTCGTTAAATACTTCGTCTAAAAATAAAGTTCCTGCGGCCAAGGCGGTAATAAGCACATAAGTGTGCTTATTACCGTCGCATAAACTGCTTCGTCTATTGGGTCTTTTGTGTCGTGGGAGACGTGGGAGCGTTGTCACCGATGTTCTTAATGTCACCGTGACCCCTTCGATACCAATAAATGTCAATTTCATTCTATAGTTGGTTTCCAGTGTCGGGAAGTAATTTAAGTACTAATTTAAGTAGGTTTAGAAAACTTGCCCTTTTCTTGAAGTACATTTTCTTACCCTGTACTTGTACTTTACTTAAAGTATATTTTTCTGGTACTTTCCGAGGAAAGTACAACTCCCCAATTCAAAGTACATTCCCCAAATTTAGTCTAGTTAATATTTTACTTCCAGTACATGGCACCAGGGGGGCTATGTTGCACGTTTTGGACTCCCAGGCAGGGGCGGATTTAGGGGGGGGGGGGGGGGGGGCGACCGCCCCCCTGAGCTCCCCAAGGTCAACTTTTTTTAAAATAAAATCATTGATATACACCAGCCAGAAGTTTAGTTTTTGGCGACATAGCAAATATTTGGTCAACAAAATAGACCTGGGCAACGCTTGGACCGTGTCATATCTGCCGTCCGAGCGGTCCAAGTGTCATATCTGCCGTCCGAATCTGCCGTCCGAGCGGTCACACTCTGTCCGAGCAAAACAAAGCTGAGCGGCGCATTCGTTTCTTACATCTTTCTGCATGATCATGATCAAAACAACACGTGAACCCTATTTTCAACCATAAAGAGTTACTACGCATCACTCTTACGCGCTTATTAAAGCCATATACGAACATAAACCTTTGATCAGAACTGTTTCTTGCTATTACCGCTAGGGGATTCTTTTCGGCTTCTGGTTGGTCAAGAGAGCATGCCAAGCCCTCTTTCCGAGTCTGCCGCACGCCCTGGCTCTGCCCGCGCCTCCCATTGACCAAACTCTCTACATATACGGCTCTGCTACGACGTCATGAAGGAGGTCATTTTTTGCTTGTTTTTGTAATTCTAATTTGCCTGTAACTTTTAAAATAAAGCGAATTTTGCGAAAAGAAACGTTTCATTAAGTTACTACGTTCAGTGCGCTTAGGTTCGGTGCAAATTAAAAACCAGTAAAATAGTCATTGCAGGGCCCCTTTAAGCACACCGTGGAACTTGTCATTCGCGAGCGACGGTAAGATGCCGTCGGCACTCATTGGTGCACGAACGCGAATTCAAATATTCGTCGACGGATCGATCGTTGACGAGCGCATACGTCCAAGTGACGCAGTCCTCTTGTTAAATGCGTGAGCTGGGGTATAGGCTCACGACGTGCTTTGGGTATTAGCGGCGAGATGTTTTGGTGGCGCCCTCCTGTGGTTCCCCCTAGAGTAACTGTAGCCTATACAGTTACTCTAGTTCCCCCTTGTGACGTCATTACCTTGCAAACAACAAGTTCGATGGTGTTTGTTATTAGCATGGTGGAAGCTTGAAATCATTGTGCTCTCAAAGGAACACTGCCAACACCGTCAAAATTAAAGTTCTTTCATTCCTCTTATTTCCGTCGATGATAAATCCCCTTTCCGACGTCATAGTCAGCGTTCGGCCAATCGTGGAAGGCCGACCACAGCGACCCTTTTCCATACTCCCCTCTTCTCTCTCTCTTTCTATCTTTTATGCGTTTAATGGTTTAATGCGCGTATAAGTAAACTCCAAAATAGAGTAGATCACTACTATATTTTTAGTAAAGTTCCAAAATAAAAAGGCACTTTGCCTTTTTTTTAAGTAGTAACAACCTTTTTGTGTGTGGTGTGTGTGTGTGTGTGTGTGTGTGTGCAAGTTTTACGTAGTAAAATGGCGGGGCAGAAGCATAAGGAGGCATAAATCATCAATAATATGAAAGACACCGCTTCGGCGGCTGTGCCGCATTCGCTTTGGCCATGATCACATTGCTTGGGGAGAGTAAAAAAATGAACTTTCGTTAAATACTTCGTCTAAAATAAAGTTCCTGCGGCCAAGGCGGTAATAAGCACATAAGTGTGCTTATTACCGTCGCATAAACTGCTTCGTCTATTGGGTCTTTTGTGTCGTGGGAGACGTGGGAGCGTTGTCACCGATGTTCTTAATGTCACCCCTTCGATACCAATAATGTCAATTTCATTCTATAGTTGGTTTCCAGTGTCGGGAAGTAATTTAAGTACTAATTTAAGTAGGTTTAGAAAACTTGCCCTTTTCTTGAAGTACATTTTCTTACCCTGTACTTGTACTTACTTAAAGTATATTTTTCTGGTACTTTCCGAGGAAAGTACAACTCCCCAATTCAAAGTACATTCCCCAAATTTAGTCTAGTTAATATTTTACTTCCAGTACATGGCACCAGGGGGGCTATGTTGCACGTTTTGGACTCCCAGGCAGGGGCGGATTTAGGGGGGGGGGGGGGGGGGCGACCGCCCCCCCTGAGCTCCCCAAGGTCAACTTTTTTAAAATAAAATCATTGATATACACCAGCCAGAAGTTTAGTTTTTGGCGACATAGCAAATATTGGTCAACAAAATAGACCTGGGCAACGCTTGGACCGTGTCATATCTGCCGTCCGAGCGGTCCAAGTGTCATATCTGCCGTCCGAATCTGCCGTCCGAGCGGTCACACTCTGTCCGAGCAAAACAAAGCTGAGCGGCGCATTCGTTTCTTACATCTTTCTGCATGATCATGATCAAAACAACACGTGAACCCTATTTTCAACATAAAGAGTTACTACGCATCACTCTTACGCGCTTATTAAAGCCATATACGAACATAAACCTTTGATCAGAACTGTTTCTTGCTATTACCGCTAGGGGATTCTTTTCGGCTTCTGGTTGGTCAAGAGAGCATGCCAAGCCCTCTTTCCGAGTCTGCCGCACGCCCTGGCTCTGCCCGCGCCTCCCATTGACCAAACTCTCTACATATACGGCTCTGCTACGACGTCATGAAGGAGGTCATTTTTTGCTGTTTTTGTAATTCTATTTGCCTGTAACTTTTAAAATAAAGCGAATTTTGCGAAAAGAAACGTTTCATTAAGTTACTACGTTCAGTGCGCTTAGGTTCGGTGCAAATTAAAAACCAGTAAAATAGTCATTGCAGGGCCCCTTTAAGCACACCGTGGAACTTGTCATTCGCGAGCGACGGTAAGATGCCGTCGGCACTCATTGGTGCACGAACGCGAATTCAAATATTCGTCGACGGATCGATCGTTGACGAGCGCATACGTCCAAGTGACGCAGTCCTCTTGTTAAATGCGTGAGCTGACGCATCAAATGGCCCAAGCCGACGATTGCGTTGGATGACTCCCGACGGAGTCTCCACCACATAGGAGCGTGGTCTTTTGGCCGGACTCAGCACTTTGGCGGCGCAAGAGATATCGTCCACC